>JAPYYS010000163.1:40406-225858 GCA_030522525.1 Campopleginae sp. 14b
ACAACGCTTCCGAACGAATATCTTCCCCACGTGCTTTGACGTCGTCTTAAAATCGTTTTCTGGTGCATTATTCCTAGTCGTCCACGTTCTTCGAAGATAATTCACTCTTCCAAGCTGATTCGCATAATAGTATAAAGAAGATTCAATATATCGTCCGTAGAGAGGATGCTATTCCGAAGATAGAACATTCGGGCAAATCGCAAAAGCCTTCAATTGTTCACGCTCATTAGGACCTGTCCACGGCGGTCATTGCATATCCCCCATGTCGAATAACCACACAACTATTTTATGATCCATTAGATCGAATTTTGCTGGCTAGCTCTCATCGATTTCCGATAGTATACCGTCCGTGCCCTTCGTCCGTCCATGCGGGAGAGAGATCACCTCCGACCCAGACACGTTCGCCTCAATTAAAAAAATTTCTAAAAATTAGCCTAAATTAAAAAATTTCACCCGGACGTTTCCGTTCCTGGCTGCATTATTTATGGTTAAAAAAAAATCAGAATCACGCATGAAAACTAATAATGGAAATTAATGATTTTTTACGTACAAACGTTGGGCCGCATAGATTAATCGTCCCTGTAAAATAATCTATTCACAAAACTGCAGTGGCATTATGGGAATTACGTCTCTCGGGTGCACATGCATCTGGTATGCTAGCTTGTCTTTGAAGAGAGAGTTTGACATTTGACTGTATCTGTACAGATGCTTCCTCTTGTAACTTCTCGTTATGACCCCGCACTAATCCTCGCCATAAAGTATACGATCGCAAAATGGCAACGGTCACGATGCAGTTGTTACATCAGTAGTTAATGCGAGTGAGAGAAAAGCGCGTGAGAGATGGTGAGAGAAAGAGAGATAGCGCGAGATCGAGTTGAGATGAGGCCGAGTAAATGCTACGGGACTAACGTTAGTTCGAAGTTGACGGTTGTCTCGTGTGTTGTGTACACGTGAGGTATACGCACGGATATCCAGAGTTAAACTCTCGTCGTACCGTTATACGACCCATTCGATGACCCACATTCGTTTATGCCGTTGGGACCATTTGACGCATGTAACTATACATACTCTTCTCTTGAGCCTACGTATTGATGCTCCAACACGCATCTGTACCAATAACAATTTTATTAACCACCGAAAAAAACATAGGAATTTATCTTCATGGATACATCGAAAAATACGTTCAAAGTTCAATTCACGAAAACGTGTCGTTATCGAATATTGCCTCTCTCACAATCACCGAAGAATCAACACCCCGTGAATGGTTCATGGTTTATTTTCTCAATCTTTTTTTCATTCCGTCACTCCACTTACTTCCGTAAAAATGATCTACAATGACAACCAGACCAATTGACCGAAATAATCTCATTACAATAAAATTGTCCATAATTCGATGATATGCATGCGGGTAATGATGATGGGAATTATTCTTTTCATCATTCCTGTGAGCCACTCTGACCAGTCACTTGATTATAAAAACACTATACAGCGTCTTACGGTATTAAGATACGATGCTTCGGGTCTCGTTTATTCCACACGATGTTTTCTCCGTTCTCGAGAAGAACGGTTACTTATACATTCTTGGATCGTTCGATCGACCGGTAAATGAACAAGGAAATGTTTTATTTTGGTGTTCAACCTTCTTCAACGATCATGCTTGATGCGGAGCGGATCTGTACATATATTTTTCATTGATTCTTCATTTATATCGACGAACGGAAAGTTTTTATGGTCTTTCATGGGCATCGCGCCTCTTTCTCACTCTCTGTCTTGCTTTCTCTCCGTTTTATTTTCGGTTACGTGGGTTTCTTGGGGTGAGCTTCATCGTGAAGCTCATAGCTTGAAAACACATTGAATTGTCAGAAAAAATGTTAACGGAATCTATTCGAAAAATGGCTTGGAAAAAGTACCATTTTTATTAAAAAAACAGAATTTTTTCCAACAGCTCGACACAAATATTCCAAAAAAGTTGGAAAAATAAACCCGTTTGAAAAATGGTAGAAAATATAACAACATCGAGTCCGGAATCGTTTTATAAAATAGCGTGGATGATTTTCATCCAGGAGAAACGAAAAAGCCAGCATTTATGTAACTTTGTGAAATCCTTCTTCAAAAACTCATTCCGAAGTTTCTACGATGCAAGTACACGTGACTTGAATCATCCAAACCCACACATCTACCTGTATACATAGTGTAGATATGTGTAGAGAGGGTTTTGTTGATTGAAATCTTTCTTGAACATACTCGATATTTCTGTCCTTTTTATTTCATTTTTGTTGTATTTTTCAACTTGGATACAATCTGTTGGTATATATTTTTATTCTTTCGATGAAATGCATTCTGTAGGATATCGAGAACGAGTTCGATCAAAAGCACTGCTTTACAATTTGGCATGTTCTTCTCTATCAATGCGCACAGTATTTTTGCGGCTCGCCGAACAGCTATAAGGACGAACCCATTACAATAAAAGTCTAAAGGAAAGAAGATGTCGTTGACTGGAAAAAAGTTCAACGTGAAAGAGAAAATCCAGCCAAAGAGTTCGTTTTATCTATCCTCTAGTGCTTTCGTACATTTTTCACAATTTCTTTGTACGAAAAAAATGAGTTATGAAGCAAAAATATCTATCGCATAGGTTTCGACATCATTTTCCTCCTAGATATTCCGATGTTTTTCGACATTAAACAAGCGAACTCGGCAATAAATCGCTTCTTCTTCGTGCAGAGGTGAAGGAATAGCAACCAATTTTCGAGTGCTATGAGAGTTGAATGAAAACAATTGCAAGTTGCCTGATTAGCGCTCAGAATTTCTTCATAAAAAATCATTTTAATTACACATCGGAGGATCTCGAGAAAAAGACGACAACGTCTGAGATTATGATGCTCTAGTTTAAGATCTCATCTTACGGCAACGGCGTCGATCCCCGTGAGACATTTCAGTCTCCTCCGGAGTCTTCTCCCGCTCCATGCCGAGCTGCTTGACAGCAGAGAAGATACGAAGGAAGCGACTAAGAACAAAAAAAAACGGAACTGAGAACCAGACGGAGACGGTCTCTTGTTTCATCGCGGCCAAATACTCCCCCTGTCCGATTGGTACAGAATAAGAGTCGTGATCACGAATGGGAGGAAAGATAGAATCGCCCCCGGTCCCATTTCGCGACCAAGGCCTCGATACTTTATGCGCGATAAAAATCATCGTCAAGTTGTTCTCTCCTTTTCTCGCATTTTCCTCCTTCTTCTATGTTCTTATTTTTTTTTCTCCGTCCCAATAGACCGCAAGGACGAAAATGTTTAGTCCAACAATTTTCCAGCAATAGTAGTAACAAGAAAAAGGATATACATCGTCCTCCACTGACCTGAGTCCAAAAAATTTCTCGTGTCTTCTACCATGAACATCGATCCAGCTAATCGATTCGAACTCCCACGAAAATAAGTCTTAGCTGTAAATAGTTTATCATGATATCAGACGAATTATTTATTTCGAGCCAGGTCGATTGATCCAATTCCGGACGGAAATCGGAGTTTGAATGACTGGAACACACCAAGTAATTGACGTGTCGATTTCGATTTGTTATTTGTTAATTACGTCAAATACAATGCAATTTCGTTGAATCCCAAACATTACATTTTCACAGAGATGAGCCACGATGGTTGGGCCGAATCTTTGGGAAATTGCAGTCTCATTAAATGTCTATTGTATTTATATTTCCTTTGAAACTTGATTCCGCTCTTATTAGCAATGAAATGAAAAAATTTCTGCAACATTTATTTTGTACCTTTACCTATTTAATTACCAGTGTTTATGTACATAGTTTCAAAATAATATTTAATTAAACATATAGCGTATAAAAGAAATCGTGCAATTTCATTTATTATTCATGAGGACGCGATATTCTTTCTGTATAGTTTGAAGAAAATAGCACTCCATAAAATATTGTGGGATCGTTGATGGCGTATCGTATGTAATACAGAGGATAATATATGTCCATAATGTTGAAGTATATGTATATGATTGTGTTAAAGTTGCGTGGGATAAAAAAGCCCCTGTATCGAGGCACCTATAAACCCGTAATTTAAGCTCTCGTTAACTCAAAATAAACCACCGTTACGTTTTTTTTTTTCGTAGCCTTTTCTTTCCCTCAAACTTGCTTCTTTTACAACAAATTATAAATTTTTTACCATCCATTATTGAGCCGCGGGTCGCACTTTTTTTTTATCCTAATGGACGTAAGCATATACTAGATACCGACTGAAATTTATCTACATATATATCGTCTACCATAGCATTTGTATCGATTTCCCATAACAATGCTTCTCCCATGCACACTGGCTAAACATTCCTTCAACCAAGGAACATTAACGGTCACTGGAATGGGACTAAGTTATTTGCTTGCAACGATTAACATCGCGTATATAAATAAAAGGTCGTTTGATTTCTTGCTTAATTTTTCTCTCTCCAATAAACCCTCGGCAATTAGTAGCGATGTTATTTCTTTCAAACATTACCGCAAAGACGATTTGGATGAATTGAGCGACTCTACGTTCGCAAACGATTTTCTTTTTCAACTCGTTCGATCCGAGCGCAAAATAAGGAATGTGACTCTTATTGAAAAACATCTGAAAGTATAAATATATTGAAGGAGACTAATGGTGAATCTTAATTGTTTGATTACAGCAGTAACGAGTGCGGCTGCAGTCGAAGAGACCGAGGTGGACACGCACGAGGGTAGAAAGGTCGTTCTCCAATGCCGTTTTCCACCGGTACGAGAGAACGCGACGTCTTTTTGGTTAACGCATACGAACAACGATCACGATAATGCGGCGATCGAGGGCAAAGTATTGTCGCCAAATTATCGTGTGCACATGGATCTGAGCAGGGGCCAGTACGACCTTGAAATTCTCAATGTTTCGTACGAGAGGAACAACGGTAAATACGAGTGTAGAGTAAAGGTGAGCGGCAGCGGTGTTAACCTTTATCACAAAAATGTGACGCTAACTGTATTGAGAGCGCCAGGACCACCCTCGATATCGCCGACCTCGGCATCAGCTACAGAGAACAAAACTCTCGAATTACAATGTAGAACTCACGGTGGCAGTCCAGAGCCCGAAGTAAGATGGTACCGCGACGACAGTAACGTAGTGTTGCACACCGGACGTACGTTGGTGTTGAACCCAAGACGAGAGGACGACGGTGCTATTTTTCATTGTGTAGTTCGTAATCGAGCGATGGCCGAAGGTCACACGTTGAACGCAACAGTCATTCTGGATGTGAATTACTTCCCGCGTGTTAGCGTTGGTACAGCAAACCCATTGAAGGTCGAAGTCAACGGTACGGTAACTTTGCGTTGCACGGTTGCTTCGAAGCCCCTGGTCAGTAGAGTCCGTTGGTATCGGGACCAAAGCTTCTTCGCGACGGACTTTGAACACCGAATACCAAGAGTGACGCTCCAAGACGCAGGCAATTATACGTGTGAAGCCGATAACGGTCTCGGACGATCCGGCGAAAGTTCCCTTTATCTTGATGTCTTATATCCACCGAGAGTTGCCATCGAGGGTGACACTTACAGGGTCGCTCAGGTAGAAGATTCCGTCACCGTTCACTGCAACGTCTCGTCCAACCCCGAACCTACGAGCGTCGAATGGCTCAGAAACGGTAGACCAGAGTTTCGTCAAACCGGTAAAATACTCAGACTTATCCGGGTCACCGCTGATCACGCCGGTAATTACACATGTCGGGCAACAAACACGATATACCCGAGTAACGGACAACCCCAAATTTATTCCGCAACCGCCATGGTTATTATTCGGGTTAGACACAAACCTGGTCCAGCCAAAGTTACGCCAGGATCACCAGTCGCCATCGAAGGTTCCCACGTTATTTTAACCTGCATGGCTAGCCCTGCTGGTTATCCTGTCCCCGAATACAAATGGTGGAAAAAATCTGAAGATGGCTCGATGCTGATGGTCCCCGAAACATCAGGCCAACAACTCGTCATTCCTTCCGTCAATCTTGGTAGCGATGGTGAATACAAGTGTCAAGCTTTAAATGAAATTGGAACTGGCGAAGCTGCTTCTGTCAGACTCACTGTTCATCAATCACCGACCATACTCACCAAATTGCAACCTCACGTCACCAAAAAGTGAGTAGTCCCATCAACTTTATTCATTTCATCATCCCATTTTCCAATAGAAACTCTCCTCCTCGTGCTTTACATTTTCCCGGCAGTAAAAAGCCAATTTTTCTTTAAAAAAAAGGTGGATATTTCGTTGAGCGTGATTGCGCAAATCACGCTCGATTTTCGAACGGCAGGGCGACTTTATCGCTAAAATCGCATTCTCTTAAAAAATAATACGTATGTGTAATTTTTATATGAAACTTTGCTGATTGTCTCCGGAAAATCGGAATAACGTATTGTTCGAAATTGAGTTTCGAATCTGTATGAATCTGTGTTCATAATTTTCTCACTTCTCAGCCTATCGCGATGCGTGTGTAAGAAAAATGAGGGAATAACGTTGATGTCGATTGATTACAGAATTGGCGAATCGTCTTTCATGGTATCGTGCGTAGCTCAGGGTAAACCGATGCCAATGATAACTTGGTTGAAAAATGGGGAAAAGCTTACAGCGGATGAGAGTCTGTACAAAGTGGTGACTTCATCATCGACGGGCCACGGTAACGTGATAACCGTAAACTCGACACTGAGTTTCCTGGGTCACGCGAGACCCCAAACGGACAAGATAGTGGATACTGATCGAGGCCAGTATACGTGTAGCTTCGTCAACGACGTCAAGAGGGTCGATTCGACGATGATGTTGAAGGTCGAGCACGCGCCAATCGTCTTACACAAACACGATAAAGTTGCAGGGAGCGTTGGTGAAGTTGCCAGTGTCGAGTGTAAAGTACAAGCTTGGCCGAAACCTGAATTCCAATGGATCTTTATGAACAGTCCAGTATCACTTCAGGGCTCGTCGAGCGATGGACACTACGAGATTTCGAGCATGGGCGATGCCGATGACACTTACACGTCTGTGTTGAAAATCAGCGATATCAAAGACTCCGATTATGGTGAATACACGTGCAGAATTAACAATGTTCAAGGTTTTGTTAACTCAAGCATCAAACTTCAGCGGAAAGGTGCACCGGAAAAGCCTACGAATGTCACAGCCATGTTCATTGCCCCGACCCACGTTACTCTTGCCTGGGAAGTTGGCTTCGACGGCGGCCTACCAATCACCAGATATTACGTCTTTTATCGTCGTATACCAGCCGAGAATGAAGTCGTCGCACCTGATTGTGCACCACCTCGAGGACCAGCTGGACAATGGCAAGAAGTTGATTGCAGTCGTTCCAATCCTTGCAATATAACCGACCTCGAACAACATCAAACTTATACCTTCAAAGTGAAGGCCTACAATACGTACAATAGCTCTGATTACTCGGACGAAATAACTGCGACAACAGCCGTAGCCAAAATTCCGACTCCGTTACGCGTTAACTACGATCCTGAGAGCGGCAATCTCGCCATTAATGTTGGCGCAACGTGTCTTGCTCTCGTCGCTCTCATCGAAAGATCCGAAAATGGATCCCCCGATGCTTGGAACATTATCGAAAATTGGCATCTCGAGGTCCTCGGCAGCGCACCGACACAACGAGAAGCTCCTCTTGATCGTCGCGATATTTCCAACAACGAATCACGCATCAGGGTACGACTTTGCCTCAAACTTGATCGACAAAAATGCGGAGAGTACGCCGAAGCCAAAAGTAAGTTTCCAAACATCTGTGTGAGACATACAACACACTATTTACCGATTTTCATTGACGATCAATTAAAATCCACTCACAAGCGATGAATTTTTACGTTTTCATTTACATTTGATTTTTATTATAGTTGGACCGACGTTAATCGCCCAGGCTAGGGCACTCGCGACCCCAACCCTCATAGCTTTGGTCGTAAGCGGAGCGGTGTTCTTACTTTTCGCTGCTTTGCTTCTTCTTTTTTGTCGTTGCCGAAGGAAACACGCAGCCAAAGCAAAAGATTACGAAATGGATACCAACGCGTAAGTGTCATTTTTGTAACGAATTTTTATTCTCACTATCGTGAAGCTGATACTTTGGCAAAAAGGGCTTTGGCAGATTTTATGTTTCACATTGAAAACGAGCGGATATAAGCCATCGGTTCTTTCAATCTCCCTTTCTCCCTTATTTTCACCTTCAACCCTTTTATTTGTCTGCTTCGATCCACGAGTTTCCTTTCTCTTTACTCTCTCGTCTCGTTTTCCTCATCTCCGCAAAGATACTGTCTCCTGCAAGCCATATCGAACGCCCGTAAACCGTGAAATGGAAGTCTCGTCTTTCCGGATTGTGAGACTCTCCGAGGCGAGAGACAAGCCAGAGGGAGATTCACGAAAAAACTATGAAAAAACAAGCACGCGATAATGTATAGAGAGAAAAAGGGAGGGATAAAGAAAGAAAATTCTCCGCTTCACCACCTCGAGATCTTTTCGAAGCCCCTTTCCACTTTTTTCTACCCTTTTTTTCTAAATGTTGAAAAAATTGTGTCAACGATGTTCGCGTCGAGTGCGCTCAAAGCAATCTGCACGGAAAAATCCCTGCTGAACGATCGTGACCTTTTTTTCTCTTTTCAATTTTATCGTTCGCGTAAATAAATTCTCATGAAAAAATCAATCTTTTCCTACAGAAACCTTTAAACTTTTATCTTGACATTCAAATCACTCGATGCGATCATTTTTTCCAATGTTCGCCCTTCTCAAACATTTAAAAAAAAACTTCATAAGAAATATCGAGTAGAAAAAGACTCAAATCAAGGAAACTTAATAATCGCAGATTTTTTGTTACTCACGATTTTAATTCCAAACACGCATTGCGATTAAATGTTCCGTTCAAATTTGTCTCCCTCTTTCTCTCGCCATTTAGTCGCTCTTTCGCCGCACCCTCTTCAAGAGGCTGGAAAATATATTTTTTACTGTTTGAAACAAAGAGGCTGTGACGATATCGATTTTTCGTAAGCTCGATCACGCATAACACCGCGGGTCTGCTTCTTCTCAACGCTTGTATAAATATGAGTCACGTGTCATCGCGTTATAAGCTTTATCGAGCATACATTATTTTTTCTTCTCTTTTCTTGCTTCCTCGTAAACGATAAAAAAGAGAGAGGCATAGAAAACCGGGTCGCTGTTCTTCATGGTCTCGGATTTACGAGCATCCTCTATATCCAACTATATGCAGAGGGTAAAGAAAAAAAAAAAAAGAGTAACGAGAGGACAGAGATGTCCTCTTGCGTATGCATTCTCCGGAGGGCTCGTTGCAGAAACACACTCGCTGCTGCGGTACTCTTAAGCGTTCACTACGGACGACGAGTTTACGATTTTTTTCGACAAATAAAACAGAAATGCATCAAAATATCAGAGCAGCCCTGACTTTTATTGCAATTCTTGGGATATTTAGATTCTTTGCTTTTCTGACATTCAATCCTCTTACTTTTTCGTTTATCTCGTTTCATGCAAATCCCAGTGAACACTTATACGAATTTGCATTTTCGACATTCCAGAAAAAAGCTTCGTCAGAGGAGCATAACATTGTTTAGAAATTCCTCACCATCTTTGCCCCTTCCATTAAAATCCGCGAGAACCATTTTAGGGTGTATCAATAAAAATAAAACAATAAATGAAACCTTCAAAGATTTTTATCATATCGAGCAAAACCTTTCATGCATTTGTCTATCCGATCGTCATGAATTTTTTTTTCGCTTGCTCTCTACAGCGTCCGACCAAGCCTCGTAACCGGAAATGGACAACAGACTCAGGCGCCACCGCCTTATTACGCAGAGAACAAAGCCCTCGAACACAGTCTCGATCACGCTCTCGCTCTCGAAGACTCAAAGACACCAGCTTACGTGCAACCGGGCTATGGATATCATCAGCCCAACCACAACATCAATGGTGAGAATGGTAAATTATCGACACTAACTAATCAAATTCTCTCTGTTTAAACGAAATTATTAACACGTAATTCGGAGGGAAGACTCGATGGGTAATATAATTTTGTCATGTGCTCGTTATTATAGATTGAGTCCACAATGCATGTGCACTGTATGTCAAATGTTAGAACGTAACATTGAGTCACTACGAAAATTTGTTCTAAACTGGGGCCAAGCCCCTTGCGACCGATAGAAAGATTTATTGTTTGTTAATTGCACAGAAACTAATCACAAATGTCAAGTTGGATTTCATCCATTATCATGAGAAAAAAATAAGAGGAACGACTTTTATTTTGGAAATTTGAAAGAAAAAATGTCAAGGCGACATGTGTGGCTCTTTCATTAAAATGATAATTTTCCTCGCATGATCCAGGCGTCAATATGGGCTACATGGACAACAGTTATTCAAACTCGAACAACGGTGGTTCGGTGAACTCGCAGGACTCAATTTGGCAGATGAAATCAGGAGCAGCAAATGGAATAAATCAACCGTACGATCTTGGTGGATACGCAACAACCGAGTCTGATTATCCTGCTCATCAGCATTACATGCCACAGCGAGATGATTACAGAGAAAATCACAATCCGAGTCGGCAACAATTCTGCTCGGAGCCTTTCGCAACGGTTGTCAAATCTCAAAAGCATGTTGGTGAGTAAATAGAAAAATAAATATCGATTGATCGAGTTGATGGAGAAACAGAAAGGATTTTGTCTAAATGGCGGATTACAATGTGTGCAGATTCACCGTACGATGTCTCAGGATTACCTTATCAAGAGGCATATGACGAAGATGCTAAACCTCCGCAGCAAGTCAGTCTCTCGTACGACGAGAGCTTGGAGTCCGGTTACTCAACGCCAAACAGCCGACGACCACGGGTAATAAGAGAAATAATTGTCTGAGATCAGCCAACCGGCTCTCGAGCCGGTAAAACAAGAACGACCTGGCTCTAGCAGCAGGCCCCCCATCACATGGAGATAGTAATAGAAAATCCCACTAGCGAAATATCGAAAACACCAAGTATAATAGGCGCCGGAACGATCGTCGACGCAACAACGATCGCGGCGACAAGTCCGGTAACGCCGATTTTCCCAACATTACCGTCTTCTAACAATCGTCCTTATCGCATGGCGTACATGACGAACGAAGGTCAATTGACGCAAAACGTTGATTACTATCGTACATTACCGCAACAATCGTCACGTACACGTAACCCAAGTCCCGAGCCTATTTACGAAACAAATAATTTACCGATGCAAACATCCGTGCGACGGATCGACAGATCGGGTCTCCTCGAGATAGTAGAACCGGAGCCTCAGAGTGTTAACTTGCGGAATCGTCATTCGCGCAGTCCCGATGCAACGGGACACTTGGCGACTTTACCTCGTCGGATCGATCGTTCGGGGCTTCTCGAGGCAGTTCCGGAGTTACCGGATCAAGTGTGGAAGAGCGATGATCCGCCAGACAATTCGGTTGGATCATCGCGCGATGAATCTCCAAATCTCGAGCATAAACTTACCGGTGGTCTTGAGACCGATTCGCAACGACAGAAAGCCGATATCCGACGCTCACAAACCAGTCCAAGGAACTCGAGAGCCTCGAGCGATACAACGTGTTTCCAATCGTTGATGAAAAGATCCTCCATGGAAATTTCATCCCCTCAAGATAACAGCACAGAACCACGAGGCAAATGTACTGAAAGTCGGAACAAAGTTTCCAGTCCTAACAACTTAACGTCCGTAAGCAGTCCTTATCTTCGACGTTATCCGGGCGATAATCCCACTTCCAGCCTCGAGAGACCGACTCCCGTTGCTCCCAGCGACGAAGCCCGCTCTCGCAATAATTCTTTCGCGTGTCTTTCAACACCGAGCAACAATCAGTTCCTGCCAATCGATACTCTTCCACCACGCGGCCGACAAACTTACGTTGATCTTACCGGATCCACGTACACGAGATCGATACCAATGACAAACTCGCTCGTCGGATCGACGAGGACGGGAATCGATGCGACGCAGAAAATTCTCAGTGAAATCGATAGCTCCTTGAGGCAGACACACTCCCAACAACAACAACTACAACAACAGCCCGATTGCCTTGGGAAACTGAGTCCGAGATCGAGGGGTGAACGACAATCACCGCTGACTATGTCTTCGTCCATACCGGACGTTATCGAGGCCCATGGCTCGAGAACACAAAACCGGGGAGACAACGTGATGGCTAAATCACCTGATTGTGAAAGAGTCGAAGCCGAAGGCTGCGAGCAACGCACAAACATCGACGATGCCACGGAAGAAACGAGAGTCTCTTTTAAGGGCTCGAAACAAATGATTCACAACGATAATATACAGACACTCAGAGTTATAATATTGTCAGAACAATTGTGAAGGTTGGATGATCGTCGTCGACGTCATTTACGTAGCAACGACCATCCAGTGAATCGTGATTTATTTTCGTACGATGACGTTGACGATGATTCTGCTTCTACGTCGTATAATTCTTTGTGGCTCAATCGCGCCCAGGATCGAGATGATTTTAATAGTTCTAAGCAGTACGAGAGATTGAGGTTTATCAGAGCACGCTCGAGACTCGGTACGTGCATTTTGAATCGATTGACTCGAGTACTTTGTACAGAAAACGCTAACGAGCACGTTGTATAAAAAAACAAACGACCATTCGTCTTTTTGCTGGGGAATGATTTTATCGCTGAGAAGATCGAATGATTTAAAAATGAGCGAGCGAATAATCCTCCGTTCTTCCTTTTTTTATATCCGTGCATGCTCACAACTGTCATATTTTCGTGGAAAAAAAAAATTCGGAGAAGGGCTGAAGACGCCGCAAGAGGCCATATTATTACGTCGGTTTTGATCGATAGATTTCCGAACCACCGCAAAGTCCTACAGCCAGGAGAACTTCCATGCAGGCTCTCCGGGAGCAAGCGAAGTGAAAGAATTTCCCATGGGGTTTCGGTTTAATTGTCTCATTAATTGGTTCACCGATTCTTTCACGTTCGATAGAATTTATCGAGTTGTTGATCCTCCCATCGTTGCCTTTGAATGGTGGAAAACGATTCAAAAAAAACATTCGAGGAGCACAGTCCCCATGATCCATGAGCGGAATTCAGACTGCAATTCGGCTCGAGATACTTTGTTTCGTATGGTGACGAAAATAAAAATAGAGGAGAATAAAAATCGATTGTTTCATTCAGTGAATTAAAGGAAATGCAATGTCCAGGAGTCGAAACGACGGATGGTTTTTGTTCGGAATTTATTGAAATTTCGATCAAACAGAGTTTATCCCGTTTCAATCCTCCCACGATACTGAAGCTTTAATTTTTTCACTTAAAATCTCGATTTATAAAATGATTTCCAAAGCGTACTTACACTCATTAATTTTCATTTGCGAGAAAAAAAAAAAACAGAAATTATGAGATCACCTTATCGACATTGTTGGTTTGGCAAGGCCGTACAAGAACTTGGAATATTTGCACTTCGAATTCCCGTGGAAAATAGGGTTATTTTGCTCATGAAAAGATATAACCCTGAGTTCGCTCCTCGGCTGACTGGCCATGGAAATTCTACCTCGCCATCCACTTTGCTAAAATTCACATTTCGTTTGTTGAAAGGGCAGAGCGGAAGGGACTTCCTCTTTCCGAGGGCGTAGGTGTGTGAGAAACGATGACGCGAGCTCTATGTACATATTATCATTTTTAGTATCCCACGACCACACGTTAATACATATGTATATATATACATACATATATATCTTGGTCCGTGACTATGGCGTGCCACGAATACCTTAAACTCTGGGGCATCGTCGCGTGAAATGCAAAACTATTTTCAAGAGCACCGGGACGAAACCTCGGAAAATTTGCAACTTTGTTGAATCTATCGTTCACCGAGACGACAAACTCTTCAGCCTTTCTCTTCTTTCCTTATGTTTTTCCTTTCTTTTTTGTATGCTCTCGTCTCAGTGAACCATAGATCTTTCATCAATATTCAAATGACAGGTCCCATTGAACAAAAAGATGGTGATCGTCTGTTGAACATTTTTTAACTCAACTAGAAATTCAAATGACATCCTTATTTCACGTTGCAATTAATCAACTCGTTTTTTTTGCCCCTGGACATCGAGTTAAAGGGCAACGTTGTGTTTTCTGCAATTTTCGGTTAATACCCATTCGGAATTATCCATCAAATTTAACAGAAAGAAGTCATTCGGAAATGTGAATTCATTCGGAAATGAATAATGAATCTCGGGTAGTTAAAGATTTTCGACTACAAATTAGAAATGTTTATAAACTAGTAAGTTGCCAAAAGACAGCCATCACATGTTCGACGCTTCGAGATGATGGAATTTAATTTCAAAGTAACGATCGTAAGTGGATGTTGTAATGTTTTGCGATTTTTTTAAATTGAGTAAACAAAATGATTATCATTGCCTCAAACCAAGGAATAAGAATGACAAAAATGGATACATCGTGAGGTCATTGAAACTCGACTCTTTGAAGTCAATCGAATCACGAAGCTATCGACGTATTTTATACTTTTATATCGTGGGCGAAGAATTGATAAAAAAAAGAAACAAAACGTTTGAACGATGGATGATTGTGATCCCTTGTAGTGTGATTCAATTGAGAGGTATATATTTATCAATGTGACGTGATTATTATTACTTTAAGAAAAAATGAGAGAAGAAGAAAAAAACACACATAGCGTTTACATATATGAATAAATGTATAAAATTATAAATATATATTATATATATATATATATATATATATATATGAATTTATGAATGCGTGAGCGCAGAGTATAAATGTCGACCTTGATACAAAAAATAATCGAGGATTTTTAAAGAGTCTCAGGCAAGAATCTCGCGAGTATTCTCGTACTTATATCGTCCCAGAGTTTCAATGCATTTCTAAATAATCGCGGGTCAAGTCCTAATTCTTTCGCAATCGCCGACTCGCCCAAAGCGTCTTTTGCGACAATTGTAAGTCTCGAGAGTAAAAGAAGATGAAAAAAAAAAATGGAAAACAAAGAAAAAAACACAACATTGTAAATATAGCCATAAAAGTCGTAATTAAGGATATTAGAGAGATTAGGACTCGATGTGTTCTCGTGATGTATATATCCCTATATGGTTGGATATATCCACCGTATCTCTCACTGTACCGCAATGAAATTGTCAAGAGTTTGAGGAAATTCGTGAATAAAAACTCCATTTATCAAGTCGAGCCAAATTTTTGTGTAATTATTATTATTTTCCAATTAGTAACAAACAAAAACTGGAATCTGATATTTTCGAAAATTGGCTGAAACCATGAAAGCCGAAATATAGGAGTTTTGTTCACTAATTTGAAAGATAATTGGAAATATCATCAAAACCTCGAAACTCACGTTCTCTCAATCTCTCCATGTTACATATGCTTTGCCTCGTTTATAATACCTTTTTGATCTCAATTACCACATTTTGTTGTTGTTGTTGTTGTTTATGTAGCAAGCAGCGCTAAATGGTTTCGCGAGATTAATCGGAATATAGGTCGAAGCTACAGGCCACGATAATTCGCCTTACTTACTGAACGTTTTTCATGTGGCGAATTCGTCGTCTTGGCTTCGTTCAAACGCACACGCAAATCTTAAGAGAGTATATGTGTTGAATACGAGATTTATTTAACGCTAAGTAAAAAGTTGAACTGACGAATAAACAAACGAACGATTAGGTCGATTTTCTTATCGCGAAAAGTTGGCAAAAAACTAAAAACTAAATCAGGCATGTCCCATGAAAAAAAAAATACAATACACGTATAGGAATTAATATGAACGACGAGATATTAGCCTAATCCGGTGTTCGATTCAAAGGATGTTCTGTCAATGCTCGTTAATTAGAGTTCTAGGGATAAAAAAAAAATAGCGTGACGAAAGGTGAGAAACTCGGGTGTGACGATTCGATCATAAGTTTCTAATCATTTCACTCGAACATCGTTCATCTGCGCTTACAATCAGGCGACGATCGAATGTCAGACTTGACGAAGAAAACACTAGTTCGAATGGAATAAAAATCGGTTAAAACGTTGATGTTGAAATCATAAAAAAACTTTTTTTTTAGCAAAAACCGAAGGGTTATTCTTTGAGTAATTAACTTTTAATTAATTTGAAATGGCTATTGTTCTCTCGCTCGTATCGAAATTTATTTATGCGACTGCTGAAATGAGATTAAATTTTAAAAATTTGGAAATTATCAACTTAAATCGAATACAACAGTTGATGAATTTTATCGAAAGTTTTTATTCATGCGTATTATCCTAAACCGTTAGTTTTATTCATTCCTCTGTGAATTTGATCGTCTTGAAACTTCGGTCTGCGCACCTGCGACCAATTAGTTCGACAAAGTGTGCTGTATGTAAGAAAAAGCCAGAGAGAAAGAAGAAGAAAAAAGAGAAAAAGTGGAAATAAGAGAATGAGAAAGAAAAGAACAGAGAATGAAAGAATTGAAATATTTTTGCATAATGGAACCTTAGAGGCAAAGACGAGTTGAATATATAATACTTACATAACGGGTGATTAAATTTAACGAGCGTTGGCAGAATCGTCTCCTTTCCCACCGGTTCGAGCCCATTTTCCCCTTCTACGTTTCCTCTCTCTCTTTCTCTATCCCTTCCCCTTTAACATCCTTGATCTGTCCCAGACACCAATGTCCCCGTACAGTCCAAGCCTTGTATAAAATTAAATTTTTTAAAATTCAAAGAATTATGTACATAGTGCAAACGAAAAGAGATTGTAACGTAATATACCCTAAGAACCCATACTAGTATTTATCTACGGAGTAATTAAGCGGAAACGATGAATTTTGCGATGAATTGAGCAAATGAAGAACATTTCTTTCGTCTAAAGTAAAATATAAATTACAGAGAAAAGGCGAGAACACAAAATCTTACACGAAAAACTGAACCCATTTAGTGACACCAAAAATGAAACAGATGAAAACAATTAACACTAAAATTGTTAGTTATACACGCCGATTTCAGCATACAGAGAACAGTTCTCGTTACTGGAAAAACAAACAAAACGAGGTCCGTTCACCGTTCAATATTTGAACTTTAAGCGCCGAGGGACCGATAATGATGTAGGTCGTCCAACAATGTCGATTATAATTTGTATATACAAATATAAATATATATAAATATCCTCACAGAAATCTCGTGGAATTATGTATGTATATATATAAATACACGCAAACATTTATATATATGCATATATAAATATTAATTATTGCCTATTATTAGTTATGTCATTACTATCGTCGAATTATTATTTGTACAAATTTTATGTTGCAATATTAAAGAAAAACAAAAACATTGAAAAAAATAAAATAAATGATAAAACGAAATTTTTTACGTTTACAATTATTTACCGCAACCTCCTACCACTCTCAATGAAAAATCAATGGAAAAGATTTGCAATTTTTCTGTTGCTTTAATTTCTTGCTGAGTGTATGAATACACACGTCTCTTCGGTAATTGTGAATCTACGAGGTAAGGCGTGCAAGAAAGCAGATAGGGTGCTGAGACGGCGAAACAAGGAAAAGACGAAGAGAGCAAGACCGAGGAAGGGACCGGATGTCGTATAGAAAAGACAATGCTGCGTCGTGCAAGGCAGCTACAGAGAGAGGGTTCTGTAGATTTTAGCTTTCCCACAATGCGAAGTAATTACTACGGCTTTACACGCGGTCTGATTCCGTACTGAATAAGCAGTTCTCGCGGCTATGATAATTTACTTTTTCCGTTCTTCTTCTATCCCTTGTTATTTTATCCAGCCAAGAGAAAAGATTTATTATTTCTACACTCGATGATTTACTTAGCGCAACGTGAAATGTGACGTGGGCCTCCGAAAGGCATGACCGAAAATTCAAAGAAAATGCTAATTCGCAGATTATTCTACGAATAAATGTCTTACGCCATGAAGAAAAGTCGATTTCGAAAAAAGATTCGAATTTTCGTCATTGAAACTTGTTCAATTAAACATCTCCGCAGGACGGAGATTTTTTCATCAACACGCGCAGCGATACGGGTTGTGACTACCTTCAAAACCTGTTAGCAAGGTTAAACCAACTTCGTTCATTTCTTGATGGATTACAATCAATTTCGGTTACATTCACAAACTGTCGTCAAAACTCGGCGTATTATGATAAGGATACTGCGTTGTCGCCCCAAAATTATCTCTCATCACGAACTCTAAATCATCCAAGACAAAGAATAAATGTAAAGAACCATGGCTTCGCAATCTTCTCGTGTAGCATCAACTGAATGTGCAATCTCTTCAAATTTCTAAGGTTAAATCTATTTTGCACCGCCTTTGTGAGAGAATAATAAAATTCCTTGAACGGTTGACAATTTATGGTTCATATTACGTTATCGTGTCGTTTCTTAACGCGTGCAGGCCCCCAAGAAAGCGAATTTCAATAATTCTTTATCATTTACCTTTCTCGTTATGATCGATATTCTTTATCTTTGTTGAGTCGATATGTTGATATTAAAAAAGAAAAAAAAAATCGACGTAATAAAATGAATTGTCAAAATATAGTAATGTACTATGTGCGACGCATAAAACTGGATTGAGATCATTTTTTTTTTTTTCAATGCCCAAACTGCTATAATTACCTTCCGAAGTCATCAGATGGTAAGATGTCAGCTGTCGGTTAACAATGTGAGAAGGTGAATATGCAGCCATAACGCTTGTTGATAAATGGGTACTCCGCAAGAGCAGTTTCTTTTACATTATTTTCTACAGCAGTTGATGATGAAGCTGACTTATAAAGTAAATGATTTCCCGATGAACGATTTTGAGCATTTCGCAATAATTTACATAACAATTTAATGATGGCTCTGCGTTTGAATTACATTCGATGAATGTTCAAATTACGGCTGTTGAATGAAGGACTTGTGAACTCGGGGTATTACGAAGTGTGTACAAAGAGCCTTCTGAGATGAATATTTTCCGGGGGTTATAAATCAATTTGATTTGAATTTTGGCTACACATTGTTCTGGAGAAATAAAATAGCTAGCGAGCTTATGGAAAAAAATAAGTTATCATGAATAAATGGTAATTCAGCGCTGAATTAGACACGTGACAAAATATGTTATTTCATTGAGCGGATGGCATCATGCAGAAAATGGAGACTCGTGTATTTTATATTGCTCAATATACGTTTACTCTGTCTACAAAATTTCGTCGAGAGCGGTATTGATTGCGAGCTTCAGTTCATCAAATAAAAAAGACTGAATGCTGTGTGATTTTTCCTAGTTCGGAGACATACTTAAATGGAGTTGCCCAAATGCGAGACACTTATTTTTCCAGAGGGTCTGCAGAGTTAGCTACCTCGCAAAAGTTTCAACGCTCCGCTACGATGATTAAAATTTCCGATTAGCATTGTTCTGATGATTGTCAATTAGTGCTTTTTGGCTTTTATGGTATGTACAGTCCTAGCGCAAAAACTCCAAGGGAGACACTTTTACTCCTTCTATATGCATTATTTGGCCAATTAGTATATTACATACCTAGGCCAGAAAAATAAAAAAAAGTCTCAGATCACATGTTATTGTTGGCCGAGGCGAAGTCGAAGCTGACAGACATGTGATCTGAGACTTTACTTTTTTTTGGCCGAGGTGTGTATACTATTTCTCTGCCCGACGTTGCCGGAATGTGGCAACTTCGTTTAGAGCAGCGGCCCGAAAGTTGCCACTTTCCGGCCGGAGGGCAGAAATAAATATATCCCACTAATTTATATTTAATTTCTTTCAGGTTGAAGATGCAGGTCAGGAGCTATTTTTTTGTTACTTTCCTAGGATGTTTCATCCTTGGTAGCTTGGGACAAACGCTGGTTCCTCCGAAAATTTCACGTTTGCCTCCTGAGGAACCCGCTGATTCAAACGAAACGACAGCATCGACTACAAGAACGATCTCACCAGCTAAAGTGACTGTCATTTCTGCTGAAACTACATCGTCACCATCCACAACAACGACAGTCCCTCCTGCTGTAACTACAGCTTCACCATCCGAGACAACGACCGTTCCTGCTGTAACTACAGCTTCACCATCCGACACAAGGACAGCTCCTGTCGAGACAACCACCCCTCCTACGGTAACTACAACTTCATCATCAAGTACAACAGCTTCTGTCGGGACATCAGCGCTTCCTGCGGTAACGGGAGCTTCACCATCCGGAACGACGACAGCTTCTGTTGAGACAACAGCACCCCCTGCTGTAATTACAGCTGCAACATCCGAAACAACGACAGCTTCTGTTGAGACGACCACTCCTCCTGCTATAACTACAGCTTCACCATCCGGAACAGCGACAGCTCCTGTAAAAACAACAGCTCCTCCTACTGTCACTACAGCTTCATCATCCGGAAGTACGGTGGCCTCGGTCGAGACAACCGGTCTTCCTGCGGTATCTACAGCTTCATTATCCGGAACCACGGTGGTCCCTGTCGAGACAACCGCTCCTCTTGCGGTAACTACAGCTTCACCATCCGGCACGACGACAGCTCCTGCTGAGACGACAGCTTCTCCTGCTGAGACAACAGCTTCTAAAGAATAGCTCCTCCTACTGTCACTCCAGCTTCACCATCCGGAAGTACGGTGGCCTCTGTCGAGACGACTGCTCCTTCTGCGGTAACTACAGCTTCACTATCCGAAACATCGACAGTTCCTGTTAAGACAACAGCGACCGTCCCTCCTGCGGTGACTACAGCTTCATCATCCGAATCAACGACAACCCCTGTTGCGACAACAGCCCCTCCTGCTGTAACTACAGCTTCACCATCCGGAATGACAACAGCCCCTTCTTCCACAACAACAGCTTCTTCATCTAGACATACGGTGGGTCTTGTGGAAACAACAGTTTCTACTGCCGTAACTACAGGATTGCCTGTCGAAACTACGGTAGCCGATGTCGAGACAATAGCTTCTCTTGGTGAAACAAGTGCTTCGCAGGCCATAAGTGGGCCAACAGGTGCTCCGCAAACTATTCGCGCATACTGCAGTCTCTATTTCAAACGTTACCGATGTCCCGGAATACGCAAGAGTCTTCGATATGCGATCCCAATTTCGAACACTTTCTGTTACTGCGACCCCAGTTGTATTACTGGTATCGGTGGGATTTGCTGCCCAGATTACCAGTTCCACTGTGCCTCAAAAAAAGCAATCGTTCATCCAGTTATATCTCTACCATACCCAGATAGTTCCATGAAAGTGATCGTTGACCCTAATGCTTATGTACAAGCAATGAAAGAATTGCAATATTCGATGTACGGATATTTTTCATGGGTAGCTACAAAAAGACAACATCTGGCAGAAGATTACTATGATCGACAACGAAAGCGGTATTTGATTTCACATGTTAAAGATAATCGTAGTCGACGTATCCGTACACGTCTTCTGTAAAGAATCTTAGAAAACTATTACTCCTCATCATATGAACAACGACGAAACATTGATTCGAGTGATTTAACGATATATTGTTCACGCCATGCTGATTTTTGCCACGGCAGCGTGCTCCCTGTTTCATCTTTCCATCAGTATTGAGTAACCATTCCCCTCATCGTAGCCTTGCGATCGAGAACGTGCTAAAGATATTGTCAGAAAGAGAATCGTTACAGATAACTTGAAAAAGCTAACTCAGAAGAGAGTCCCAGCCGCTAGAGGAAACGACTTACCAGCTATTGCTTAGTAAGATGTCAGTCGACAAGTTCACAGCGGTATCATAAGATAGTTCTTTACCTTGTAGTTCACAGCCGTCGGTAATGAGGAGAATATACTAATATGGAAAATATAGTGTGCACTGCTTAATTGAATGAATATCCACGATTTGCAAAGGGATCCGATAATTTTTACCTTGCATCTCATTTCATTGTGAGTAGGTTGTGTTAATTTTCGACACTGCAGTAACCGTTAAGGAAATCCGTCCCTTCCATAGTCCGGTATGAGGATATAACGTCGAAAGCTCGTTTCTTTGCGTTTGCGCCCTCGAAGATTTCACCCTCCAACCACCTTCATTGTCCGCCCAACTTCGAAGCGTTTGTCGCAAGCCATCGCAGTAGCGTTTCGTCGCTGAATCTGCAAGTAATTCATGGGCAAATAAAAATATAAAAGATTTATCGGAGTAAATAATATCGATAACGTTATTTTTTAAAATTAAACATAGAAGTGATGGTGATTTAAAGAAAATCCATGTCATTGATCGGCTTTACGTAACCAAATAAAGTTCGCTCATGACTTTTATCAACGTGGGCACTTTTGCCACCCCTGCTCATCAGAAGAAAAAAAATCTAAGGCCACGCGCGATCAACTACAGTCAAGCGAATGACTGAAATAAAATTTTCAACGAGTTTTATATGCAAATTTACAAACTTGCACCACCTGCGACGCAAACATTATAAACGCATACATTTTCAAAGTAGAATTTATATGCCGGATGGTAGGCCGTTAAACGATGCAGTCAGGAATCCACTCGGCCGCCTATTGATTGGCACCTGCAGTAAATCATCACGCGAGGGTTAGCAACTAAAAGCCATGCCAATAATTACGCTGGTAGAACAATCCTCAAGTAGAATATTTGTTATCGAAACCAAACTTTGAAGTAAATTTTGTAGGTTACATTGGAAACTCCTTTTTTTTTATTTCTCGTCTGTTGAAACCTTTTTATCTATGATCCGTTGAATAGGATGTGGATCATTAAGGCGATGGAGATTCGAGAATGACTCGACGACGATTCCACGAATCAATGTTTGTCGCGTCTTTTTTATTGCCCCATAAAAATGACGAATACACTTTTGTTGTGCATTTGACGGAAGATTCGTCCGTATCGACCTGACAAAATCGAGGTCATTGTACCAATTTCACTTTTTTATGTACCCTCCACCGGTCGACAACCGAATTACCACACACAGGTTCACGGAAGCCTCGGCTGTTATGCATTCACCAAATTACTTCCACGTTATTTCCATTCATTCACCGGCAGGAACTTTACGAACATCGACACGGTCTAGAACCACAATTTTTTTCATATTTTTTATTCTTTTCCCAAAGTCAAAGCAATAATCTCGGAATATCGGTTTTTCTTACACAAGAAAAGGTAGTTATGCTACCAAAGAACTTTCCATTTGAATTCGGTTTCGAACTTTCGAAAGTGCGTTGAAGAAAACTAATGAAATTTATTTCATAAAGTTAATCCAGTTGATGTAACCTTTTTTTGTCATGAGCTGTCAATTTAAAGAGGTTGATCTACGTCGGTAAAAGTTTAAGTCATGTTCTGGAACTTAAGTATTTTATTATACACGGCTAATAAAAATATTCTTTTTAGAGGTTCAATTATCCGATGATATAAACCTCCACAAAAGACTTATATAAGCGAACGTCGATTGAGTATAAAGAATCATTGCGTAAACAGTTTTTGCTTTATATTACCAATGATGGGATGATGTCAACGAGCATAACGTGTACAATTGTGCGAAGGTCAAATTACGAATAATCCCTCGGGAATGAGGAGAAAATTTACGAGTCAAAATTACATGTGCTCCCCCTCGCTTTGTAGAGTTTTGTTACTTAGAATCGTTAGATGATTACGGTAACGATATGAGCCAGCAGCTATAATGAAAGTTTCGTCATGTGGAACATTCGGTTGCCGAAGAGGCACTACCGGTATATCGTGTTCACTCAGTCCGGAACGATTCGACGCTGTCGCCACTCGTCAGGACTACCCGTTCGTAATAACACTCGTCTTTCCAACTTTTCATTTCCATACACGCACGTTAATATTTACAATGTTATCATAAAACAGTGTCTATAATTGGAGAATTGTTATGACATGATCGTCACTGTACAAAGTTCAATATTATTCTCAGATTGCATATGCATAACTATGCCAATAATTCATTTCGCAGTCGTGATTACCAAACGAAACGTAAAATCAAGAAATCTACTCAGCATAGAGTAAAAATTCATCAATAAATATAAAATTAATCGAAGAACATCAAAAAATCATTTTTAATAAAGTGTACCCAAGTGTCTTTTAGTAAAGTGGAAACGACAACGTGAAAAGCCGTATATTCAAGTTTCTCTGTGACTAATACGACGTCGGACGTGATTTGTTTTCCAACGAATACCATGTGAGCCTTACGAAAACAGTAACGATCTTGCGTTGGAAGTTAGCTGTGAATTTGTGTAAAAATCGATTATATGAAACTCGCTGAACGTTAATTGAGCATGCTGAGAGTGGACTACAGAATAAATACTAGTTGCCCGAATTGATTCAGTGCTGCAAATGTCATGGCTTGAGAATTCTCCATGATAACTCCGGTGCAATATCGTCCTAATTTTTTGTTACGAATCCTTGGATTCACGAGGACTTGGCGGTATGAATACATTCAGTGAACGCTCAATAAATTCGATATTCCTTCTATAATGTCAAACTTTATATAACGAAGTTTTCAACGTGAGGATTTGTGTGACGGCTCTATAAATTAATTCATTGGAACGTGTACTCCGTTCCCTTGTACGTAATCACACAGGGAAAAGAAAAATGAATTGAAAATCCACGTTCAGAGAAGGGGAGTGATGAATATTTACTGCAGAAAATATTCCATGCCGAAAATGGAGAACTAAGCGAACGGAGCGTGAAGATTTACTTTTAGTTGACCGCAAAAATGTAAATACGACGTACATCGATTTCAACCGGCTCACACCAGAGCAGCCTTGTTAGTTTATGTAAGAAATTTTCCTAAGAGATACTGATCGCGCTCGAGATAAAAGTTATGGAACGTGACAATCCCTGAATATCAACAACCGCTCGACCAATTTTTGTGCGATCTACGTGCATCGATAGCAAACAAATAATGAAACACAGGGTGCATTGGAATTGAGGGATGAAGACAAGTCCGAATGTGCCGATAGCACGCGAACTCGCGACGAAACTTTTATTTATTTTTCGGGGGCATAGGCCTCCGGAATACTTTGAGATCAGCTGACGAGCAAAACAGTAACTGCGAAAGTAGAGGACAGGGTGAGAATACGTAGCTCGCAGTGGCAGAGAGGGAGAGAAATAAAAGAGAAGGAAAGGAAATCTTCCGTCCCAGAGCCCTGGTTTACCCCTCGTCTATCGATCTTCCCAAAAGAGTGGGAAGCCAAAGAGAGAAAAAGGAAACATAAAGGAAAGAGAACGATGGATATTGTGAATGCAGGTCAGGGCGCAGTCGCGAATTCGGCGCGACCAGTTTCGCGTCGAAATCTGCGCGACTTTGCCCGCCTATGGATCAACTCACTGAGGGCGTATTATTACACTGGGGATGCTGTCTCCAATTCCTTAAATTTATCCGAGCCCACGATGGGCAATCTTCAGAGCGATGGCAAGAAAAAAACGAAAAAGAATCGCGAAGCAGCCGCTCAGTCAGCTGGTACACCGACATCCAGTGATAAAATAAACGATCAAGCTACTAACAAATCATCCGACAGCCTCAATCGTTTGGACGAGAAGTCGATTAAAGTCTCCTTCGAAAAGGTTCACACCCCAGCCAAAAGACATGCACCACCACCCCCGAAGCTTCACGCTCCTGTCGAGGTCAGTTTTCAGTTCCGCATATAAGGTTAATGTCATAGTCTTTCTTTGCAGCTTCAGACTCGAAAAACCTCAAAAACCTCTCGATCGTGTACGCCCGGTAATCATTGATTACTCATTTGGCATGAAACTGCACTCTGAATTCCGAATATTGACAAACAGAAATTCTTTTTTTTTTAACAGAGATTTCAAAATTGTGTAATACCATGAACAGTCTTGGAGTTTTTTGGTTTCAATTCACCTACTAGATTGTCATTGTCAAAAATCTAAAAAGATGCAACGAAAACAAAAGGTCTGGTTCGTTGAAATAACTAAGTGCAATAATGACATATTCGCTGTTTGATTAAATTTCTCAAATCATAAAATTTATTGGGGTGTGAAATCGATTCGGGAAAATTTCGATCAAAGTTTTAACTTTAATGGTATATAGATTTAGCTTTAACGAATTTATTGCTACCACGTTGAAGATTGCGTCGTTGGGATCGAACGAATTTTCTTCCTTTTCTATCGCAGAAGCAGCACTGTGCGTGAATTATTATTTGCAGAAATTCAGTGACGTTTTTTTTTTTTACCAAGTGCGAGACGTCGGCCTGCTGGCAAAATTCCGATGATTCGTATAATATTAAAAGCTATTAAAAAACTACTTATCGGTGCATTCCAACGATGCAACGTCCATTATCATTCATTGCTCCACATGTTTGTAGAATAAATTGAACTTTGATCGTTCTTCAAGTGAACGCCAATTTGCGAATTAAAGTTTATCTTAAACCCGTCAAATTACTCATGTTCAAATTGATTAGATCTCATGTATCGATGGAGTGGAAACAAAATCACGTTCTCCGTGATTTTTGCACGAGGAAATAAAGTTTTTCGGTATTGAGAATATAACTACGGATATCAGGAGTCTATGGACCTTTAAGCATTATCTGCTATCAGTAGTAATTGCATTGAGAACGTTGATAACCGCCCACACGTGACTCACAATGCAAGCAATACTTTAATCGGCTACAACTATACCCGACGTTTTATACGTACGCGAGAAACATGATTTTCCTTCCGTGCCCCCCAGATTTCGGTGGGTGGATGGCAGTATTATCTGAAAGTGACATAATCTCAAACACCAATCCATTACGAACGAAAACGTCGTTCAACGCGGTCGTATGAAATGTGGTCTTTGTGAATTGTCGCAAAATCTTTGATGTTCTATCAATTTTATTTTTTATTCAGCCTCGAATCCTCAGTAATCGTGTTTCATGCAACAATTATTACACAAAAATCCTAACGTTTCTTCTAATCAACGGAAAAAGGTATTGCCACCAGTGCTAAGCATATTTGTGCGAAGAAATTATCTAGAAATCACATTTCTCAGAAACCAGCGAGTTCAAAGAACAATATTTTTATAGAAGAATGAATATCCAAGATTTCTCTGTATTATTGCAAAATAAAAAATTATTATACAGGTTCCTATCACGCAGCGAGTGGCAGAGTCTTACGACAAGAGCGAAAAAATCTCGGATCCGAAATCTAATGAGGACGGCGAACTTGCACAAAATGAACAAGAAGATTCAGAAATGGGACCGCTTGATATTACCGCCCATTTATCCGCCGAGATCCCAGATGAGACTGCAGTATTGCCTGAGGGGACCGGAGGAACGAACAGCTCGTCGATCATCGAAGAAGCGGCCGATTCCGCGTTGTCGAATGAATCAGAGGATGTACCAAAACTCGGCGCTCTGCCATTCCCAACAACTGGTCCGCCACTCCTCGTGACGGATTCGTGGCGACGTGCAAACACGAATCTTACGGTATCCGATATCCCGACACCTCCGAGCAAGGAATCGTCGAGTGACAGCGTTTTTACAGACCCAGAAGAAATTATTTTGTCCGGTGAAGCTGGTGAACATCATAGACATGGGCATAAACAACACGACGATGTTTTATCGACTCTAAAGTCGCCTTCCCCGTCAACTGTATCTAATAAAAAGGAGAGAGCCGAAAAGACTGCGATGAAAATGAAAATGATGTCATCGGGAACCAGCCATTTCAACGTATCCAGACACCGGAAGATCGAACTCTCACCGGCCTCACCACGACTCGGTGAGTTTTAACAAAACTTTTGTCTCTCTCGGTATATCCTTGCTCCCCCTCTGCACGCACTAGACACTTCCGCGCTATTATCTCGCATCTCGATCGACACCACATATATAAAATGTTACGTACATAAAAGCGTGTTGCTCCGAATAAATGTAGCTCGAACACAATGAGAAAAAGTTCCATGTTCATGCTACGTGAATTATGTCGGCGATACCAAACCAGAAATACCTTTTCTCTAAAAGAAACCAGCCAAGGCTATTGAGCGGCACTTTTTCACTGCAAAAAATCAAATGAGCACGGAATAAAGTATAACGTGGCAAACGTCATTACGACGTAGCGAAAATTCTTCCTCGTATTCGTCAGTTCATTCACTCAACGAATCTCTCGAACTACTTCTCTGTCAATTTACTTTTTGAGCTCGAAAATCTGGCCTACTTTTGATCTTGACCCGAAACCGTAAATTTATCGCGAGAAATACTTCCATCAGAATGACCTTGAGTTCTGACGACCACCACCTCGACAACTGCGATGTAAAATTACCTCAGGCCACATTATTTTGCTCAAAACCGTAACCGTAACAGGGCAACGTAACTTTTAGAAGTCCGGGCGAAAAATCATATTGCCAATTAAATTTTTCGGCTGTCTCTCATTTGCGCTCTAATGTATTCCATTTTTCGACACTTCCGACATCGTAGAAAACTTTCGTCGTGTTATACACCTAAAACGAGGGATCATCTTCCACCAGTCGATAAACCCGATAATAATAATTATCTAAATTTACTACATTTAGAATTTGAATTGTATTGCCACTATGTATTGTGATTCATGAAGTACATAGCGCGTGAAAGGAATCATAAGAGAGAGAGAGAGAGAGAGAGAGAGAGAGAGGAGTGTCAAAGATATAATATGAGAGATAACAATCACGTTTGCTTTCCTCGCCTGGCGAAACCATACAATGTGGTTCGGAAAAGTTTATTCCATAGCTCATGTTTATTTTCGGGGCTGGTGTTAGTTCGGCTTTGGCAATAATTGGTTCATCGTCGTGAACGAATGTGGCGGTTCTTTGACTGTAAAATCCATCTGCCCGGATGTCTCGTGATGATTCATTGTGTCTAAAAGTGTTAAAAAATGTTATGCCTCACTAATGTATTTAAAAGAATTTTTGTTTTTCTATATTCTGGAAAAAAAATCATAATGCTGTGCGCCCTTGATAAAATTGAATGAAATGCCGGTTCTTTGTTGCTCTCCAGAATCTCTGAATCCGTCGACGAAAAATGATTTGGTGCCGACGAAAAAATTTCCAGACTTATAAACTCGTGAAAAATCATCATTTCGTTCCAGATGTGAATTCGGTCGCGTCATCTGTCTCTCAGAGACGATACAGTGCCACCGAATCTTCACCAAATAGTAGCACCGTTTTACGGAGAGTCGCCAGCTTCACCCTCGACAGAGCAACCGGCGAAGGGCGCACATCAAGTTCGAAATATACACCGCACAAACACGATTTTCAACTATGCGACAGTTTTCGGGGTATGTACGAATCTTTCTTTTTTTCATCCTCAATTCCCGAGTTGCCGTATCGACGTATTTTAATAATGTGTCATTGGAGAACTCCACATTCATAAAGTGCAACAATATGACCTTCTGACCGGGATCGAACTTTAAAAAATGCATTTTTTAAATTAACATCTTATCAACCCAATTACTATATAATTTAATTCATTAATCCAATCAATTTTAAAACGGTCTCGAATGATCGTCGGGAATTTTTTCTTCTCTCACGAAATGCAATGATTCATCAAATAATTATTGACGATGGCAAACTTCAAATCCACCCAATCCATTAGCCTTATCTCGTACAGATGCTGGACACTTTCCAATTAAAAATCTCGCATAGCAGAAGATCGCACCAATTGCCGTTGAGATTAAGTCACCTCAATGCTGGATTACGATGCACACATAAATGCAACTGTAAGCACAGCCTAACGTGTCTGATTCCCCTAGTATGTTTAATGGTACGGTCGTTTCGACACGATAAGTTCTCCGGCAGTGAATTTGGTATCCGGAAAGATTACGCATCGTAAAAAATGCCCGTTATACGATAAAACGTGTTTCGATATACAAAAGCAACAATAAACTCGAAGGAGTTCCCAGAATCTGTGCCTTCAATCAGACACTTGCAAAAAGCAAAGATTTTTATCCACAAGAATCGCTTGTACTTTCTTTCCTCTCGACGCGTGTGGTTACACTTTCTAACCAGAGAGAGAATCCCTCCTATTAACGATTTATCTTTTTAATTAATTCCTCAACAAAACGACGAACCAGAATAATAATATTCAACTAATAAAAATATTTGTATCGCTTTCATAATCTCAAATATCGATGATGAATTATTCCAGTAAACGATCAAGTTACTAGAATAATTTACTAACAATACTGAATCAATCATTTGTGAACAAACTCATGGGCAATTTTGCAAAGATTGGGATATCGGAAGGATAGAGTCTACGGGAACGACCCGAACAATTAAATGACCTTCATTTTTTTGTATGATATTTTTCGCATATTATTTCTGTATACAAAAATGTAAATCTCACCCGAATGATCGCGTCGTGGTAAAAAAAACGTAGTGAAAAGACGAGACAAATATAAATTAAAATTCAGCCTTTTTCTCGATGAATTTTTGCCAAGTTGGCGAGATCATTTTTCTGCGCGGTAAACATGGGACAAAAAATAGCGATAAGCCATATCTGGAATTTATCCCTCAAGTGTATATCCGAGAGCGTTTGTACTGTAATCAGCATCTCTCGTAGAAAGACGTTAGCCTCGTAATTTTTATGATCTCTGCTCAGTTCCCTCGAAATCCGAGATACCACACATTATTCGTTGAATGTCTGTACTTGGAGCAAGCTTCGTATCTCTACCCTTAATACACGCAGAGATAGCGACATTACAATCTAATTTGCGTAAACCATGCAATTTCGAAAAAAAAAGAAATAAAATGGTTGTTTGACCCCGTTTTGACTTTCGAAAGAGCAATCGCATCCGTATGAACTTTGTGGCGAAAATGATTCGAAAAAATCACAAAGCCTTGCATCAGTCTCACTTTCACATTAACTTCAAACATCCTGCAAAATTTTGTTACCGCCTACAGCTGAGTGTAAATTATTCAGACTCGAGATTCGAGGAGATTCCTTTATCGAGGCACATGCGATCAAAGTATTTAGCATGAAAGAATAAAAAGAAGAGAAAGTAAAAGTTTCATTCATTTTCATAATCTATTTTCCGACTCACCCAATTAATGACGAATTTTCACAATATTTCACCGAATTTCACTTTACAGTGTTAATCCAAGTGTAGATTATGGTTTTCGGAGTTTTGAGATATTCGGTGAGAATATTTCCACAGAAAGAATTGAAATTGAGTCACAGAGTGTTTTTAATTATTGACGATTAAAAATCGAAGATGAGAAGGAATAATTGCTGATGATTTCACACATGGAATTAAAATTCTTCTCGTGCGTAAACTTGGGAATTTAAATCAGACCTGAAGTTCGCATATGATTATGTTGCCGCGAAATCATATGCTCTCCCGGTACGTCGTTGATTGCTACTACATAATCCTCGAATGTGTGTGTGTGTTCGTATAAATGTGAGTACGGAGAACGTGTAAAATGTTTCCAGACGTTCGTCGTAAATCGTTAAAATCCGTTAGAATGTTAAATTCGTTGATATACACACGCGGCAAACGGGAAAGATATAAGGAACCATCAGGCAGTATTTTTTGACTCGATAGTGGATCAGTAAGGCAAGAAAAATGTGAAAAATAAAGAATCAGGTGTCTGACCACGAATATAGAGAAGTTCCCTCTTGTATTTTTCCTTATATTTATTTTTTTGCTCTCGCCGATCCCCAAAGGCGATGTGAGATTTTACGGATCGTGTTTGTTACTCCTGTTTGATACTCGCTGTAGTAAACGCAAATTTGTGGTCGTAAGTACCTGTCGAAGCGTATACGCGAGACTGAAGTAGCAACGCAGCTTGCTAGCCAACAAGCGACGAAATGAAACAGCAGCAGTGGGCTTCGGAACCGACTCTCAGAACTCATTCATTTAGAGTGCTCTTCGGGCTCACTACGAACAACATCTCTTCTGATTTTTCTTCCACCTATCGGTTCACCAATATTCTCAAATCTTACGAGTCACTTTTTCCTCTACCTTTCTCGTATTCGCGGAACTATTAACAATTTTCCAGTCCGATGTTATCGGCGCGAGTTAAAAATTCCAAAGAGCTAAAATAATGGAAGTGTTGAATTTCGAGGCCTTTCCAAAAGCCTTTACACCCTTCGGTGAGCGAAATTAATTTATTCGAAAACCGAGCGACGTTGCACGGAGACTCTGTGACGTTTGAAATTTCATGTCAATTCATCAATATCGACCTTACTCGAGACCGATTGAAGTGCATCGATTTATTTTGCCATGTGTGTTTCTCAATTTCACATATTTGTTCCAGGACAGCATCTAGCCAGTTGGTTAGCTTCTGCTATCCCAGAAAACATACGCGAGCAGTTAACCGATGTCGATCTCAACAAATTCAGTGCCTCGTTTTGTGCTCACCTCATGGCCGCCGGTGTTCTAAAGCCTCTTGACGATCGAGGCACTACGAAACACATTTTTTTTGCGGTACGAATACCCTTAATTGGACATTAATCAGCTTACAAAGTTGATAACCTTTGCCGATGATTACGTTTTACGTTCAAGAGAAAATGTTGATAAAAATGAATTTTTGGAACTTGCCTAAAAAAGCTGAACTCTTGCTGGATTAAGTTGGATTCTCTGATGTTTAACTCGAAGGCTCTCAGCGTTGAGGAGCTGTCAGTAATTATTCTTTATTTATTTCCAGCCGGATCAATCTTACAGTTGGGTACAACCGGTGGTTACCGTACCAGCTCAAAATACAGAATCGAAACGCAATGGAAAGGCGACTCATTCTTCGGCTTATGTGCGGAGTGTGGAAGAAGAAGTTGCGAGTCTACGGAGTGAAGTTGAAAAGTTGCGGAGAGTGATAGCAGAAATAGGAAATGTGGAAAATGTTGTTGAAAAAAGTGAGAAAACCGGAGCAAAAACGAGTTCACCGTTAGGAAATAGCGAAGTGAACGACGAGAGCGGAAGATTTTCTGGTAATTCGTTTGACATTTCGCCCATTAAATCGGACAAAGTCAACGTTACCGGAGGTGAAGGTTTTCGGAATGGTTCACCACCGGCATCGTCGCTCCCTCCAATCACCGAAACCGAAATCCATTACGATAAATCCTGTGTCGCTCAAGAGTCCGAAAGGAATGGTGAAGTCATAGATAAACCAGTTATACAAAGGAGCGAGAAGGCCGACAAACACAGTGATGACGGACAAGATGATAGCAAAGTTCGACTCGTGGATAGACTCAAAGATGCGAAAGACAAACCAAATGGGTTTGGTCTTAGAAATGATAATGAAAATGTTGCGTACAAAGATAAGAATGGACGTACCGAAAATTCTGAGCCTGGAATGGTCGTGGACTCGAGAAAAAAGTTGGATTTCGTGCAGGAAGACGATGTCGTCGAATCCACCGTCGTACAGGAGGGCGTCCGAGAGAAAGATTGTAATCATAGTCACATTAGTGCACAAGATCACATATCGTTAAAGAGTGATGATGGCGCTGCAACAACTCCAAGTTCGAATATTATGAAGCTCAAAACCTCGGGGGCTCCTCCTCCTCCTCCACCACCTCCGCCTCCCATGCCTGACATTTTTTCGTGTCCTGAAACGGAAACGTCTGCTGGACTGTCTCACGTGCAACCTGAAAGTGCTGCACCGCCTCCACCTTCTCCTACGCCTTCAATGCCTGGAAAAGCAGGACCTCCACCTCCTCCACCTCCACCGATGCCGGGAATGGCAGGACCTCTACCTCCTCCTCCTCCTCCTCCACCGATGCCTGGAATGGCAGGACCTCCACCTCCTCCTGCTCCACCGATGCCTGGAATGGCAGGACCTCCACCTCCTCCTCCGCCTCCAATGCCTGGGATGGCAGGACCCCCACCTCCTCCTCCACCAATGCCAGGAATGGCAGGACCTCCACCTCCTCCTCCGCCAATGCCAGGAATGGCAGGACCTCCACCACCTCCTTTCCCAATGCCTGGAATGGCAGGACCTCCACCTCCTCCTCCCATCCCAGGAGCACCAGGACCTCCACCACCTCCAGGACTTCCTGGATGTCCACCGCCGCCTCCTCCACCAGGAAGCGCTTTGCACCCGTCGCCTCTGCCAGCTCCCCCCGTGGGAGGATGGAATCCACCGGCCAGAGCAGGTACGGGAAAGCAAAAACGAAATGTATTGACTTTGAATTATATTTATCAAGCTCAATACATGTTCAATGAATGTGTTGATATTGAGCTGGATGCTGAGCTCAACGTCAACACAATCGTTTCGATCAATTACAAAATATATTTTACTTCCTTGCAGTGATGAGAAAACAGCCTTTATCATTGGAAGTTCCCATGAAACCACTCTATTGGACTAGGATACTGATACCCGCGGACCAAGCAGCCAAAGTTGCCGTGGAAAGTCCAGAGTCTCCGCCGCAGGTAAATTTCGCAGATAAATTTCAAGAGACCAAAACGTATATTCTTCGTGTGAGATACTTGAAACTTTGACGTTCGGGAATTCTTCAAACAGGTACCACTTTGGGCTGAAATTGAAGAGGAGCGAAATTTAAATTTTAAGGAGTTCATAGATTTATTCTCGCGACAAGTGGTCGAACGAAAACCAACGGTAAAGAAGGAAGAGTCTGACAAACCATCGAAAATACAACCAGCCAAAATTCTCGATTCCAAACGATCGAAAAACGTTGGCATCCTAGAGAAAAGTCTTAGAGTCGACTTCAGCGAAGTTGAAAACGCTGTTTACAATTTGGACACGAGTGTCGTGAATCTCGAAGCCCTACAGCAAATTTACGAAATTGTAAGTCGATGCAGTTATTTTTTACACAATAAAAAATCATCGTTCCTCGACGAACATAATCGATCCTGAGTATGATAATGACGCGACTACAAATTGCAATTTCTTGCAGATGCCAACGGCCAAAGAACTCGAAGAAATCAACGCCCATGAAAAAACAAATCCGGATATACCACTGGACCGACCGGAATTGTTTCTCAAGCAATTATCCACGATCCAACACTTTACCGAGAGGATAGCTTGTCTGATGTTCCAGGCTGAGTTTCAAGATGCCATGTCGTCAGTCTCCTCGAAACTGACGAATTTAAGATCGACCTGTGAATATCTATGCAACGCACAATCTCTAAAAAGAGTCATGGCGCTGATATTGACTCTGGGGAACTACATGAACGGTGGCAATCGAATGAGAGGTCAGGCTGACGGTTTTGGGCTTGAGATCCTCGGCAAATTAAAAGACGTTAAATCCAAAGTACCGGGTGTAACATTACTGCACTACGTCGTGAGAGCGAGATTAGAACAGGAAGGAGATTACAGTTTCGATGAATTATTGCCGTTGCCGATTCCAGAACCTGCCGATATCGAGGCAGCTTCCACGATTAATTTCGAGGACCTTACCAAAGAGTTGGATCGACTCGATAGAGAATTGCAAGGTAACGGTTCAGTCAAGCGCACAAGGCGAAATATCGATAATTATTAATTGACAGAATCTTTGAAATTGGGCGACTAATGAATGCATTTTGGGTTTTTTAGAATGCACAAGAAAAAGTGGCATTGTCACCGAAGCTAATCCAGAAAATTCGATACCTTTCCGTGAGAAAATGGACTCGTTTTTGAACCGTGCGAGAACCGAGTTGGCAAGCGAAAAGGAATGTTTTCAAGAAGCAAGAGCAAAGTTCAAGGCTGTAATGCAATTCTATCAGTTCGTTCCGAAAGGTGCTACATTGGATACGGCTGACCCAAAAGACTTTTTCTTACTGTGGCTCACTTTTTGTAAAGATTTTAAGGTAACGTTTGAACGGAGAGATTCATACCTTTATTCCATGTATTCACGAGATCCATATTTATTTTTGTCTCGTCCATCGCAACTTTAGGACATTTGGAAAAAGGAACAACAGCGCATACGAAAAGAGCGCATCGAAACCATACGAATCAAGTTACAGGATCGTCGAAAAGTGGAAAAAATAAAGAAAGTACCTGGGGGATTGAAGGATCGACTTCAAAAATTGGCGGGAACAAAATGGTAGCGCGATAATAATCCACGGAGAGATAAAATATTTATAAATACGATTAAATGGTCAACGAATGGTACTCTATCCACCGTAGAAAAAAATATCACTGGCGCTTACGGAATCTTACGGTTCTTTGCGATTTGTCCTGGAAGAGGAAATATTGTTGATTCTCTTCGTTACAGCCAATAAGACAATTCCGTACATTTAATTATTTATATTTTGCACACAATCTTCAAATTTCTATGGACAGTCGGGACTATAGTATACGAATTGTTTATCCTTGTCGTTTCTTATATGTGTTGCGTCTATTGTGTTGTACAGAAATCTATCTAATTGCAACGTTGAGTTATGAGAATATATTGTAAATGTCATTATTTATTAAAGATAATAAAATATTTAATAAAGTTTTTTACACGAACTCCTCAACCGCTGATTTCTTCATTTCACCTGGCTACATTCCTCTGAAACCGGAATCCCTGAAGTACTTAAAAAAAATGACAGATAAAATATCGAAAATGAAATATTTTGATTCTTTCTCGCAGAGGAAGCTGCTGACCGTATTTTTACAGTAGAGTTTTGTTCATGAAGAAGACGAAAATTTCCTGAAAGTATTAACGAATCTCTAAAAGTGACTTTCCTCTTTCTCGTAGTGAAAAAAGCGAGTCTTCATATTCTGTTATTCGAAATATTCAAATAAATAAGAAATCTGCCAGCACGTGCGAAGTGTCTCTGTTGAACGATACGAAGTTCAAACGCAAGTTTTCGAGACCATCGTTTTTACATGGTAGAGGCGGTTATGAAAAAAAAGACATGACAATCGGTTTGGAAATCAAATGTGTTTTTCTCCTCGGATCGTGGCACAAAACCCAGGCCCGTGAATAAGTCAATATTTTCCCGACTGTCGTATTCTCTAAAGAGGTATTTATCATGCGAGTCAGATACTCCATTGTTTATACCGAAATGATGCATCCGGTCATTACGATTCCCGTGGGATATTCTTCACTCGCAATTCTCCCAGGCCGTGATTGTGCCATCCAGAAAGCAACGAAATCTTGGGACGTAACGCGTTTCGAATATCTTAGGAAAGCCATACGGGAAGGATCGATATAATGAGCTCTTCGACGAATGCTTAATTAATGGATTCAATATATATATATATATATTTCATATATATATATGTATATTTTTCACAGCGTTATTAGCGACGATACAGAATTTTACAGTAAGGCGAACCAATTTTATCGTATAAATTGTTAATACATTAATCGCATTAGGAGATAATATTCGTTGACAGATGAAGTCCGTCGGTTACAATTACTTGCATTCTTGAAAAATAAAAACGAAGAAGAAAAATCAATAGATTGGAATTGTCTTTTAGTTGACCTCGTCCAGCGGGCAATCTAGTTCCTGGACGAAGATTTCACAACATGGATTGTTCTTTTTCGTTCGTTTTTTTTTCTCTCTTATTAACAAAATATTTGTCTTACAAAGATACTTTGCTAAAAAAAAAGATAATTCAAGTTCTTTGCCACTTGAATGACACGGCAACAAAAAAACGTCATCCACATGCCAAGGTGAGGGCGTACAAAAAAAAAGGAAACATAAATCGCATACATGATTTGTGCCATATGAACATAAGACTAAGTTTGATTTCTTTGTAACATCTCCGCCGCTTGGCGCACGGACTTTCGAGTCTTCGATCCCCGAAAACAGGTGAGGAAATGAGCTTTTTTTTCCTCTTTTTTCAAGCGTTGTTGCTTTTATTTGAGGGCGCAAGAGAACCAACCAATATTTACACAATATGTTCTCTCACGTGGATTTGTTTTCATCTGTTTCCTTCAACAATTGAGGAGAGAAAATAAAAACTAGCACAAAAAAAAGTAAATAAAAAAGACGAACTGTAGAAATATTCTCTACTCAATGCGACGCATGTGTTCGTGTCTTTTTCAAGGAGCAAAGAAAACGATAAGACAAAAAGAAAGAGAAAAAGAAGAGATTAAATTAATATTGTATTAAATATCGACCTACGGAGACACTCGCGTATATATGTTTTTATATATACCGTTGACTCCTACGCGCAAGAGTCGTTAATCATGTTATTATTTTGTTTTTTATAAAAACGAGTATATCTAGAATATCGCGTAAATAATACGTTAAATATATTTCAGTTATAATCGCGAGTGTGCTTTTTGTAGTTTTTCTTGTTGTAATTCATGTTTATATTTCGTTTTATACTTAATGTGTTTTTATTTCTTTTTAATATATTAAAATTCGTAACAATAAAGAAAAAACGAGATGGTTAAGAGGCGAGAAGCAAAAGAGCTCCCTGTCAATATGATGTCAATATTTATACCCCGAACCCGAAACCCTGCTTGCAAAACCCCCTAACCATCACGAGTTTTCCCCGTTAACTACAATTAATCGAACATTATAAAATATGTCTCTAAGAACAAAAGGATTGAGATAAGAAAAAGAAAATAAAAATAAATGAAAATAATCGTACTCCACTGGTTCCGTGGACGAGGTGATGTTCTCGTATCGCCTTTTGTTTCGTTCGATTGTGGGACATATATATTATTATAAATATAAAGAATGGCAAATGAATCGGGATCAATATTCGGCAATACCGGTCACAAAAAGCATTTACCTTTCTCTCTCAATACTCGATATTCTTAATGCAGGGACATTCTTGCCTTTGTCCCAAAAAAACAATTTAACGAATCGACTAACGTTGGCCTTCGTTTACTCGATAATATAAATCTTTCATTTTGTTTTCCTTCTTTATTTTTCTTGGATAATGCATCCACGAAATATATATCTTCAAATACTCGTTCATAGGGTTGTGTGCCACTCAGTGACACACGCATTTACGAGGGAGGCATTCTCCTCGTAGAGAGACTCTCGTTTAACAATGTCATCGAGTACTTCGGACAAGTTGAACTTTATCCAAATTAATTATTAATGCGTTCACCGTTTGATTTCTAAGGAGGTATCAATCCACCGATCATTTATGCATGTCTTCTATTAATTAATATTCTATATGCAGTTACGGCCATTCAATGACAAGACAAGACGTTGAGATGGAAAAAAACTTGAAAATTCATGGACCGGTGGATGTTAGAGGACAAATATACGGATGCGTTTTCTTTTTCTTCCTATTTCTTTATCAAAAGCGACGGTTAGGTCGAATTTACGGTTTTCAAGATTTTCATTATGAGTGTAAGAAAGCTGACTCGGTTGACGCAACGTTTTTTACCTTCGCGTCGAAAATGCTTTCTAAAGGCTGTTTTTATTGTTGGCTGCAGAAGTTCAGTTTTCGTGTTTATCGTCGATCAATCACACGGACGGATTACAATCTGAACGGTGCCCTTTGATCAATCGGTGTTGGCTTTCCCTTTCGCGACGATGGCGTCAGGTTCGAAACCGATGTATCGGATGCTCCTGAAGGTTTTCTCGATAGTTTCGAACCCGGAGGTAAAGGCGTACTGGAACCGCTCGATGGCGTTCGCGTTCTAAATTAATTATCAAATTATTATTCAATCATTTCGACGATATAAACATACAAAGAAAAAAATAATAAATTTACAAAAATATACAAATTATAGCGATTTCGGAAACTCCACAGTCTACGATCCGAATAACTGTAAGAATATACCGGCAACTTCAAAAACAAGAATGTTTTTTTCACCATGAACAACGTTCGATCGATAGCCTCTATTTTCGAAATACGATACGATTCGAAGTTGCGGAATGACTCTAAGAGGTAGAAAACCATTTTTGCCGGTACACCCTTAATGGGGCTGCTTCGGAACGTAGAAATTTCGCCAACTTATGAAAATTTATTTAAAAAAATTGAAACTCCATATTTTTTGAGATAATCTTAACCAAAAAATCGACAAATTCATTGAATCTAAGCATGAAATATTAGCTGAAACTTCTCGTTCCAAAGCAGGACATCCCCGTAAATGAAAGTTGCAATTTTATTAAAGCGTTGTATCGACATCGACAATGAAGCTGAGAAAAGGAAAAATTAAGCGTTTTTTTTTTCAAATTAATAATAGTAGTGTTATTTTAATAGCCAGTTACCTAGCTCTAATTGCCGTTGGGATGTTAGTTGCTGAGCTCGCATGAGCCGAGCTGCCCCTAGCGTTACGGACAGACATATATAGATACATGTGAGTTCGATCGAGTAAAACGGTAAGCAGTGTCAATAAGATGGTGACATATGTATCAGAATTAATACGATTCTCACACGTCGATGAAAAATGAAAAGTGGGAGTAACTTAAGTTTGAAATGAACCGATTTCTAAAAAGAATGTGTTTGCTATTACAAAAAATCGATCGTTTATAAAATAAATTATTTTTCGCTACAACTAATTTCCCAAAAAACGCAAAAGAAAGTAAAAACGTTGAACTCTACGTTTTGAGTGTTTTAAGGCAATTAACCAAACTAAACAAAAGAAAATACGTACGTGCAGAAACAGAAAGAAAAGTGAATGAAAAATGCACATGAAAATGCAACGAACACTCGCGCAAACATACACGCGCACACACTCACACACACAAACACGCGAGCAGTAGATCGGGCATACCCAGTGGAGTCAGTAGAAATTGTAGAATGGTTGCTTTGTGTGGAATGAGTCGAAAAATTGCTCGTAGTAGACTGAGGGGATTTAATATCCGGTCCAACGTACACAGGAATCCGAGAGCGGCTAAACCATCACCATTAAAGTTATAAGCGATTTCCCCTTATATGTGGTTTCATTGAATCAACATTAATCCATTGTTTCGTTATTTCACAGTCAAAAGTTTGATTAAGCACATTGGGATTCGAGGATGGATCCAAAAAAAACGTGGCTTGGATTTTTTGAGGGAAAAAATAATTTTTTACAATATTTCACTGACCTTCGGCTCGAAAAAAATGATCGAATTAGTCAAATCCACTGTCCCTATATTTTTATCATTCAATATCAAACTCAATTATTAAAGAAAAACAAAAGTTCATTAGATCCGAAAAACAATGAATCTTGAGCTTTCTCGGCCAGTAAAATAGGAATGTATTCCAGTGAGTAAGCATACCAACACCCTGTAAAATAGTTAGAACCGCAAACACTTGAAAGCATCGATGGAAATAATTATTGATTCGGAAATGATTAAAGACCCGCATGAGAAGACTAAAATCCCAAGACTAGAAAGCTCACATTTTTTCTCATTCAGAGAAAAACGCATTAATCATTAATGTTGCTTTACCTAATCGGTGTTCCGACACCTGACAGGGTTGGTATGCTCGAAGTTCGATAGATCGAGCCAAACCTAAAAAATGTTATTATGCTTCTATTGTTATAAATCGCTAAGCAATCATTTTTCAGGTGGACGATATAATCAGGTCGTTAAAAAAAGGAACAAAAGAAAACAACGAAAAAAGGTTTTTTTGTCAGGAAAGAAATTATCGACGCGAAGACCTCGCGGAATGGATGAGATATTCGTTTTGGAAATGTACTCCAGAGGTTCATGATTCATTATTCATACTTGACTATCGGAGCGACCCATTTTTTGTTTTGGTAAATGTTAATGACAGAATCTCACGACAATCTTCTGAACAAAATGCATTTTTTTTTGTTTCTTCCATTTTTTTTGCTTAAAGTTAACGCATTGAATACCAAGTCAAGTTAATTTGTAAATGAAAAAGTTGTCTAGCGCAATACATGTTAGTTTTAATCTCGATAACAAGGCATAGATACTTTTCTCAACAAGGCATTTTGTTTTCTCGATTTAATTGGTTGACCATGGAAAAAAATTTTGTTTAATATTTGTTTATTTCAACGAACCTTGTGGGGACTCCGCTCGCAGGACTAACGAGTCCCGTTGGTGTACGAGGTCGCGAACTCGATCCGTTCACCGGAGTCGCCAATCGTTTACCCGAAACACTGTTATGTCGACTGGACGTTGGTGTAGTTCCGGTCGTTCCTAAAGTCCTTCGAGGTATACGACTTGGCGTTCCCGACTCATCTTCAAAAACGAAGTGAAATTATCGTATGAATAAATAAAATTACTTCACCAATTTCCACTTTTTGTGCCATTTGATAAAAATGAGAAAAAAAACGCAACGTTTCGGCTTTTTTGATCACCGACTAACATAGCTGACACGATTTTTATATTTTCCCTTTTATTTTTGGGTCCGTACCTGTGCTGTCCAGAGATTGTGTCGAGCCGTATCGACTAGGTGGTTTACTGCCTTGTCGTGAAGCTGGTCGCGAAGCAGGTCTCGAGGCCGGTCGGCTGGATGGACGGCTACCACCTGCAATTGTTATTAATGATCGATAATGAAGTATAAAAAGCCAATATAATTGCAGCCTTTTTCCAAAAATTCAGAAATTAATATCGTATTTCGAGAAACTTGAATAAGCCTAAAAGCTTTGGTTGAAAAGATCATAGTAACGTTTTTTTTTTTCTAAAAAAAACAGCATGTCCACGAGAAACGTATATCGACGCTTTCGTACTCGTGCGACTGCTAGATCTGAACGAAGCTGCAGGCACAGCTGGTTTGAGGACAAAAACAGAAAATATCGCAATTCTCTCAAAATAATGAATTACCTGGAGTGAGAGTGCTTCTGTAAGGCGTGCTCGTTTTTCTGGCTGGCAACCTGAAGGAGCTTTCATTGTCGCTAAGGCTGTCGGGTGTTCCGGCACTCAAGGAGGAGCGCGAAGCTCTGGTTTGTCCCATAGGCACACTTCGAGCACTTCGTTCTCTCACCTAAGAATAAAAATTTCCGTAAAATGGATGAGCAGCTTCATTGACCAATTTAACGAGAAATAATTTCGTCGAATTATATTACATTTCGAGTGTTACAATTTAATTGCGAAAACCGTGATACATCTACGGGTATATTACGGGTATATTACGAGTGTGAGGCATCGTACTGGAGGGCTAGAATTTATTGTTTCAAAAGATCCAGTAGTCCAAGCGTTTTGCTCCCAAAAATCGGTAAGATGACATAATAAATTCAACATTTTCGTAAACCCTCGTGTACGTAGCCAAACTGTGTCTGGCGTGTTTGATTCTTCATGTTAATAAAAATAATAAATACGTACCATCTGCTCCTACTAAACTGATACTGCTAGCGGAATAAAACCAAATTCTCAGTTTCGTTTGAAACAAAATATGAAAGAAAAAGAAATATCTCGACGAACAAAACAAAAAATCTGTGGAATGAACCGAAATTTTGATATCCTGAATGGACCGAAACGAAAATTGAGAATTTGGGAATGAAAATCCAAAAGAAAAATAAAATTCATGCAAAACTTACCACAAGGAGTTGGGAGAGATACAGTAGCTTATGATGATTCGAAGTATCTCCGATCAACGCCACTATGCACGCATCAATACAGGAAATTGTAATGCATAATCAAAATAGTCTACCACATTAGTTTGTTTGTTCAACAAATATTCGTCTAACAGGAAGAATACATGGAGCGTATTGGTCCTTACACCCTCTTACATAATGAAATCGTAGCGACATCTCATGAACCGAAACTTAAAATTTTCTTTAAAACGTCAAACAATCACGTCGTTGGAAGAGTGGAAAAATATTGGTGACCGTTTTATCAATAGACAACAAATGGAAACATCGATTAGTAGCTTGCCAAGGGACTTTGAAGAGGGGCAATAATTACGATAAATATGAGGCATTCAAAATCAAATAAAATATACACAGAATCAGAACAAATTGTGAAGATGCGAGATAAAAAAAAAAGTAATCAAATATAAGAAAACCAAAAAAATGTGATGACGGAAAGCTTGATTTTCGTAATTTGCACTCGTACACAAAATGTTTACCTAATGATGACGACAATACCAATGCTTTCGATCTCATAACTTAGCCTTATCACACACCTACTCTACAAATGCACAACAAGAGCCCTTGCAGTTAAGCGGTTGCTCCGCAAAAGAGAAAGAAAGAAAAATTCTTCAATTTTTTTTTCTCCTTCAGTTTCAAACAAAACGACATAGTATCGAAAATCCAAGCGGACTAAAAATTCATGTTCTTCATTGCGTTTTAAAATCGTCGACCTGATGGACGAATAATTAATGAAGATAAAGAATACTTTAATGTTCAAAGTGCTCTGGATAATATTTAAAACGTCTTTGAGGCCTTCCGATACTATTTTCTTCGACACACAATCAATGAATCGCGTTTTCACTATTGGCGGATTCACTCGACTGTCCCCAACAAAGTTTGCAAAAAAAAGGAAGGAAGACGCGCTCAATATAATGAAACCAAACGCTTACTTCATGCATAAAGTATCTAATCAGCTGTGGCAATCGCACAACACTCAGCAAAAATCACAGCTCCATTTTTTTTGGCGTAAAACAAAAGGAACGAAAAAAAAACTGAAAATCAACAACTAAATCGAAAAAAAAACTTTTGTCAAATACCATCAGCAGAAAGAATGAGAAAAAATTAGTTATTTACCCAGTGGTAAGAGGGGGCGTGCATGTGAAGAGGATACGAGCACGGGAGGTCCTCCTTTTGCCTCAAACTCTCAAATATCGGCATCAGCTGGCTCATAAACTCCTCCGCTATATAGTGTACCATAAACCAAATTAATCGTACCAATTTAATTTTGGTCCTGTTACTCTTTCTTGATATTTCCAGCAATATTTCTTGCCTCGAGAATAAAGAAGAAACAAAATTGCATCCTTTATTCCAAAAATTCCGAAAAAATGTATATTTTAATAATTTTCGTATTTCCTTCGACGAGAGAAAAGAGTTAATTGCACTCATTCAAGATTCAATGTCGGATCGGTTCCGATATTCCCGAACTTTTCTAGAGTCCGTCTGTGTTTTTCGGTAGCGAATGAATCATTAATTAGACTAACTATCGAGGGTGTCCTACGTATAAACACTCACACACACATATAAAAATGAAAAATATTGTAAAGATTCGAAAAATCACATCTCCTGAGGTTCGCATTGAAGATATGCCTTTTTTGTCAGCTTCTATATTGCCCAGCGAAACCCTGGCACCTCGAGAAAATAGAGAGGGAGAGGAATAAACAGAAAACACACTGCTCTTACCAATTGTACTAACCCAAAATAATACTTGAAGAAACGCAGCTAATTGTAAAGAAATCAAATAAAAAGAAAAAGGATATACAACTATTTCACCAACGACGAAAGAAGACAAGCGCTCACTTCTACCAAGTGACTAACTGAAAAATCATAATAAACGATAATCTTAACAACGAACCAACGATCATGCTCATGCGGAGAGATAAGGGTGGATAAAGGAAATATAGAACGGACAAGAAAACTAAACAAGTTTTCCTGCTTCCTGCGCATTACTCACCGAGTTTAAATGTTGAATCCAATTTTTTTTGGTCCCGGCGACGAGAGACTTTCGTTTATACGTGTTGAAAGATTTGAGTGAAAAAAGTGCGATGCAAGTGTTGAGTGTGCGTGTGTGTATTTCTTTTTCTTGTACAAGAAAAAAAAAAGGATTTGCTGAATGTGACAGTGACGAAGAGTCATAAACACCAAGTTTTTCACGCGACTTATCCTCCATTTCTTTTTGCCATTGGGTATTAGATCGTGACTGTCACAATCATGCAATTGTCCAAAAATAATTAGAACTGAATGATTCGAGAGCAAATATGAGAAGAAGAGATCATTTGCTCCCGTAAGAAAAATGATGAAATCCTTTATGTAGGATGGTTTTTATTTCATCGTCTTTCAACGACATTACCTTTGTGATTGGACCTGCCGAGGACATTTGCGAACGTTGTAGAGTCGAGTTCGGGCTCGGTTTGGACCTGAACGCCGTCATTGTCTGGGTGACACCATCCGCCAATATGAATTGTTCCCGCAGCTCAATATTCGTTCTTCCCTTGGCTACAGTGTGTTGCGTGCACGCAGAGTTAGTAGGAAGGCGCATGGGGATGCCAGGTTTTTTTTCGATGGGATGTGCCAAACATTTGTTTTTTACAGAAAAAAACAGATAGACAGAGAGAAGTGGGGAGAATATACAGAAGAAGATAGAAAGAAATATTGCAACGTGTATAATAATAAAAATTATAGAAGGGGAGTAAAGAGATAAAATTTAAGAATAGCCAAATAAAATGAGCGAAAAAGAGAATTTGAAGGTGAAATTTCGATAATACGATTGTCGAAAAACAATTTGTTTGGTTTTCGGAGTATCACAATATCAATCCATGCGAGTCGTTAAGAGAAAATGAAGAAACGGGATCGTAAGAACAAGTGTTAACGAATAAATGTGAGTTTAAAGAAAAAGGTGGCACGTTGGTGTTTGTGTGAAACGTGTAATATGTGTGAGTGTAAAAGAAAAGAAAAAGAAAACAAATTTAGGATGAATAAAGAAAAATAAAAATATATAAAATTTCAATGAATAAATAATATAGGAATATTCGGGAATAAACACTCGAATAATTGTTGCAAATTCATGATCGATCCCATTCCATGAGGAACTCATTCTATGTGACATTTTTCTTATATCGTGAAAATAAAAACTAGATCATGAATTTGCGAATTAAAATTCGTCCGGACGATATCAGCTGCACAATTTCGTGCGGAGCTTCAATCGACGTACGTTTATTTCGCTCTAGCGTAATGTAAACCAAGAGTTCCAACTACATAGCTACTTTAAAAAAATTCAGAAAACGTTGATTAATTGGGAGGAAAAATGCAATGAATTCTTGAGAAATTCATGTCCACCAATTAATTACGTGTTCCAAAAACAACATATTTCGAAAAGTTGGGCTCCATATAGAAAAAATTTGAAAAACCATCTCTAGTCCTTTCTATTCGTGATGCCCAGCTTTTCAAAATGAAAAATATAACACGAAAAATATTTGGTAAATATCCGCAATCAACTCCAACACCATGCTGTTAAAAAAATAATTTAAATATCGAAAAAAAACGACAAATCTGAAAATATACAGAAATGCTAAGTCATTATAAACCCACGCTTCAGGAAAAACCATACCATTTTGAAGAGAATGAAAACCAGGTACTTTCAAGGCCTAATTGGAGCTTTTAACTTTTAATATAATAAACAAACAGCAAAATGGAAGACAGATCTAAAATATCATACGGAAACTAAATTGGTCAGCCTCGAATTAAATCGGTAGCATGTAAACTGTACAATTGGTCGTTGTAGCCAAAGACAAATGAGAGATGAATGAAACAATCGATAGAATGAATTATATAAAGAATTCATCAAATGCATAAAATTGAATGACATGAAATAAATGGAACGAAAGAAGAAAAAGAAAATGATGAAAAAATATAAAAAATGACATGCCAACACGTAATACGTCGAAATGCTGTTTTCACGGTCCATTATCATTTCGTCGAAAAATTAAATTAACGCTGCAGAATCGATGGAACGTCATCACTCCGAAATTTATTTACAAACGGACAATTGGCGAAAAAAAATATTTCCAATTTATGTATAACCGAGAATGGAGATGGTTGCAAAATGATATGATAGACCGTGGAATGAAAATGAACGTGCAAGGAAGCCTCACCGAGCGGACACCAACCCTCGTGTTGTTCCGGTTTATTAGGATCCGGTATTGGCATAAGAAAGACTTGAGGAACGAATTATAGTCGTCAAATTTAAATTTTGCTCAGACAACGAGGGGGTTTTCAAAGAGAAATTGACATGCGATATGTAAAGTGAGCCGAAAAAATAATAAATAATTATCAGAAAACCCATCGTGAAAAAGTGAAAAAATCCATTGAAATAAACGAGATGAAATGCACGCGGATTTTAAGGGATTTAAGGAAGGATAGAGTGAAATGAGAAAGCAAGAAAGTTTTTGTTAGTACAGAACTGATTAATGATTTCAGTGATTATCTACTAGGTTTCATCATTTCATCGGAATCGATGGCTATTCCAGAATATCGAATAACGAAAACAATAATTGTGCCGTATTCGTTGGACTAAAGTAATGTGAAGGATTGAAAATGAAAGATCAACTGAACAATGATTCAAGACGGTCGATATTAATGATCTGGTGAAGCATTGATGTACCGCGTTCATTTTCCAAAGACGAAGAGTTAAAGATAAACTTTTTCCGGATTAGCTATCGCTCCTCGTTAATTCATCGATCGAACATATGAAAAGAATAAAATTTTCGTATATAAGACATATCTAAAATTCAACTAGCAGAGATAAGCAAAAGCGAAAAGTAGCAGACGCACTCACACGCAGACACACCCCTCTTTTCACGCAAAAATGCATTTCCGTTTGCTTGTTTTATTTTCCTCATTTTCCACTTGTGTAAATTGCGATTAATAACATAACAATTGGTTACCTCAGGAGCTGAGATCATACACACAAAACGCTTGTTATTTTCGTATTAGGACATTAAGCCCGCCGCAAAAAAAAATAATTATTCACGTTAAGGTCATTAATTCATCTCAACAAGCTCATCAGGGTCGACCATTTTTGTCTTCTTTTATTATTCAATTAATTATTCGCTGAAATCGTACAAAAAAATCACTTGAATCTTGTCAGTTGAGTTCGCATCGATCCGCGATTTTATGTCAAGAATAAAATTCAAAGAATACGGACGAAATTAGCGAAAGAATTGAAAATCCGAATGAACAGAAAGTCGTATGGATTTCAAATTTTCTAAGAACTTCACGTTGTACAGATTCATGTAAATTTTCAAGTCATTGAATTTCGATATTTGGCAAGATAAATGACAGTAGACTCACGACCTCAATGACACATTTTGCCAAGATGTCTCGATCTTCATTTTTCATTGTTATAGCGAATATTAAACGATATAAAAAAGAATATTGAAAAATGGATCTTCCCAACGTGGATACACAAACTCTAATCTAAATTAATTAGCTCAATGTTATTATTATGATTACGGTTAGGGCGATATTTCCTTTTTTGTGTAACTATTATCGTTGTGATGTAGCGCATGAATCTTGGCACGTATGACAATGGTCAAGAATGAATGAGACGGAAAATTCATGAAGACGAACAACGAAAACAAAAAAAAATCGAAAAAAAAGAAAATTAGATCCGCTCGAGAAGAGCAGTAAAAAGAAACATGACGATTAACCTCAACGGGAGGGCAGGGGGGGATTTAACGGCTGCAACTATTATTCTCTCCGTATTTTTCCCGACGAGATTAAAATTCACTATCCATCGAAATTGTCAACCAAGTAGAGGTTGTCCTAGTCTTTCAATTATGTAAAAAATAATTCATTCAAAATCTCATCGTTAAAATATATCGAGTGGGATCTTTCCAAACTGGCGATGCAACGAATCAACTTTCAGGACAGCTCGCCATTTTTATCAGCAATTCAAATTTTCTAGGCTCTCGATTGAGAATAAATATCACAATATTTCGATTTGTCGTAAGAGAAATTTAGCATGGAAAGAAACTTACCGCGACATGGATCGTTTTTGAGGAGGAACTCGTCGAGAGCCACCCATCCACCACCGACTCTCACCATTACGGTTGATCGCAAAATACGAACCAACCGCAATTTTTGGCTGTCACCGAACTGTTGAAATAACAGAGACTATTATTGTTCTCATTCAACAAATTATTAAATAAAAAGAAAACAATTACAGAGAGTTATTTCATATCAATATCAATGCTTCGTGTTACGTACTCGGTATTTTCCTTCGCCGACTTGGAACACCCGGAATTTCTGCCTACACGTACAGAGCATAACAAGACGTTTAACTTCATCGTGAATCTTGTCGGTGTCATTGTGCGTTCGTCTTTCTTCCCAATCTGGACGAAGGGCGGCTATGAATTCTTTCCAGTCTATGAGACCTTCGCCATGACGATCGAACAGATCAGCGACCGCTCCCATTTCCAATCGAGACGTTTCGAATTCTAGTTTAAAAAAAGTTGAAGCAATGAATTTCTTCAAACTATGCCCGGGGAATACTGCGAAATGAATTTCCCAGCGGGGGAAATTCGTGAAAAATGACTTTTCGTATGATTGCGAATGTAATATCTGCAAATTACGATTTATTGGTTTTTCAGTATTTAAAAATTCATTTCGAAAGATTTTTCATCAGATTTGAGTGAAAAATGTTCAAATTTTCAAAAGTCAAAGTTATTAAAGTCAAAATAGTCGCCATTGGTTTTCCTTAGTGTATGAATGGAGTGAATCTTTGAAAAATAGAATTTAAAGATAAATGCTAACTGGTATTCATAATTCCTTGGATGAAGTCGTCCCTCGGAATCAAGCCGTCGTTGTTCTTGTCCATCTTTCTGAAGAGATCTGTCAATCTGGACTTTTTATGATTCATGAACTTCAGGAACTAAAAATGAGAAGAAACACGAGTTAATGAAATCTCATGATTGATTGATTTGATTAATGAAGAGTTTTAATCGTTTTACCCTCTTGCGCCAATCGTCCCAGCTGAAGTTAGCAACGCGATCGAGTTCCTGTATGTAGTTGAGTTTGTCTTGAAGACGACGTTGACGTTCCCACGCGAGCATCCAAACATGACGCCAACGGTCCCAGAGAAGTCGAACCCTTGGATTTCTGAATTCTGGTTCTGCTCCCTTGCTACTCGTCCGGAGAAGAAAAATGTTTCATGAAGTTTCTGACATTGTAAAAAATCGTATGTTCGTCGTACACCCGGATGATTCATGAACGAATCAATGTCTATGAATCGACAATAATGGAAAAAATGTACAATACGATAATACACGATGGATTCGACTGTTAAATCATCTTCACGTTACCCACAACACTAAATGTTAATAATTTCCGAACATTGTTACCGTGGGCATTAGAAATACAAATTATAACGTAAGGATAAATATTAATTATATTGAAAACTTAGCACTATTGACATTCATGAATAAATACACGAAATAAAAACTATTGATTGAAGATGCAATACTACCATGACCGAACGATTAAAAAAAAAAACTACTGATTGTATAATAACTACAAAAAAATCATTAATGTGCGATTCTCTTCTCGAAAATTAGATTCAACAAATGTGTAGCGAAAAGTTATTTGTACGATGAATATTTTTCTCAGTGTATTAAGAATAATCATCAAAATCTATTAGTACGAATGTGTAGTTCTCGTCTGATGATGGTTTCTTTTTTGTATTTTTTTTCTTTCTAAAAAAACTATTTTTAAAGTAATTGGGGAGAGTTCATTGAATTATGATAAAAATCTAAACAAAGGACCGGAAAATCGATGAATCTCAAACACTCTCAACCTCTTACCCCAACCAAGCACCACACCCAGTTTTCCTCAACCAATGGTGCCAAAACTCGTCAAGCTAACGTTTAAGATATGGATGAATGATGACTATCCAAAAAATGGGATGATAATGAATGCTCTGATAAGAATGATGATGATGAGAGGATAATGTAAATCAAAAGGGAATCACTGACCTTCCTTTGGGTGGGAAGCGTGGGCCAATGTGCGGCAATGAAGGATCTGGAGTTCTCTCACGACCCGGGCTGGCGCGGCTAAACAAGAACATGCGTCACATCACTCGTAAAACTACTCAACTTTTTCTCGATATAAACGGGGGCCTTTTTCTTCTGATGCGCCGTATCGCATGTTAAAGTGTAAATTACTCGGAACAAAAGTAATTAATCAACATTGTCGGACGTCGACAATAGTAACAAAAGGATAATATTATTTGTAACCGCAAAATTCGTTTTAATGAACAAAGGGAAATCATTTGAAATTAAATAATATTTGAAAATGAGCATTTTTGTTAAAGATATCACCTTAAATTTAGCCACTGCGGGATAATTCGATATGAGACATTTAACAATTAATGAACACACGAAAAATAAATGATTCGTACATAATCAGCCAACTAAACATCAATCGGATGCAACAAAAAATTTTGTTTATTCGTCATGCTTACGAGTCAGCAAAATTAATCCATTTTCAATTAATTTCTTTCCCATTAATAAACAAAACATTCACAAAATGTGTGTCGGGCGTAATAGCAACAAAAATATTCCTATTGCCGAGTAGGCTTACGTAAGCAAAAAACAATATAACAAAATGATAATGAGCGCATACCTTCCACGTCGGGATTGCAAGAGATCACGGCTGCCTTTGAAACTAAACAATGCAAAATGTAACAGAAAAAAAAACGTTAAATTGAAATCTGGAACGTCGTAGATAAAAAAAAACGAAAGAATCACTTGGAAAAAATGAAAAGAAAAATAATCAATTGTTTCTCGAATCAATTTTCGAACCAAAAAGAAGAAAAATCGTCGTATAATGAATGGAAAATTCTTTGATATTTCGAGTAGAGGCTTATTGACGAAACGCACCTTTGCTTACGAAGCGGTTGATCGTGATCATTGTCCTGATACTCCTTACTGATTTCGTCGATAAATAATGTGAATCGTGCAACAACAAACACAATAAATCACAATTATGACAACAACAATGAACAAAAAAAAAGACAAAACGGAAGGAGCAACAAAATAAAAAATGCAACATTGATTGGAGAATTCGTGAAAATATAGAAGCAACAAACACATGAATGAATGAATGCAAATTATTCGATGCACGAAATTGCCATGGGCTTGTTTTTTCATGAAGTCACACGATATTCAGTGGGTAACAAGTGGATAGAAAAGGAAAACATTGACGAATGCGATGATATATCACGTGCAAACTCACATTTGTCCCGGTGATTTGGTCTTGGACATTTTACGAGAATCCTTGACTGATTTGACCTGGCGCGCCTTGCAAACACGATCGACGTCATTTTGGCGGCGACTCGTATTTTCCATAAATTCACGATGATCGGTTATCAATTCTTCCAAGGTCACCCGATCGTCGGGTAAAGGTTCGGCTTCGAGAGCCGTTAAGGTGTTGGTCAAACCTTCCAACCAGGCAAGCAATTCTTCGAGCAGATTGTCGAGATCCTGTTTGCAAAAAGTTTATGTCAAATCAATAAATTATACTTTGTCCCAATAATCAATGATTTTTGTTTTTTTTTTTTTTTTCGTCATTCGATTCGTGATTGAGTCATAATTTGAAGCAACAATAACCTGAAGTCCCTGCATATGATTCTCGAGCCTTTGGTTCCTCTGGTGAGCCCAAGTGGAGACTTCTTCCCATCTCGATTGTATGATGGTGATCCAGTGTTTGATGACAGCCGCACCATCAGGATGAGCTTTAGCGAGTACCGCATGTGCCAACTCGAGAGTGTTGTTTTTCTCGAATTCCTTGGCCTCGAGTTCGCGCAAGAATTTCTCATGTTCCATGAGTTGATTTCTGCTTTCTTGTTCATCCTCAGGCAATTGTCCAGCGAATCTTAGTTTCATTTCGGCATCACTGAGCCACTCGAGAAGTACGTGAACGGCCTTGTGAAGACGTTCGGCTTCTCGGAGTGCTTCTTCGAGTTTAGCGGTTTTCTTGGATGACAAGCGCGTCACGGTGTCCCAAAGTGCAGTGACTTCGGAAACTTGGGTTCTTATGGTCGAGGCATCTTCGATGGTTGCCTTGGACTCGAGTTCACGACCGGTTCTGATGACAGATTCCATCTGCGATGCTCTCGACTCCAAATCCTCTTCGAAAGATTTATGCTGATCAACGAGATTCATAACCGTATCGAGATCTCCGTGCAACGGTCCTGGATTGGCCAGTTGTTTTTCAGTCTTTCGTAGCCAATCGAGAAGCGCCTGGATCGCGTCCTTGAACTGTCCGGAGAACAAAAGTGCCTCCTCGAGTTTACGTTGGCGATCGACGCTCTTGCCACAGACGGTGGTCCATTTGTTCTTCAATTCGTTGAGCAATTCTTTGAGCGCTGGCTCGTCGCTCTTCGGTGCTTTATCCTTGAGCGTTTTACCATTTTTCATCGTAGTATCGTAATTTCCTTGTTTAGCACTGAGTGCCTTCTGTACCTCACGATGTTTGTTCAAACGGAATTTAATTTTTTCGGGATCGTTACCACCGACACCATCGGCAGTCATGTCGTCCAAAGTTCTTTCCGTTTCGTCGAGCCAATTCATGAGGTTCGACCAAGAATCATGGAATTCTCTAGCCTCTTTGTAACCGTGATCCAGAGCTCTCGTCCTCTCCGCCGATTTAGAGACGACGCGTTCCCATCGATGCTGCACGCTAATCATCAAATTTTTGATCAATATAACGTCCTGCTTCTGCGAGAAATAGCGCAAGTGAGTGCCTTTCTTGTCGAGATTGAGCATCGTTTCACGATGTACACCGACGTCTTTTTGGAATGTTTTGTGCTCTTCGATTTGTCCTAAAATTGTTTCCATAACGCGTGACACGGGCTTCAAGTTGGTAAGAGTTTTTTCGGCATTCGTTAACCAGTCGACAAAGGCCTGTAGGGCATCGTGGAACTCGGTAGCTTCTTTCAAAGCGATTTCCAGCTTGATCTTCTTGTCGCTAGCTCGAGCAGTTACGCTGTCCCAGCGTTGCTTGAGGTTGCGTAAATTGTGATTGAGACTACCAGCGCTTGAGGCGCCAGCTCGTTTCAGATATTCTTGTCCCTGTTGCAAAACTGTTTCCACTTTAGGACGATTGAGTTCGAGCTCGTTGTAGACTTCCATGAAACGTTCCAATTGCTCGGAGGCTGTTTCTGGAAGGCCACCAACTGGTTTCGAGGCGACGATCATACTATCGACGTCACCCAGCCAAGAGAGTAAGTCTTGTATCTCCGCTGTGAAGGATTGGGCTTCGCGCAATGCATCTTCCAATTCGCGCTGTCGATCTGCAGCTCGTTGCAACAAATCGCGCCAGCGACGATTGAGCGTGCCCAGCTTTTCAGCCGTCGTCGATGCCTCGGCAGTCCCTTTGCCATCCTCGATCAATTGTCTTCCAGCGTCATTCAACGTGTCCACGCTCGTCTGATGAGCCTGTATGTCATTTACCAGAACCTTCAACTTGGCCAATTCAACCTCGATGACTTGAGGATCACCAGCCACAGGTTTCAGCTCGTCTAACGTCCTGTCCGTATTGTCTATCCAAACGAGAAGCTCGTCCAACGCATGCTGGAATTGACCCAGTCGAAGCAATGCATTCTCCAACAACCGTTGACGCTCGACAACCCCACGGAGCAATCCGTCCCACCGACGATTCACCGCTCCAAGAGGCTCCTTTATTGCTGCAGCTTGCTCGGACGATGTTCTCTCCGTTAGCTCAGCCGCTTGTCTGTGGAAACAATATTCCACGACGATTAGCATTGGCACTTTGCGGAGAGGTACCGTGAAAAAAAATGTAGACAGTCGAGGCACTAAAAGATTTAATGACAACATTTTTTCCTCCATCTAAAACGAGGATTTCAACGCAACGAAGAACAATAATCAACAGCCAATGCATGTTTTTCGGACATTCTGTCGAACGAGAAATTTTGAAGAATCGACTACAGAACGACGAAAAAAAAATGGAAGATGACGACAAATAGTAAGCTGTGAAAAATTGAGCATAAATATTGAGTAGTTCGTCAATGCTTATTTCCCGGAGCTACGTTTTTTTTTTCCTCGGACCTCTTTGCTCGTATATATTCGCAAAAATACCTTTAAAAACTAAAGTCAGTCATAACCACACCTACGGATTTAGACTAAGGATATAAATTTAAAACAACATTTTTATCGTGACAAAAAACAAAATATTATAGAAAGACGATGAACGTAAACATTGATCGAGCTACTGCGATACGAAAAATTCTCGTTACACGACACCAAAAAACTCGTACACCTATTCCTGTTTTTAATCTTCTGCATTTCTGCTTATACCTACACCTGCTTTGCATGCTCAAAAGATAATACGCAATGCAATCGAAAACAAACAGCAACTGGATAAAAACCTTGGTTTTTTGGCTACACAATTAAACAGGGTGAACAAAAGGGTGTGGTTAAGAATTATCAATTCGTTCATTTACTATGGTTCGGGATAGAGTTTTGTTTCGTGGGTCGGGGTGATAACGCTGCTGCACACTTAGAACAAAATATTTAAGCCATGCTCTAACTACGGCGACAACTCAGAGAAGTTGACTTGCCTTGTCAGACTCCTTATGTTCAGGTACCGAAACAAAGAAAAAGGTTTGACATTAGATATACGTATTTCTCATTAAAATGGACTTTCCGGTATTATGAAAACAATTAATTATCAAAAATTGAGTAAAAATGATTTGATGGACTCGGCATGATTTCTGCTCGAATGAAATGCAAAATATAAAGATTTATCCGGTGAGTCTTTGAACTCGTTCGTGAAATCGTCTGTGCAATGAATCTCAATAAAGAATTTAAAAAAAAAACATAATTTTCCGCTAGACCTTCTGCAATTTTATGAATTATCTATGACCGAATCTATGGATATAATAAAAATGAATCTTGAAGAAATGGTTCGTCTGATTATTCCCATTTTCTGGGTTTTTTTTTTAGCATAAAAACTAAAAGAACAAAAATAAGTAAAACAAACTAAAGTCCCTAAGGGCACAGAAAACCGTGTTTCGAAAAATGAAACGTGAATGACAACCGTTATCACTCGGTGAATGAGAAACAACACGAGTTAAAAGGGGTGGTGTGAAAGGGAAAGATATCGAAAGTTGTAAATCTCACCTGTTGAGGGCCTCAACCTTGACCATGTGCGGATCGACTTCGGCCTTGAATCGTGCGAGTTGTTTGATTTGTTTTTTGACTTCATCGATATCGCTACCGAGCATACCCATATCGGCGAATTTGTGTTCGGCCTCTTGCAGGAATTCCAATAAGTTTTGTAAAGTTTCATGGAACTCCATGGCTTTCTCCATGGCGTCGATGAGATTCTCCTCGCGTCTTGCATAAAGGGCGGTGACGTTGTCCCAAGCTTGATCAAGATCTTCGATATGTTTTCGTACTTCTGGTTTGTCGGGTTCACCGCAAAGACCCATGAGCTCGTGCCCCGATTGTCGGACTTGTTCGACATCGGGTTTCGTTTGATCGATTTCTTGGCGAATTTCTTGGAGGGCAACTTGTTGCTGCTGAATAGCTGCAGGCTGGGCAGCTGGTGGTGCTTGTCCGGCAAGAGCATCTTGGAGTTCTCTGAGCGTGGCCATAACGCCGTTCAATTCGGACCAGAATTTCTCAGCGACGGCGAGAGTGTCGTCGAGAGTGAGACCACGATCGGTCGTTGCTTTTTGTACGTCAGCCCATAATTTATTGAGTTTTTCCAATTTACGTTTGATGTCTCTGACAGCGGGATCAGCACGATTGCCGGCTTTGCTGATGACGTCGTCAGCGGCTTTTCTAACGGCGGCATAAGCCTCGCTCCTCTGTGCAAGATCTTCAGCCAAGGCAGCATTTTCCTCCATCTGATCACGAAGACGTGGTGGATGAGCGCTGATGGATTCAGCGCCGTGGACTTGTTCAGCCGTGGTTGTCAACGCACGCACCAAACCATCGAGTTTGTCTGTGAATTGGGACGATTCCTGGAGAGCTTGCTCGAGAGTTTGTTGGCGAGCTCGCAATTCCGCGCGAAGCGCAGCGTATCGAGCATTGTCATTGTCAAGAATGTCCTGTACCTTGGCACCTTCCTCGTCGTTGCAAAGCTTCATGAGCGCCTCGCCAGTCTTATTGAGTTTTTCAACCAGCGGTTTATGCTCGTTAATACTTTGCATCAGAAGCTCATTTTTGTCTTGTTGATGAGCAATAAGATCGACCCTGAGTGCTGGCATTGGCAGCATCGCAACTTGTTGCTCAGCCTCCTCCAACCAACTGACAAGACCGGCATGTGTGTCGCGAAGATGTTCAGCCAATGGCAATGCTTGCTCGAGGGCGCCCAATCTATCGCTCGAAAGGCCAGACACGATTTCCATCGTTTCACGGAGATCCTCCATTTTGTCTCTTATCGTCGACGTGTCCTCGTGATGGGTATTCTCACGTATAACTTTCTTAGCTGTTGATATGACATCACGTACACGTCCTTTCTGACTGGAGATGTCGTCGTTCAGAGCTTTGTGTTCTTTCAGCTGTACGCGAATAATTTCGGGTTCACTGCTCGGTGGTTCAGCCTCGCGTAATTGATTGTCGACCTCGCGGAACCAATCGAGCAAATCATCGATGTCACCGATAACCTCGAGAGATCGTTGTTTGCTAAGCTGGATTCTTTCAGCCTTGCGCTGTATTTGTTCGGCGATCGCGTCGAAACGTCGATTGTCACGTGTGACGAGACCTTCGATCGTTGCGGCGCCTTCTCCGGGTGATATTTGACACAGCTGGGGCCCGACGGTGTTGAGTTTCTCCAGGACAGGTCGATATTCCGATATTTCCATCTCCAACCGAATAATCTCCTCCTCGCGTGGTTCAGCGGACTGCAGAGCGGCTTCGGCGCCTTGCATCCAGTCCATAAGGCGATTGTGATTGTCGTGGAATTGCTGGACAAGCGGTAATGCTTCTTGAGCGTGCTTGAGGAGATCAGAGCCACGTGTTACAAGATCGTTGAAACGTCTCTGCAGCGAGTCCAGTTTATCCTTCAATCTTATAGCCTCGTCGCTCGAGATGTGCTTCATTAACTCAAGCCCCGAATCGACGGTGCTGTCGACTTCGGTCTGCCGCGCTGAGACTTCTTCCGTAAGATCAGCAAGATCTTCCATTTGTTGTAACAATTTTTCGGTGTGTACCGCGAGTACGCGATATTTCGAGAGTCTTACTTCCATACTCTCCATCCAGGCTTGTAGATCTTGATACGTGAGTACCAAATGACGAAGACCCTGTCGTGATCTTTGCAAAAGATTGCCCAACGCGTCCGAGCGATCGACCAACGCAGCGTAACGGTCAGCCGCATCTTGCAGCTTATCGGCCAAGGTCGCAGCTTCGTCCTCACCAACGAGACTCATAAGCTGACTAGCGATTTCCGTGAGTTCGCTGAAATCCGGTTTCTTCGAGAGTATATCGTCGTGAAGGGCGTCGTGCTCCGTCACGCGTTGTTGTATTTTCTCCTCGTCGGTCGGCACTAATTCCATGTCCTTAACCTTCTTTTCCGTTCTGTCCAACCAAATGGCTAAGGGTACAAGTTTCTCCTGGAATTCTCTCGCAACTGCCATCGCTTGTTCGAGAGCATCCATTCTCTCAGCCGCACCCTCCGTCAAATTGTCAAACCGTCCGACCAAATCGTTCAGTTGTTTCTCTATCGCTTTACGCTCCTTCGGGTCTGCACCCGCGACTACCTCTTGTCCCATCGTGTACAACGACGACATCGAATTCTGACGGTCCATCAACATCTTCTTCAAGAACTTTTGCTCCTGCAATTGCGCTTTCACTACCTTGTAGTCCGACGACGGTGGCTTCTGGTTCGCGACCATTTCTTCCGTGTCGGCCAACCACTTTTCAAAACCGTCCAGAGCCTCTTGGAACTTGCCGGATTGCAACAAGCCCACATCCAATCTTCGATCTCGTTCGTTCAACTGCGATAACAAAACGAATTAATACAGACCGAATCAATTAGTAGATTTTCGAATGAATAAAAAAACAACGAACAATGATATAAGGAAAAATATTTCAGTGATAATTTTGTCATTTAATTCGTACTCTGTGCCATGAACGAATTCAGAAGTAAAAATCATCCATGGATAGAAAAGCCCGCGAAGCGTTATGGCGAGCGACTGAAAGAGATTTCGTTCCTACGTAATATATTGTATAATAAGGCTCAACCCCCTCTTTGATGGAAAGTTACGTGGAACGCGAACAAATAGGATTTTCTCCGGCACACTCACCCTTTCCTTGAGATCATTCCAGCGCTCGTTCATTTTGTCCAAATCTTTCTCGATGTTGGTAGTGCTAACGTCGCGAGCAGCACTCTGTATGAGAGTTTGTCCGAGCATGTTGAGTTCGTCGACAGCATGAGCGATGGGTTCGATTTTCTTGGCTTTCAAAGTGCGGAAATCTTCCTGTTGTGCTTTGATGGAATCAACTTCAGATCCGATGGGTTTGAATCGATGAACTTGTTCATTAGCGTCTTTGATATCGTCAATGACGTTGCCGTGAGATTGATAGAATTCTTGTAATTTGTTCAAAGTGTCGTTCAATTCCTCGTCACGATTTCGGGCCCGTTCGTCGAGTCTTCCGATATTTCGTTTCAAGGCGTCCACTTGATCTCTCGTGGCTACAGCGTCCGGTGCAAAACCACTGTCAACGAGATTCTCACCCGCGTTCACAAGGTCGGAAACTTCCTCGGACAATCTGTTGATACGCGCGATCAACTTGCCAACGTCCTCGATCTGACCGCGAACTGCTTTGATCTCCCGAGCCGGAGCCTTCATCGAATCCAGCTCGTTCTCCAGTGCTGACAAATCTTGAGTCAGAGTCTTGGCATGGTCGTTGAATTGTGCCACGGCGGTAGCTGCGCTTTGCAAGTCACTGCATCGATCGTCCAGCTTAGCTTGAAGATCGTTTATGCGATCCGACAAGCTTTCAATTTCGTCCTGCAAGTGTGTTGCGTCGACGCCTTGCTCACGTGCTTTATTCACAAGATCGTTCGCTTGCTGCTTCACGGCTAGCAAAGGTTTCTTGAGCGCCGCAGTTTCCTCTCGTAAGTTCTGTCGAAAAAAATGCCAGAGATTGCGTTATAATTCAGTCACGTCTGGACTTTCGATAAAATTGGCAACTGCGTTTACTTGTTACGTTGGATTCAAACGAATCTCACCTTTATTCTGTCGAGAAGCTTCGGATCTTTAGACGCGCCGCCCAGAGCATCGTGCGATGCAAGTTTGTCTTCGCATCGTTGCAAACCGTGCTGAAGATCGCGCAGATTTTCGTTGAAATCGGAAAGATGACGTGCCGTATCTTCCAGAGACTGAGTTCGTTCCAGGAGATCTAAATAATTGTGGAAAAATATTGACATTTTTTTAAAATTAAAAATAAAAAAAGCCAGAACTCGCCGAAACAGAATTAATTTTGAAGAATTGTTTAAATGTTAGTTTTACCGTTGTTCAGTTTGTCCCATCTGGTCTTCATAGCACTGAGTTCATTCTTCACGACATCTTTGTCGATGTCACAAGCGCTCAAGAAAGTTTCACCGAGCGTTTTGTTGTTTTCAAATTCGCCCGAACGCTTCCAAACTTCGTTTCTGAAGGAGGATAGTTCTTTGAGTTGTTTCTCAATGTCTTTGCGTTTGAACGAGGCAGGTTTGAGGCTTTCGAGTTTGTCCTCTGCTTGTCGTAACCAAGGCAGGAACGAATCTTGCGCCCTGTAGTATTTCTTGCAATGTTCGGCACACGTCTGTAGCTTCGTGTGTCTTTCTACTGTGTCTTTCTTTAGACGGTCCCATTGCGATTGCATCTTGTCGAGATCACGTTGTAACGTACGATTTTCGGTTTTTTGAGATCGAGCCAGAATGTCGCGGCCTTTGTTCAACAGCATTATTACTTCGTGCTCTTTTCCCATGACGTTACGATAGACCGGCTGGAAAAAAGCAGAGAAACATAAATTTATGAGACAAGTGAGGGATTTTTAATGCTTTCGCGCGCGACCAATAATTTTGGTCCATAAAAAAAGTAACAAATGTATTTAAAATATTCGGTTGAATATTATTTCGTACCTCGTGATGATCCAATTGTTGTTGAAGAATCTCACGATCGGCAGAGACGAGTAGTTTTTCAGACATGTTGCCAAGTTCGTCAGCAAGCCAGCCGAGAGTTCGACTGCAAGAAGCTTCGAACTGTCGTCCATCCCGTAAATTACCTTCGATCTCAGCTTTGCGATGATCAAGTTTTTTCTGTAGATTATTGTAAAGTTTACCGACAGCGGCAAGTTTGCCTTGAATTTCTGATTTGGAGGCTGGATCACTGAGAACCTCGCAAAGTTGTGCACCGGCCGCTTCGGCATCGGCCAAGAGCGGTCTTTGACCTTCGAGTTGTCTCTCGAGATTTTCGATTTTACGAAGTTGCTCCTCAGGGTCTTTGTCGAGAGGCAGATCATCGAGATTATCAGAAATGGCTTGGAGAGCGTCGCGCAAACGATTGAGACTGGCGTCAAATTCACGACTCGTGTCAACGGCATCGCCAAGGCTCTGGGCACGTTCGTCCAAGCGTCCAACTTGATCGGCCCATCGTTCCATTATGTTCCTCAATTTCAAGCTCATTTTTTGTCCATCCGGTGAATCTGGGGCTAATCTTACGAGAATGCTCTCACCGACATCGACCAGATGATCGAGCTGTGGCTTTTGCGTTCTAAACTCTTCGCGGAGAACTTGTACCTGTTGCACTTGACTGGCAACCATACGCGGATCAGAGGAAATTGGCCCAAGGGCACCCAGCATTCTTTCTTTAGCGCCAAGCCAAGAATTGAGGTTCTCATACGTGTCATGAAATTCTTTCATGTCCTCCAAAAATTTAATGCGATCTTTGCAACGATCATTGATTGATTTCCATCGACTCGCAACGTCCTCCATTTCGTCGTGCAAACGGTCGACACCTTCGCCGTCTTTTTTACGTCTTACTAGATCGCGGACCTGAGTCCTCGTGCTATCCAGCAATGATTGTTTCTCGTACATTTCTTCGATCACAATCTTTATCTGTTTTGTTGTCTTGTCGGCTTCCTCTTTGGTCACCGGAATCGTTTCCTTCGGCAATTGACGCTGAATCTGCATTTGAATGTTTTAAATTAGCGACACGGAAAGTTTGCTACAAATTTCGAATAATTCGAGTTGAAGTTGCTGCAATTTCGTACACACTGCTAAAGTCAATGCCATAACAAACCTTGTCCAAAAATTGCGACAGCGTTTTCAGGTTTTCAAGATGTTTGCGCAGTTCCTCCCGAACGTTGTCGAGCTCGGTTTGTCGATCGGTCAGCCTAACTCCAAGCAAACCATAACGATTATTGATCTCGGAAAGTTGTTGTTGCACAGGCGAAAGTTCTTCGAGATGGAAACCATCTTGACTGGAACGACGGCTGCTGAATCCGCTGCTACCACCTGGGGAGACTGGACTTTGTACCGCGTAAGACTTAGTGGGGGAAGGTGAGCGACCGTCTTGTGACATTCTGCGTACTACAAAAAAAAATTTCGTTCCGGAATATAAAGCAAAGTGGCGTAGATGTGTCGTGGTGTGCTGCAATGTTAAGCCAGAAAATTTATGGTTCCTTCGTTTTGGTCGTGAATAGCGTGAAGAGTGAAATTTTATCGTTCGTATATTAGTGTTCGGAAATGAAGATGTTTTTTAAATAAAAAGGCATAGTCCTTCATTACATCATTTCTCAAAGATAATTCATAGCGAAATATATTTATTTTTTTTTTTGAGCGCGAAATCCAAATTTTAGGCAAAGTTGACGTTTTGCGTGGAAATAAAAAATAAAACGCTTGACGAACACGAGCATACGATCGTTCAGTTTCATGTGAAGAGTGAATCGTTTGATTCGACGAAAGCGTGAATTGGAAGTGAAAAAATATATTAGTGCGAAGACGCGAAGCATAATACGTACGAGGACTTGTAACATTGGTACGTTTCGTAGGACTCGTGCTGCCACGACGACGAGGTGGACTTTCGCCACGTTCTTTGAGAAGACTGTCATAAACCATACCAAGATCGTTAACCTTGTCGACGGTATTTCCATAATCGCGATATTCTTTGTGGATTGGTTTGAGCCCTTCGGTTTGTTTCTTGAGGATTTCTGTATCAACTGCGACGGGAAGTAAGCGTGTGACTTTGGTCTCGGTTCTTGTGAGCCAATCGATAACTTGATCGCGTAGTTTCTCATAAGCGATCAATTGTTCAGCACGGGATTTGCTGAGACGTTGTTTTTCATCGAGTAGATTGATCAGTTCTTTCCACTGAGTCTCGAGTGCTTTTATCTTGTCTCTGACGTGTGCGACGTCGGTTATATCTTTTTTGGCGAGCAAATTTTTTCCGTTTCTAATGAGATCCTCGAAGTTACCACGTTGATCCTCGCGCTTGTCGATCAATTGGGACATCCTCGTCTCGTACTCGGAAACATCGAGTTTCGCGAGTTCCCGCGATTCAAGGACATCAATCATGTGCGAGTACCAGGTGTCAAACTTAATGGTGTCGGTGATGAAATCACCGAGAGCCTGAGCAATCTCGTCGAGTAATTCACCGCGACGAAGCGATTTGTCCATCAGTTTTTCGTAACGACTCTGCACGTCTTTCAATTTACTCTCGATACGTTTAGCCACACGAGCGTTGCTCGAATTGACGAGAAGATCTTGAGCACTCGCTGTTATCGTCTCGACGCTGGGACGATGGCTGTCCAAATCTGATTGGAGCAATCGTTGCTCTCGCTGCTGCTCTTCCAAACGATCTTTTTGGAGACTCGCTGGTCTTTGGAGATTTCTAAAAGAGTCAACGGATGTGAGTTATTTATAATAATTCATAAAGTAAATAATTCCGCTATTTTTTCGCTAAAACATTTAAATTGAATTTTTTTCAAAGAGTCTCATTATTTTTTTTTTCAAATTAATTGACAAAAAAACAAACTTACTTGAATTGACTCTCAGCGCTGTTGAGCCAAGCGACCAAACCATCAAGAGCGTCCTGGACGCCTTGGCTTTGGACGAGAGCGGTATCGAGCTCCTGGCACTTTTCAGCAAGGGCATTGGACAATTGTCGATATTTATCTTCAACGGCTCTGACAGGTTCTTCAAGTTGGTTGACCTCGCTGGGAGTTAGCTGTCCATCGAGAGAACGTAGTAAAGCATCGACGCTGCTCTTGACGTTATCGATGAGACGCTCATTGGCAACAAACTCGTTGTTCAATGCTTTAGCTTTGCTGAGTTGATCCTCGAGTTGTTTCGGCTCGGCGACGACCGGTTCAGAAATAACGCGATGTACCTTTGGCTCAACTTCTTTAAGCCAGGCCCTCGCTTTTTCGAGGGATTCGTGATAATCGCGTTGTCTTCCACCAACCCCGGACAATCGATCGGAAAGATTGTTCGCACGTGCTAATAAATCTTTGTACTGAGCGGTTACAATAGTAACTTCGCTTCTAACCGGTGAATCTTGGCTCGCTAAGGGCTCTTTGTGCGACAAACGTTGAGGCAAGCTCGTACGGAAATCGTTCAACACCTGAAGATATTCTTTGCTTTCGTCGACGAATTTCTGAGCTGCCATTGTGATGAAACGAAGATCAGCTTGATGAGCGATCACGTCGCTGATGAAGTCGCGCGTCGTATCGGTACTCGCTGTCAATTTGTTCAAATCCGAAAGCGAACGCTCTTTGTCCTCGAGCGTACGACGGGCTTTGTCGAGCCATGTTGAGAACGATGCAATTTCGTTCCTGAAAAATAAATTTATTCGTTTTTAAATCCCTCGTTCACGGAATCAATCGTTCGGGTGGGGACCAACTGATCAATTTAATCGGATTCAACGAAACTTTGTGAAAGAATATGAGATTATCCTTTCGCAGTGAAAACGCCATTTTACTCACTTGAATTTATTGAGCTCGTCACGAGCCCCAATCAATCGCCTGAGCAATCGATCGGTACGATCTGTCGCACGATCGAAACGCGTTTTCAAAGAGCGTCCATTCTTCTCAAGCGTCGATACTTCGTCGCTGGAAAGTACATCGCTGCCGGTCAAAACAACTTGACGAACTTGATCCAAACACGAGGAAACGGGTCGGTTATGAGACTCGAGATCTTCCTTGACTTGCTGTAATTTTACGTACCGTAAAATTGTTGTATGAATTAATGGTACGATGTATATTTTGCCATAAAAAAATTACTCAATCGGTCTTGAAAATCAAAACTTTTCCTATTAAAAAAAAATAAACGAGTTATATTTTTGTCTATTTTTTCATAATTAAAACTAACCTTCATGGTATTGATTTGATTCCTGAGTTCCTCGACATCTTCTTTAACGACATCTTGTGTAGCAAGTTTTTCCTCGATATCGGTGATCCATTGCAACAGTTTGGTGAGAGTCTCGTCGCACAATTTGTACTTCTCCTCGACAGCTTGCTAAAAGTTGGTAGTTTACGAAATATCGTAAAAATTAAAAATCATCGAAAATCTTCAGGTGTAATGAGAATTCTAAATGTCTACGATAACGAGAATACCACCGTCTCACCATAGGCAGTAAGAAAATTTGATAAACTTATTGTCAATGAATAAATCCTTATAAAGTAATTAAGATTTTCGTAAGCCTATGGCATATCTCATACATGCAAGCACAAACACGCACAAACAGAACATACACGTCGCCTTATGTACATTATCAGTTGAAGCTTTAATTTATCTGCATGATCTGCATATTACTATTCATGTATTTCGAATTGGAAATGTGCAGAATAAAATGAAGTGGAATAATCGAATATTTGCATTCCCAAAAAATCTCGATTTTAATGAAAAAAAGAAATGAACATTTTTCGATGAAACTAATTTCCAAGCAAATAAATTAAAACGCACAACAATGATAGTGTAATCGATATTTATCTGAATTCATATAAAAAAAATATGAATTGATGAGTATCCTATATTTATGATAATATGTAAATATATATTCATGTATAAACGTTCGGAAGTGATTGCTAAACAATTATAAACGTAAAACTGCAAAATGAAAAGACCTGAAAAAAGTAAAAACAATAATAGAAAAACATTGAAAAACAATATTAATAACAGAGATTTATATAACAGTGTAGGAAATAATAGTCCATGGTATAAATATAACAATTTGCGTTAAATAAATAGAAAAGATCGTTGTAATTTTGATATTATGTTTCGATCACTGTTGTTAAGGACTGAGAGGTTAATTATTCGCGCAAAACATTGATTACGATAATGACGAGCATGATGAGAGGCACAAGAATGTTTTGTTTCCCAGAGAGACGCATGAACAGAGAGTATGAAAACATTCAATTGCGAAGAATGATCCTAGAGTCATATGTTACCGATGACAGTTGTTTGTCAGATAATTAATCGAACCCATGAAATGAACAAACGATTAGGAAGTACAGAACAAATTGATAAGTGATAAATTACTAATTTGGCCTTAATCCCGGTGATAAAAATTAATTCTCCCAATCCTGAACATCGTTCAATCCGAACATAATATTATTTACAATTCAACCAAATTTTAAAGTAAATATGTGTCCGTTTGCATCACGATCCAACATTTTAGTTTGTTCGTTGTTTATGGGGATCGAGCAATGCAAACAAACACATGAAAGTAAATCTAGTAATTAAACTTAATTATGAAAGGCCGAATTAGCGTTGCTGATGCGATAAAACGATTTGACTTGTTTGCTTTTGATGTTTCTCCTTTTAGTAATGAAGATCAATATTTAAGCGAAGTTGAGAAGTATGTTATGATGTTTTGTGAGCGCAACAGGCTGTCGATACATTCTCTTTTCTTTTTGTTTGTTTGTGTCTTTTGTTCCCATTTTTTTCTGTCTCTGTCTTGTCAGCCGTACGATCAGAGCACAAATCTCCGTTGGTTAGTGTCAAACATGTGGATGATCGTTTCTTTGGGTTTCAACGATATTGTTTTTTTGTTTTTCTAGCTCCCCATGTTAAATAATAACAAGCACGTGGATGGTAAGTATCGTATAACATGGGCACACTGTAAAAACAAGACAAACATATTATAAGCCGGCATACCGTTTGGACTTTCACATGGGATGGTCTATCTTAGTATATCAACGAAAAAAAAATTTCAATCCATTCGTGATCTAAGACACGGAGAATGGAAATACAGAAAAAAACTTCATACGATAATTGTCTACGATCTATGTTGACAATATATTGTGCGATTTCTAAATGCAGGTGACTATATATCGTGTTGATCGTTTTATCACGACCATCTCATGTAATTGAATTTGTAAAGTCCCACATAGGTCAGTCTCGATCAAATGGAACGTTTCTCTCGACCAAACAGCCATTTCAACTCTTGCATGAAACTCTTCGTTTTTCCCAAATATGGAAACTTATTTTTTCAGTCATGACTCGAAAGTTTTTTAAATTGTAGACGCGCAGATGATGAGAAACTAATTTGTGAAAAAAATCAATCGATTGATACAGATTTTACGATCGATACTAGTTCATTTTATTTGTGTAAATCTGCTTCATGCTGAAAATCCTACAAATGTTTACTGCGTGATGAATGTTGAAGAAAAAATAATTATAATCCGTGAAAATAATGAAATCGAAGGTTCGCTACTGCGGAAAATTCCGTAAATCGCGAAAGAAAGATATAAATTTGAAGCAATAGCAAAAATGACTGTACGATGAATGAAAACTCGTTCGACGTGACATGAGAAGCCCCACGAATGTATTGATTTAGAAGGTCCATGCGGGGACCATGCCACCAAAAGCTGTACCAATGTAAAAATAAAAATAAAACAAAAAAGAATACATCCGTTTCACTCGAGCGGGATAAATAACGAAAGAAAAACCCTTTTTCGTCATCATTGAAAGGGTGTGAGGATGAAACAAATTTTGAAGCGAATAGTCGTAGAAATAAGAGAAAAGGAATTTAAGAACGAAAAAAGACAAATTTGCAATAGTCCGTAACCTGCTCGCAAGCTTATCGACAAAATATGATTGTTGTGTTAACGCATTTTTGTAACATACGTGACAATCATGGCTGTGACTTACCCTAGCTTCTGCGGCGAGTATGTAACCCCGCTCCAGTGCCTTCACGAAGTCAAGGTCTTTGCCTTCAGGATCTTCGGTAAATTTGCCTGTCGCGTTATTTATTCTGCCTTCGTTAAGAGCTTCTAGCAAGCTCGTTATCCTACCGTTAACCGGATCTTTAATAACCGTGGTTGACGGATCGATTAAGCCGTTATCTATCGCGTCGCGAAGAGTCAAACGTTTGCGATCTAGCACCGAAGTTACATTGAATGGATCGTTAAAGCTACCGGTTGTTGGATTGTAAAGGCCGAATTGAAGAGCCTCGATGAAGGACATGCCTTGTTTTTGTGTTATGAGAAGGCCAATTTCTACAGCTTTCTCGAGACTGTTTAATTTCGACGTCGAAGTATCCAAAACGTTGCCTTTTTCACCATCCATGATACCCTTCCTAAAGGCTTCTGGCAACTTCACCAATTTCTTTTTTTGACGATCTTTTATCAAGGCCGAATCGGGGTCAATCACACCACGAGCAAAAGTATCCTTTATGGACAATACTTCGTTAGTTTCCGGTTCTGTGAACTTTGCGTTTTCGAGATTCAGCCAACCGTTCTCAACAGCTTTCTCGAAACTTATTGGTTCCACGAGATAAACGTAAGTATCTTCGAATTTGATGAACTTCACGTTGTGTGTAGCGCTTTGAGGCTCTATCGTTGTTCTTAGGGAAGGATCGACTATTTCATCCTCAAGAGCTTTTGCCAGACTGACGAAACGAGCATTTCGCGAATCTTTGACGACACAAGATTTTGGATCTATGAGTTCGTATCTGATTGCTTCCTCGATGCTGCAGTCTCTGACTCCTTTGCTTTTGAGATCTCTGCCGAGTTCCGTGGAAGTTTTGCGCTCGGACGAAGAGGAGACGGGTCGGTCGATCGTGACTAACAAGCCGCGCTCAAGCGCAATGTCAATGTTGTAAGAACGTTTTGTTTTTGGATCGAGTACACGACCTTTCGGGACATCAATAGTCCCGTCATCGATTCCATCCTGCAGTGATTTTATTTGGCCGCTTGTAGCGTCTTTGAGAGCCGTCGTCTCGGGGTCTACGAGACCCGAGCTCAGAGCTTGTGTCAAATCGTAAAATTCATTGACTGTCGGATCGACGAATTTCCCACTGTCACCACGGTAGAGACCAGATTGTACAGCCTCCTCGATGGACAGTGGTTTCTTCGAGGATACAATGAAACCCTTTTTTCTTGCTTCTGCCAAATCCATAACACGATTGAGTTCAACGATACTGTAAGTCCCACGGGTAGCATCAATTATTCCATCGCGTATGGCTTCTTCCAGACCGACGTATTTGTTGAATTTCGTATTTTTCACGATCGACAAACGAGGATTGACGAGTTCATCATTGCAAGCTTCTGCGAGTGTTAGTTTACGATTGGTCGAAGGGTGAACGAAGTTACCGGACGGCACATCATAAAGATCCATCTCGATGGCCTCGTAAAGCCCGAAATTCGCGCTCTCAATGTCAACGATCAGACCCAATTGCAAAGCGAGTGACAATGGTATCGGACAATTGGCTACGGGCTCTTTGAACATACCGGATCGTCGATCGATAACCCCAGCTCGGCAGGTCTCAGCCAAAGAGAGGAGACTCTCGCCTCTCTTGTCCCAGTAACAAGCCAATTTTGGGCTAATTATGCATTTTCTCATGGCCTCGTGTAAGGTTACCGATCTACCGTTACTGGGATCGGTTATTTTGCCGGTTTTGTCATCGTACAAGCCTTGATGAATGGCTCGTTGCAACGAAACCGCAGCTTTGTTGTCAACGACGAGACCAATATCGTAAGCTTCGTGCAGAGAAATTTCGAGGTCGTTTCTGGTGAAATCTTTGATTCGACCGCTGGTACCATCGACGTTACCCATTCTGACGGCTTCCATGAGAGTAACTCGTCGCGAGAAGCCAGTTATTTTGTCCTTGACGTAAACGGATTCAGCGTCGATGATATTTTTGTCTATCGCTCGTGCTAGCGTCATGTAGGCTCCGGTTTTCGAGTCCAAAAACAATCCGCTCTTTGGATCGAGTATGCCTTTGAGTATGGCTTCGCTGAAGGTCATTGGCCTTCGTGTCTCAAGAATGATGCCTTGCTCAAGTGCTTCGTGGAAATCAACGGGATGACCTTTTTCGCTGTTGATTCGTCCGCTCTTGGGATCAACAATTTTTTCTTTTATAGCGCGATCGAAAGTCATTAATTCACCGTTGGAATGTCTGACGATTGCTGAAGTCGAGTCGATCACGCCTTCCTTGATCGCCCGGTCCGTAGGGATTTTCTCGCGGGTCTCGACGCTAGTAAATTGTCCAGTTTTCGGATCGTACAAGCCTTTGAAAACGGCCTCGGGCAATGATATTTTCCGTTTCGCGGGTACAACGAGTCCACGATCAAGAGCATCGTTCAAGGTCATTTGTGTACCGGTTGAAGGATCTATCGCTGTACCATTTTTTGTATCGATAAGACCGTGCTTTATCGCATCTCCGAGAGTAATAACGTCTCCGGTACGCGGGTCTTTGATCGATGGACCATCCAGGCTTATATGCCCTCTGGCGATAGCACCTTCGAGAGATAGACGTTCACCGTCGATTACGAAATCTCTAGTGCTTCCGTTGTAGCTCTGATGTGCTAATGCTTGCGGAAGAGTCCAAGGTTTCGCGGTGCTCAGAATGTAACCCTTTTCAAAAGCGACGTCGAGGGTCATGGTGTGAGGACAAAGTAAAATGCCTCTGTCCAAATCCATCAATCTGGTATCCTGTGCTTCCCTGACAGTTACAACTCTGTCCCGACGTTCGTCCTTTATTCTCGTCCTACTAACGTCGACGAAACCAGTAGCAACAGCTTGACTAACGGTTATCTCGTTACCAGTCATTGGATTTAGCACCAGCCCAGATTTGGGTAAATAATATTCTTGAACAATGGCATCGATGAGGCTGGGAGCAAACGGAGTTGTGACAATCAATCGTTTTTCCAGTGCAACGTCGAATGGCAAATCTTCACCGGCTTTGATGTCCCGCAAACGACCGATTTGTGGGTTAACAAGATTAGTTGTTAGTGCATCATCCAACGAGACGAATGTGCCGGCATTCGTGTCTTTACACTCGGTTATAAAAGCATCAACGATTCCTCTCTTAACTGCTTCCTCGATGTCAATGTTTTGCTTGGTAAGAGGATCCTGGAGTTTCCCGGATTCAGGATCGTATAATCCTTTGTTTATCATCGCTTCGAGAGCTATCGGTTTCCTGAGGCCAGGCACAACGAAGCCTCGTTGGAAAGCGACTCTGATGTCGATCTCGGTTCGTGTCTCAACGTTTATTATGACGCCACGTTGCAAATCAACAATTCCAGCATCGACAGCCTCGTACAGAGGGATAACTTCATCGTTTGCGGGATTTCTTATGCTCACAGTGTCGGGATCAATGAGTCCAGCTTCGACTGCTTTGAGGAGTGTCATTGTTTGGCCGGATCTCGGATCTTGGAGAACACCATTGAGTGGATCGCACAAACCAGCTTGAACGGCTTCTTCCAGGCTCAGAGCCAAGCTATCGTCGTCAATGGCCGGTTGCCTATGCACGATGAGACCGAGTTGTACAGCCTCGAAGAATGGAATTTTCTTACCAGTTTTTGGATCGACCATGTAGCCGGAATTCCGATCCAACAACGGACGATTTATGGCTTCACGGAGTACAACGTACTCGCCAGATTTGCTTGACAAATCCTTGACCCACGTGTTGTCAGGATCAAGAACCTCTAACTTGAGGACAAAGTCATGGAACGACACTGTTCCACCGGTCTCAGGATTCACGAATTTCTCCGTTTCCAAATCGTAAACACCGTCGTTCGCTAGATTTTCAGCTGTTAGTTCGCGCGTTACTGTCACTTTGTATCGTGTCCTTTCCTCGACCAGACAGATCGTATTTCTGTTCAGAATTACGATCATATCTGTGAGATAAATTTCTTGCTTTTCTAACGATTCTTTGACGCCGTGACTTAATTCACGCTCGCCAACGATTATTCGACAGTTTGTTGATTCAATCAATTGCTGCTGGATTGCTTCGCCAAGCGTCGTTTGAATGTTGGAGGTCAGGGTATCCTGCTCCGTTTCCGTTTCGAGATTCACCGATTCTTTGGGTGTTTCGAAAGCCCCAACGATATTCTCATTGATTTTCATCTCGGAGCTCAATTCTCGTTGAACTTTTTCGTCTTCCATGACGACGTGATCGATTTCTTCATGACTCGGCGGTTTTTGTGTGAATTTCTGATGCTCGTCGATCTCGTCCATTTGTGTGTCGAGATCTACTAGCTCAACTAAACTTTTCGGAGCACAAGAGGTCTTCGTTTGTTTGTTGCCAAGGTCGACAGGCTTCGTCAGTCTCAACTCGGCGGTTGGTGAAACTTTTGGAACGGATGCCACCGACGATTTTTTCTCGTCGGGACTACGATTTTTAATCGCATCGACGACGCATTTACCGGCTAAAATAGGAGCCGCAACGACAGCCAAAAGTCCGAGTTTAGCTGCTTCGGAAACTGACATCGTCGCCCCAGCGTCGTTTTTCATTTTTCCAGATTTTGGGTCCAAAAGTCCCTTCGCAACGGCTTCTTTAGTTGTGACGAATTCAGAGGTTTTAACATCGTAAACCATGGAGTCGGATTCCACGAAGCCAATTTCCATGGCTTCGGTAAGATTGTACATTTTTTTGGTGACAGGATCTTGGAACTTTTCAGTCTTGTCGTCGTAAAGGTTTTCCACAGCATCGAGAATCGTCATGGATTCGTTGTTCGTAAGGGATGGACGTACAGTCTCTGTTTGTCCTGATGTATCGAGAATTCCAACGGCAATGGCTTCGCCAATTGACATTGTAGCACCAGATACAGGATCTTTGTAAGTCCCCGAATTCATGTCCAGCAAATTCTTCTCTATAGCATCGCTAAATGTTGTCTTTTTGTCTCTCGTTGTAAATTCTTCCTTTGTTACGGATTCGTCCTTAACGATACCGCGTTTTTGGGCCTCGGAAATGTCGATGACTTCGCCGGTTTTCGTGTTTTGTACTTGGCTCGAATTGATCAACGAATAACCAGATAAAATGGCGACAGTTTTAGTTGTGACGGTGTGATAAGAAGTAACAGTTTCGGTGACAGCTGTAATATTCACATTTTTTCGTAACTCGCTTTCAACAATAAGAAGCCCCGTTTTTACGGCCTCATCGATGGAAAGAACTTTGCCACTGGTGGGATGTGTGAAGGTTGAAGTTTTCTCATCGATAAGCCCATCCGCGATGGCTTTCGTCAAGTCAACACTGTCGGACGTTGAAGGATGTGGCAGAGACATTATAAAGTCGTTTTCGATGGCTTTTTCTAAGCTGACTTTTTCGCCGGTAATGGGATGTGTTACTTCTCGTTTTTCTGCATCTACGAGGCCTCTTTTTACAGCGAGTGCAAAAGTCATGCCCAGAGGTGAGAGAGAATTGTCATCGGTTGTTTTATCCTCCTCGAAAATGTTTCTCTCGACGGCTTCGACGAGATTGACATCCTCGTCATCCACTTTGACCGTCGACCTGTCACCGTTAATTACTTCTTTTTCAATAGCTCGTGAAATGGTCAAATTTCCATTTGCTTCCGACAGTTTTGACACAGGATCGACTATTTCACACACGATCGCTTCGTTCAAGCTCAAAAGTTGGCCTGTCTCGGGATGAACGACTTTGTTCTCTTGACGATCGAGCAAACCTTGCTTGTAAAGTCCTGGCACGGATAAACTCGATGCTAACGGTACGAGTATGTCCGCACTCTCAGAATCCAAAATTCCACGGTCTATCGCTTCCCGGATGGTAATTACATCGCCACTCTGAGGATCCTTCACTTTGCCATCGTCCAGATTCATATTTTGGGCTTTCATAATTACCGATACGTCGTGGACCTCACCATCGCTTTCGGGAATAACTCTTTCCAGGGTCTCCGCGGTTTTCTCGTCGATCAAACCACTTTCGAGAGCTTCACGAGGATTGACGATTCTTTTGCGCATTTTTTGCAACACTATAGGTCGAGCATCTCGTTCAGGACTCTGAGAGATCGAGCGAGCACGTCCTATGGTGACTTTGTATTTCGGTTCAGTAGTAACGCGGTTTCGTGTTTTTTCAGCCAACGAACATGTCGCTGCAGCTTTGTTTTCGGGTTTTTCGGTTTCTTCCAGTTTTGCAACTGGTCCCTGGGCGTCTTTTGTCTTTGCCGCAATTTCGAGTTCTTCGGAGGGCGCGTGGATCTTGATCGTCACGCCGGAATCGTCGGAAATGATTTTCGTCACTAATTTCGATTGATCATTTGCACCAGAAAAAATTTCTCCGCGCGAATCTTCGAGATCAATCGATTTTGTAGAAACTTCGTATTTGTTGGGCCTTTCGGGCTGCACGAGCCCACGCTCAATGGCAACTTCGTGAGGAATCGTTTCTCCGGTTTTCGGATCTTTTACCATCGCCTTTTTAACAGCTTCGACAGCCGCTGCTGCAGCAACGAGCGGTGTACCCAAAACTGCCACGACACCAAATTTAGCCGCGTCCATCAATGATATTTTACGTCCCGTTGAATCCGTGTAATCGCCAGTTTGACGATCCAATATATTTCGCTCGATCGCCTCGTTGATTGTAATGTCTTGACCGGTTTTAGGGTCTTTAACCATCACAGTGTCGGACTTCAATGTGCCTTCGTTTACAGCAGCCAAAATATTAGCCGATTTTCCTGTATCGGTAAAAATAACCAGAGCGGTTGCTGGATCGTAAATAATACCTTGTGTCACTTGAACCGGATCGGAAGTGAAGGATTCTTCGGAAATCTCAATTTCCGTCGCTCTGGACGGGTCATCGACGTGAGTGACTTCGACTCTGTCAGGTTGGCCAGTAACTCTCGTTATTTGCAAAAGCCTTGGATTCGTCCTTTCCACAGAAACGCTCGTGTGTTCGAGAATCACCAAATTCCTAGCGATCGCTTCTTTCATCGATAATTTCGTTGGTGTGACGTAATGTCCGGTTGAATCGAGAATATTTTTTTCCAAGCTCCTGAGAAGTGAGACTTTTCGTCCATTGTTGGGATCGACGACTATCGCTGAATTGGGATTGATGATTTCGAGCTTAACGCACTCCTCGAAAGAGACGAGTCTGTCGGTACCGGGTATTATGAAAAGACCGGTGACAGGGTCGAACAAATGCTGTTCTATCGCTTCCCCGAGCAGCCAACCTTCCCTGGGTAATTCGAAAACTTTTTTCTCCATCGAGGTTACTTCTTGATCGATAAACAATTTCGATTCCGTTGTATAATTAGCTCCGGACGTTTTAACGTCCCGATTATCGAGATCCATACTTTGGGGCTCGTTGTCTTTGGAAATTGAATCGACAGCAGCGATCGCGCGGTCTTTTTTGATCGAAGATGAGCTTGTCAATTTTTCAGATTCATAAGAATCTTTCCTCGACTTTTCGTAGCTAGTTTTCACCGTCGTAATCGCAGTTTCTCTGGTGAATGACTCGTCCGAATAATGTGAATCTACTTTCGACCGATCAGGTTGCACCCTGACTTTGGTTACATTTTTCATCGGCTCAGTAATTTCGTTATCTCCAAGTAGTTCGGTCTCATGGCTTGGGACAACGTTGTGAGTTATGATCGTCGTGGTTGTGCCCACAGCTCGGGGAGGCGAGGAAATCTGGTCACGCTCAGGAGTATCGCCTACTCTGGCGTAAAGTGTAGATTCGAAAAGCATTTGTTTCGATGGTATGTCCCGGGTTTTCTTAGGCGACGGCCTTTCCGTTTGATCGAAAGTGGAATCCTGACGACCCAGCAAACCTTCTCTGATAGCGGCAGAAATTTCTAGCACCTTGCCACTATCGGGATCTCGGAATTGATTATTTCTGACGTCAATAAGATTTCTCTCAAGTGCTTCGTTATACGAGATTTTATAGTCTCTCGTGATGGTTTCCCCGGCAGTGGTAATGGTGACGTATTTCTTGATAGTTTTCGTGACGGTCTGTGTAGTGACAGTGATGTTTAGCAAGCTGGCAAGTAAAGCAGCACCGTCGGGTGTAATGAGAGCACGTTTTATTGCTTCTTCGAGCGGCACTTGCTGTCCAGTTCGTGGATTCAACAATTGTCCACTTTTAGGATCCAAAAAGTCGTTAAGAACAGCTTCGATGACGCTCAGTTCGCGTCCGTCGTAAGTCACACCGATTCCACGATTCAACATTTCCATAACTTCGGGTCTTGCGTGGCCAAGATCGACGGCTTCGTTGAAAGAAACGGTTCTGCCTGTATCGGTGTCAACGACGAAACTTCCTCCATTTTTAGGGCTAACGAGACCCTTGAGGAGTGCTCGATTAAAACTGACGAACTCACCGCTCGTGGGATCTTTGAAGCCATCGATATCGAAAATGGATTTTTGTGCTACCGAAGTAACAAGGCCGCGGTCGACAGCTTGGGGAATAGTGATGAGTTCATCGTTAAGCATATCGCGGAAGTAGCCATCGTGTTGTATGATGCCGTTGGCCAAGGCTTCGGAGAGAGTTAGCAGTTCACCGGATCGTGTATCAGTGACGGATTTTACATTGTCGGAATCCAAAACCCCGATGGTGATAGCCTCGATAATGCCTATTTTGGTTTTTCCGGCTGGACTGGAGATCTTGCCGTTTACATCGATAATCTCAAGATCACAGCAATCTTTGAGGGTCATGGGTTTAACGATGAGTCGTCTTCTACGAGCTTCCTTAAAGCTCAATTTTTTAATATTGTCGTTGACATATTTGCCAATTTTAGGATTAATAACGCCCTCTCGTATCGCATCGTTAACCGTTATTTTAGTGTCGTTTTTCGTGTCAACTATTTCCCGAACATCCGGATCAATGATACCCCGTTTGATAGCGACATCGAGGGAATAACTGTGTCCGGTGTTACGATCGATAACGTGACCCTGTCTCTCGTCAATAAGACCCTGCGAGACCGCATCGGCCAGCGCCAACGAACCACGACGGATCTTAACCGTACGATCTATTCTTACCAAATAACCCCGCGAATAAGCATCCTCGATAGTAATAGTCTCGTTATTTTCCGTTAAGTAAAGACCAGTCTCCGGATCCAATAAACCCCTGGTTATCGCATCGGCAACGCTATGACCCACCGTATCACTGACGTACGTTACCTTAACTCTATCGTCGCCACGCTCAGCATCCAATAATTCACGTTGTATCGCCTCGAGCAACGAAACTGTACGTCCGTCCTCGGTAAAACCGCATGGTCCTAACAAACGACTCGCGAGTTCCGGATCAATGAGATTCATGCGTGCAGCATCGGATATACTGACGCTCTCGGTGCCTTTACCACCCTCGCTCGTCGTTCCGTTGCTCGTTGTTGTCGCTATTCTACCTGTTCTAACGTCCAGTATACGCCGACTTATAGCCTCCCCAACCGTTATTACGTCACCGGTATTCGGATCAACTATACCCCTCGACTCAATAATATTATCCGTCGTTTCACTTATCTCGCTCTTTTTCATATTACGAATCTCGCTAAATTGCATCGTACTCGTAGTCGTTGCAATTTTACGAGGCGAACGGGCATAATCGATCTCGCTGATCTCACGATTTTGATCTCCGTTCGTTGACACATAATCCCCGTGATTATGAGCCCCGTGTGGCCTCTTGAGAGGCGATGATTCCCGCGACGATACATTCTGTTGATGCTGCGACTCACTCGATACCGTTCGAGACGTTTCGTGACGATCGCTCGTGTACCTGTCAATCAATTCAAACAAATTTACATTTTCCTCCCAACCAATAGTGTCACGTTCTTGTGTTGACCATAAAAAGTTCGAAGGGCATCCATAGGGTTAGCATTTGACCTTTTTTCAAATATCGTACATAATTTATGATAAATATTAATTATTAATTTAATCGTATTATAAAATTGGTGATTCCCATTATTTTTTTGTGAAACAAAACAAGCCAAAAAATTCCTTATCTTATTCTGAATGCCACATGATCTTCAGGATAAACTCGAAATAAATTACTGTCGTCCATAACACTCCACGTGTTTATCAATGGCATTGAAATTTAAATCGCGACAAAAATGTCTTTCGCAATCTGTCTCGTTTTGTACTCACTGCGATTGTGTGTAATGCGTCGTTGTCGAGGTATAACGTTCCTCGCTGGTGGTGCTTTCGTAGATGTTGAACTCAGTACGGAAAGTACGCAGGGGTCTTTGTTCCTGAAGAACGCGCTGTAACAGCAATGACAAAAGATACGACGAAGTTAGCATTGTCCACGTGATCAGTCGATGTACAATTTTGATACATATTTTCCCTTGCAAAAGTAATTTAAATCTCTTGCATTTCACGGATACAAAAAACTCATTGGACTATCACAAAAAGTACAAATAGTATGAAAAAAAACGAGAACACGAATCAGTCTTCGGTTAACACGTGGACGAAAGAGTTTGACAAATTTGAACTCGCGAAAGAAACGACCGGCAATGCCTAACTGACGTTTTGGCAAGTCAGTTTGACACTAGAATACTCGGCGAATCAGATTAGTGCAAGCGTCAGAGGAAAAAGACCGCCACAAATAATATCACTGGCACATAATTGTCCACACTATTTCGACGAGTAAACTGTTTTTTTTTTCTCTTGAATGGTTTACATGTTTTTTAGTTCGTTATAAAATAGCTAACGATTATAACGGAAGTGGCAACAGTAAGCCGTGCGTTATCGAGGAACGCATCCTGACCAAAGCGTTCGTAAAAACTGAACTGAAACGGCTCGTACGAGCATTCATTGCGAAAAAATGGTCTATTAATAAGTCAGTTCCTCCTACTCTCGGAACCGTCGGTTCTTCGCTTCGCTTCGGGAGTAACGAAGGGAAAAACTTTACCGTTGAGTCTAGGAACGTCCGGTGACACGAAGATTTTCCAAAATTTTCTTTGCGTTCTTTTGCTCTGTGAAGTTTTACTCAAAAGTTAAAAAGTTTCTCGGTTTTATTTTAATTTTGAACTTCAAATTAAATTCGTCGCGCCATTGACTAATTTTTCATAACGTGCATATAATTCAGACGATCAAGTCTAATCAGTGAAAAAACTTTGAGGCTGAATCGTACCGCATGAAAAATTGTGACACAGAATAAACAATCAAGCGATACATTTCTCTGCGTGGGAAAAAAGTTAACTATAAAGTCATAAAATGAACGTGAAAATTACTCGATCAATTCGAACGTTAGCCGATGACATCATATACGCCAACCTAGCGACGAACACAACCTGCTCGTTGAACTTGATTGCTTGTTATGATTACGTAACGAGACGAGTTTGGAGCAGTGACGGAAACGTTGATTGCGAAATAACGAATACTATTTCCGAACACGACGGCTCTCTCACGTTATTTACATAAATTATGAAAAATATATATATGAATTTGCACGAGCCTCGGATCTGACGGAGATATAAAAACGATAAAATTTCTTTTTTTGTTTTCTTCTAATTCCTTCAACATACAGAAAAGGAAATTCTTCCGTTTCGCTACGAAATTCGTTAGCTAATCGAGGCAAGACGACGAAGTGTTTACCGATTCACGCGCCGACTGAGTAAAACGAGGAAATTTTATTTTCATGAAATTAAAAAAAAAAATAAACTCTGAGCGATACCAATATTTTTCTGATTGAAAAACAAAGATTTTCGTTGGTAAAAAAAATACAAATGTCAGTCCCGTTCCAAGGTTCATTTCATAAAAAAAAAAATTGAGCAAAATGCACGATCGAATACCGAGCAACGCAATAAAGTCAGCAGAAAATTTAATCACTTTTTTTCTTTCCCTATAAAGCAAGAGCAAGGCTAGAGTCGACTATATGGAAAGTCATCGATAAAGAACATAAGCAGCAGGCAATACATTTCTCAGTTGGAAAGGAGGGAGCGATAACAAAATCTAAATTTTCAAGTTCTTTGAACTTTCGAATCGTGGTGCGACTCTAGAATCGTCGTCTTTTGTGATTTTTTTCTTCTTACGACAGCTGATCCAATTTCCATCGGCAGCCTTGAATAAATGTTCACGAGACTTGGCCGAAATTCGACTGGGAGTTGGCGCCCGAAAAACGAAAATAACTTCGAGCTCACGTGTACTAAAATTTTTAATTTTACGACAAATTTCCAACAAAAAAAAAATAGTTTTCCCACTTTTGCTCGGTTCAATTGTTCACGATATTAAAGAGGATTACCTTGCGGACAATCCTTTTCTCCACAGGCATCTTGGTGCTCCATTTAATAAAGGCACAACATTATAAATGCATCAGAACTGCACTAATTGTTTTTTTTCTTTCTTATCTACTGTAAGATTATAAAAACATCACAGCACAAATATCGCGAATTTCACGTCGAGTTAAAATCCCCGTGATAAGAACAGCAGGCTGGATAACGAGCCGATAAAACGTGAAACGTCGATGAAATCGTAAGGCGATTTGAAAGGTTGATTCTATTTATAATATCGCACTGCCAGTGGAAAAATATTTCACGTAAAGAAAGAAGTTTACCCGAAAAAAAAATCCACTTGTCGCGTTACAACGCAATCAAGTCACGATAAAATTGTGTTTTTTTTGTAGCGATACAATACGAAGGTGAATGCGGCAAATTCTGCAATGCGTTGGTTCTATTCAATTAAAGTTCTGTGTTAAAAACGACAAAACTGCCAAGCCAAACTCATTAATTTGAAACCCGTTGGATACTTCGATTATAATCCGACAATTTCAGTCCCTCGTTCAATTAAAAATAAAAATAATAATTGAAAAAAAAAAAAAAACGAATGTTGAGTATTCAGTGGCACGTAAAATGAATTTTCAAGGAAAATTTTGACACTTTATGAAGAACTGATGCCCGCAATTTATCCATAAAATTTATCCATAATATTTTGTGAACATCGACTTTCTTTACGTGGACAGTTCGTATGAGTCACGGAACACGGAATTCCTTTCGTACAAATCGCCTCAACGTCACTTGAATTCTTTTCACAAAACGATAGATTAAAGTTGAGCGCACGTGTTCTTACGAGAAATCGATACACTCGGCGAGCAATAATAGCAAAACGTCCGCGCGGCACTGACTCGCCGACGCGACTGAGCTCGAGACTGACCGCGCACCTCTAGCTCGCCCGGCGAGCAGTCAGCAATATTATCTGTTTTTGTTTTCAATTCGGTTCGTGCTCGATTTTCATGAATGAACAAAATATTCAATATTATCGAATTACTGCATTTGGTGCTTCGACTTTTTTTTATTCTAGGGATGTTTTTTAAGTTGGCATTGGATTAAATTAAATTAATTAAGTAAGTAAATTAATATTGGATTAAAAATCGACGAGGAAAAATGTAAAAAATTCGATGTTTCGATTACTGGCCGTAATTTACCGTATAAATTTTCTTATCAACTTGAAACTTATCGAAGTCAATATGTAAAATAGATAAGCTACAAATTTGAGTCAGTTCTAACAAATGAGAATTTTGTTTTATCAATCATGACCCTGAGCAGAAGTGAACGCTTAGTTGTGACATCGAAGCACGTTTACTACTAAATGAAGCTGATAAGTCCGTAGCCGGACAATAAAAAAATTAAGCTGCGATATATTTTTTGGGCATTTGAACCGGAGAAAAATTCTGTACGAAATTTAACCAAGCGTGTAATTTTATTCATGGAATTCTCATCTCGTACGATTATATTACATACCCGGATCGGGTTAATTCACGCTCATAAATATTGATTGAAATTTACCGATTCAGCCAGCATATTTTTTCGTTCTCGTATAGGTCGAATTTTATCGTTCTGTCTGTTTAAACAATTAATCCATTAAATCTTTTCAAGGAATGCTGAAAGTCTCTTGAGATCTTCAAAATTAACTAAGAAATTGGACAGAAATTTACGAACTACAGAAAATACGGGAGAATTCGAAAAAACATTGGCAAATGTCTCAAAAATGGAAATATCGAAATCCTAAAATATCAGAAAATTGTTCCACCCTTTCTCTCGTGCACACATTTGTCGTGATGCGTGCGATTTGATAGAGAGTGGATGGACTTGTTCTTCATTCCCAAATTTACTCTCCTCGGTTATTTATTTCACGATCCAAAGACTGGTTTGATGTTTCTCGTTAATAAGAGTCACATATTTACAGACAAGAACGTTTATGGTCGACAAGGACGAAAGAACAAATGCCGGAGCTCGCGCAATTGTGAACGCCTACAGTATGGCTGATGCCGGCGGGTCGCGTCGCCGGCACTATGTTATCCCTACCAGTTTCTCCTTCTTATTGATCCCGCGTATCCGCTATCGCACCAGCGAGACGACAATGATAAAAAAAGCAATATCTTTACTTGACAATAATCGATTATTGCGCCTCGGAATCATCATCGATATTCTGTCGAAAAATAAGCCGAAACGGAAACATTTCCCTATTTCATGAATTAAGACGTGAATTTCGACGTGCGCGAAAAAAAAAATCTCATCAATTCGATTTTTCAAATTTTTTAGTTCCATATTTTCTGCGAGGATCTAAAAAAAAGGAACATTCCCAGAAAAGAACTCAATTCTGGTTTTCGAAATGCCACAGTTTTTCTCACAGGATAATATTCCCGGATGCATTTTCATTTCCCAGAATTATGAACCGGATATATGAAGATACATATCTGCGAATAATTCGCTTCTGTCCCGTAGCGATTCCCGCAGACGATCCATATTCGCCACTCGTAATAAAAATAATAGTTCTTCGTATAATTAACTATCAGCTTATAATTCGCAACATTGAAAAAATACCCGAAGGAAATTGCTGCAAAAAAAAATAATATGTTATTCTGGTAGATATTGTGTTATGAGTGTGATTCAGAATTGAATGTGATGTCATTGTCAGATATAGAGTATTCGAGTTGACATTGACGTTCTCGTTATAACGTCATCGTGCTTGACTTTTAAGTAGGTATCCCGTTCATTCTGCGTTCGTTCCCGTTGCCAGTGAGAGGGAATTCCGAGGTTGAAGCAAACCAAAATGCTAGAAAAACGAAACCTTGGGTGCGACGAGCCGACGTTAAATTCTGTTTTGTTTATGATCCCGAATATGGTAAAAATAAATATAATGTCCACCATCCACTGTTTCTCAACGCATCAATCTACCAACTTGCAAAAATTTCGGTCATGAATTAATCATACGTTAAAAAAAGACAAAAAAAAACAATCTTCGTCACGAATACACAAAAAAAAACTAGCCATTTGTGCATCAAGTGGAAAGTGTTCTTTTTTTAATTTTTCGATGAAAAAGAAGCATTGCTGGGTCTAAATTTGGCCTCATTGATTATTTTCATTGTTTTTCCTTGATACTTAGAACTTAATTGACCTAAATAACGAGGTTTAAGCGTTGAGATATTTGAAAACTTCTCAACGAATATTTTGACGCGATAAAACAATTCGAGGACGTTCAGAATTGAATACAAGTGAATGTGGAGTCGTCACGCCTGTTCTTCTTGATATATTCGAGAATCGCGTGATGGCTCATCGTTTAAAAAAGATCAATTTTGTTGTACAAACGTGAAATTATACCACCAAAGAGTGTCGAAATTAGGGAGCCTGTTATAATTAACGTTCATTTTTTTCCCCGAGTCGACTTGACGAACATCTCTCTCCTCCCCACTACGTTTGATTTTTCTTAGTTAAGAATCGAGTCACTCGAATTGATTCTATTTTTGTAATTGGCGTTTACAAATTCTGCAACGTGTTTGAAGGTTGATCACGAACCCAAAATATCTGAGAATCATGAGTGCACGAGTAAGGAATTAGTTGCCCTATCACGCGTTTTCGTTTCTATTCCAAGTGCGTGCATGCTCGAGCCGTTTTGCCTGATGTGCTTGATTAAAAGTAATCGATGAATCTCGAATGAGAATACGAATCGAAATTCAAGTTTGCCAAAGCCACGATTCTCCACGACAAACACAAATTCGATATTTTTTCTTGCGATACAGCAGAAAATCGTTTGAAAAATAATAAAACATGTTTGCACGAGAAATACAAAAAGTGAAGATGATTTATTTGGATGATAAACGAAAGACTCACCTGTAAAGTCAAATCATCGGGATAAAGTTGGGAGAATTTCCTCGCGCGTTCCTGAAGCAAAGTGATGAGAGTGGAGTAACGTCTGTTGAGGATGTCAAGATCGTGGGCAACGTCGTCGACGGTGGTGACGGAATTTCTACGTGGCCTTTTGACCGATGCATCCAGAGAAGGGCACACTTCTTCGAGCTGTTCCTTGAAAGCTCTCAGTCGCTGGCCATAGATCTAGAGTTTTTTCGGTTAGTCCGTTAGGGTTAGTACATTAGACTTCTTTTTGGCCACTACCCGATTGCCTCCAGAAGCGATATGTAAACAAGTAAATAAGTCTCTGTGCTTTTATTGTCTCTGTGCATTTTTTTGAATCTTCATTTTTTCCCTCTTGCCAAATCCTCTCCCATCTTTTCTTTCTAATCTATGATTCTTTTCCTGGTAACCCAATGTGGTATGTGTTACGGACTCTAGCCTTGGGCAGCTCATTTTGTTTATCACAAACCCAATTAATGAAATTACATCGTAATTCTAGTTAATTAATTTTATAAATTGTTAATCGTTTATTATCGATTGGATATCGAGAAAATTTCGTTTCCAATTGAGATGGTGAATAAAAATAAAACGTGATTCTAAGCATCAGTGTCATTGAGAGTTAAATCTATCACACTGGGTTATCGCGGACGTGGTGGCTCGATTGGCGTGCAAAATCGACAAAACTTACAAGTAAATTGAAAACTAAAAAAATGATTTAAAAAAAAACTATACTAACAATAATTTGTATTTTTTTTCTTCACGCTTCTCATTACTTGCTCACGGCAAAAGCGCCCAAAAATCCCCAAGCACCATTCAACCATGCTACTCATTTTAATCAATGGACGAAGTAGAATTAGCAAAAAAAAATCGCATGATTGATATTTGGTGATTTCTTTTTGTTCTCTCGTCTCCGGTGGATTAATAATTTTTAAAAAATGAAAATACTAGTCCAGCACGGACAGACCAAGTGCCCGTTGCCCGAAAAACGAGATGCGTCATAATTATTGACGTATTCGGTTTTTAGTTGTGTGTAATAAATCGAGTGTCGAAATCGTTAGCGACAATCAAAGCGAACGTTAATAAATACAACATATATAAAATATAAATATAATATAAATATAAATATTATAATAAGAAAAGAATAGAACAAAACAAAAAATAGAGTTGTGATCCTGGTTCAGTCTCGTTTTTGCGTTCTGTTTTTGTTTTGTTTTTTCGGTCCTTAGAAAGAAGATATACAACAGTTGACAGATGTATGTTTCTCCACGAGCGTATGACCGGTTGTAGAAGTCGATACGTTTCGACAAAGTTCGTTCGTTGTCCGCTGAAAGGTTGTTTCTTGACGAACATTGTACATTTGGCGATATAATTGACGATGGAATTAAGAAAAAGATAAAACATGATGATATGACACGATATTTACAATAGTCTTTTTTTTTACTGTTTTTTGTAATTTTTTCAGGAGTTATATAATAGAGACTAGACACAACATTCACGCAACATTCATACCACGGGCTTTTTAAAGGCTATATATATTGCTTTGGCGCTTTTGCCATATGTTGTTTCGTACTTTTGTTTGGTTCTTTACCCTTTTGTATAATTTCATCTTACCTTGCCCTCGCGGATCAATCTTCCACCTGTTACGTTGACAGCCTCGATCGCTTGTCCACGTCCAACTACGTTGTTCAATAAATTCTAGAAGATAAGACGATTAGCACTTATTAAACTAGCGCATTGGAGTGGCTGCTCCGACTTTGATGTGTTTTTTTTTTTATCACTTTCCGGGACATTTATCGACCTTCGGGGAAGGATTTTTTTATGTACCTTGGTAATTTCGAATTCTTGTGTCTTGTTGTGCAGCGGTGCGACACTCTCAAGTTTGCTGTAACTCTCGTCGACGAAATCGACCTCGTTCTGATAAGAGCTGCGGTATTGCTGGGCAAGACTATATGCAGTTTCGGCGCTGCGTAAACGGTCGACTAGTTGTCCACAGATGTTGGTCCATCGGGCGTTCAAACGGTTGACTTCCGCGTCGAGACGATCCATATCGCCATGAGGACCACGATGATTCGGCCTTGATTTTTCAACGAGACGACGCGCATTGTGAGCGTCCTCGTTCAATTGATCGATCAACAATTGCTGTTGGGCTATCGCGTTCTGAAGGATCATCAAATCTTCCAGTACATTTTGCAATCCCTTCACATCCGATGGTAATTCGCTGAAGGATGCCAGTTTTATTTCAAACTCGGAAATAGCAACGGTGTTTTCGTCCAAACCGGAAAGTACGATTTCGACGCATTTCAAACGTTCAATGTACAAATTGCTGACGTTCCACAGATGGTTCCACTTGGTCATAACGTTGTCAAGTTTGTTTCTCATTGCGGGCGTTTTGAGGGTAATGCCGCGGAATGTTTGTTGCAATTCTTCGACATCAGGCGCAAGACGCTGCAGATTCTGCTCGTAGTCCTTGTGCTCGAGGACCAGATGTTCGAGACTATCGAGATCACGTGGCAAGGGTGCGGCGATACGAGAATTCAATATTCTCTCAGCCTCGTCGAGAGCGTGCTGGAGATTCGACACCTGATCGTTAAATATACGACCAGCGTTCTTAGATTCTTCCTCGGCCCGCGCACGTTTCTCGAAATCATCGAACAACCGATTAACGTCCGCCATTTCTCGTCTCAATCTACGCAATTGCGGATCGACCGGATCGCCCTCCGATAATAGCTTATCGGCGTCCTCGTTCAACGCTTTTCTAATGGCAGTTCGTTGATCCTGGCCCATCGCCAAGAACTGCGGCAGGTCCCAGCCTTTTACGACCTTTATCGTTGCGAATATCATATTTTGACGCAATCTCAATTGTTTACGTTGCCACAGTGCAACGCTACGATCGTATTGACGTCGCAATCTTTCCACAGCGTCCAATGCCTCCTTGTCCGGTGGTTGAAGAGCGAAACATACACCAGGTACCGGCGATTCCACTCCTTGACTATTTTTCACGCGCCATTTTACCCGTCCAGAATTATCATAGAGGGTGCACTGCTCATTCTTCTCGATGGACATCTGTAAATCATTTCAGATCAATAAAAATCACATTGAAACGATAGCCGATGAAATGAAGTTTGCTGATCGAATTGAATCTAAATAAATCCCGATGACCCGCTGAACAATTTTTTGTCCCAACAATTCTCGAACCCACGTAAATGAAGACAAGTTCGTGTTCCCATTTTTCAAAATTTTGATTTCAAATAAAAGTTGGTAAAAAAAAGAAAAAACGCAATTTCCGCAAGAATAAAAAGACGTGATTGCTAACTCACATTGACTTGTTTGTAGCTACAAATGCAAGTGACTTGCAACGGTCTGGTGACCGCTTGTCGACGCTGTTTCATGGGCACAACGTCTTTCGCTTGATCAACGAGACGTTGAACCTGATCACCATAGTTGTTCAATTCTTCGCGCAATTCTTGCATCCCCTTGAGCAAGCGCTCACCCTCGTCGAGAGTGAAATCAGATTGTGAGTAAACGGTATTGAGAATCTCGTCTCTCTTCGAAATCCATTGTTCGGCTTGATGGACGTCCTTGAAAAATTGTTGACTGTGCGTCGCGTGTTTGAGATGAACCTCCAGACAAAGAGTCAATTGCAACAGCCAGGCCCACTGACTTTGCATCGCTGACATGTAGGCCTCGATCGTTTTCGCCGCTGGATTGTGTTGAAGAACCAAAGCCTCTCCACGATCCTGTACCGCTGAGAATTGAATCTCACGTTTCTCCAGATCGCTCATCAGCGACTGTAAATTATAATTTTTGATATTAATATCATTTCTTAACCACGATCTCAAGTTGAGTAATCAAAACTCCAAATTTCGCCTCTTCCTATTTGATTCTCGAAACCGCAGGGGTTTGTGCCAATCCTTCGTTCGAAGGATTCAACACATACACACCAATAAGCGTCTAATGAACTTATTACCTCGATTCCAGATCCATATGTTTGCTTGCGGAATAAATTCAAAATATTATGAAATTAAGTCAATTTTGGTACTGCGTGAAAAATCTTCTATTAAAATATTGTCAACAGACTACATAAACAAAAGCAAGAAGGATGTAACGTCTGCAACAATGACGGTACAAATTGTGCAGGCCTTTGTAATCCTGGACTCTGGAGAATTGTAAATAAAGGATTATTTCAATAGAAAAGGAGATTTGTTGTAAGTTTCGAAACGGGATAAAGACAAACCTCGTAGTATTGTTCGATGCTTTGAACATTGAGACTTTTGTCACTCCAGTCACGAGTGACCTCAGTTTCTTCCTTGGCATTAAGCCAAACGAGTTCACCGGTGGCGGATTGTATGAAATCATGAAGCGTGTCAAGATCGGAAAGCCTCTTGTTCGAGAGAGCCAATAATTCGGCATAAATTTTCTGCAGAGCCACCAGATGTTGACTGTAAAGGGAAAGTTCCTCTCCGTGGAAATTGTTCTTAGCGTGTACGCATTTGTCAACTTTGGAATGGAATTGTTCGACATTTTTGTGCTCTCGTTGATGGAGATCGAGCTCGTTTTGTACGCCCGGCAGATCAGAGCCATATTCCGCCTCTTGCAATTGTTTCATTTTGTTTTTGCACCAATCTATGCAATCGTGCAAATTTCGGAAATGCGGATTCGTGTCGACCAGACGCGTCTCGTGAACGGTCGTACGATGCTTCGTTACTACGCGCTCTTCCACCGGGAATGATACTGCCGATAGTGGCTGCACCAATCGCTTGTGCAAAAGCGAACGTAGCGCCACCCAACGTTGATGCAGTTTTTGAACACTGTAAAAATAAATCAATAAATTAATACCGAAATATTAACATCACAGAGTTTGGAAGTTTGGAAATAAGTTTATTGTTCCCAAACTTTTAGAAGAAAAGTGATAAAACTTTTTCAACATAATTTCAATGTTGGAAATATCGTCATTTTTTTTCAAAGGCTCGTTTTCAAATTTTTCGGGACTTGAATTGTGAGTCGTCGCTATAGATTTTTATTATTTTTCAATATTCTTACCGCTTGTGGAGTTCGGCAGCTTGACTGTATCTACCCTCGGTAAGGGTATGAACATCGGTGAATATATTTTGAATCTGTATTTCGGTATTTCGTATATCCTGTTCCAGCAGGTCAACGGCATGCTTAGCTTCGAGCGGATGAAGCCGATCGAGACGGCGTGCTTCATCCTCGACCCGTCTCTCCAGTTCCTCGAGACGATTATCGGTAGATTTCATCTCGCGATGAACCTTCTCGGCAAGGCGTTGCAATCTCTCGAGGCTGCGAAGACGAAATAAAAAATGAAAAAAAATCGTGGATCGAGGGGAATCAATTAATATGACATTGAAGTTCCTGGCGCTTGAGAGAAGAGGAAAAAAAAACTATTTTCGTGATTATCTCTTTCAGTAACAAAACTAAATCGCACTAACACGGAAACCAATATCTTTAGATTTTTCGAATAAGCGAGGAATGAATATGATGGATGAAAAAAATTGAGAAAAAAAAACAAACCGCTTAATCTCATCGATGATGGCTTGTTCCCTTTCTTGATGTAACATCAACAAGCGATTCCAGTTTTTGTCTATCACGTCGATATGAAGTTCGGCCTCAATATCAACTTCACCAACAGCCTCGAAATACTTTTGCAAGTCTCGGAAGATGTGCGTGAGTCTTTGCTTGTCACGATAACGGGGTGGCACTTCCTCGTTCTTGAATTTCGAGCTGTCAGCCGCGAGTTTTTTCATTTCGATGAGAGTCGGTGCGAATGCTCGCTCTTGCATCAGCGTAATTTTCTCACGAATCCAGAGATGTATCGAGCTCGCCAGCTCGCGATATTCGGCTGATCGACGTTGGGCTTCGGCATCGTAGAGAGGATGTATAGGTGGGGGCTCCGGGAATACGTCGTAGAGCGAAGAGATGTACGTTATCAAAGACTTCTCGTCCGGTTCGGGGGTATCGACATCTGCAAAATAAAAAGCAAATCAAAAAATGTCATAAAGTCACAAATTTTTTTCGTCCGAAATTTCATACAGACTTAATGCATGGAGTCAATGAGCTATTGTCAATGAACAAAAATATGAGTAAACCGAGTTTAGTGCCCAAAAAATATACCATGTCGATTGCTCGACAACTAAAAATCAAGGTTTCGTGTATAGCGTATAAAAAATTTAATCATTCATCAATAAGACCCGTTGCGGTGTTGAAAAACTTTGTAGCCAATTTGATCGCTCGATATTTTTCGTAACAAGTTCATTTCACCTGTTTCCGACTCAATAAAAACATTACGAATGACAATAGCTGAATTCTAACGATATGGAGACAATGAGAGAGTGACGTAACTCAACTGGTCATGGGTTCATGGGTTATTTTATCATTAAAGTACGTAGACCGGAGAAAATAAAAGTTTCACGCGACGATGACGCGGTCTCTGCTCATAAATGAAAAGAGCCCACAAGACACAGCTACTTCTGATAAAGTACACGAATATTGTGATTCCACACTATCTTTGCCGATCTTGAGAAAAAGTGCCAGTCGACGAGAAAACAAACAAAAAAAAAGGAATGACGTTTGCTTGAAGATAAAAGACGAATTTATAACTTTTATTTTTATTATTCCGATAAGCATTTTTATAAGCAGGGAATACGAATTGTTCTTAATCCTCGCGTCAGTGGCAAGGTCGTTCGCTGCTAATGTTGAGACAACAGATAATTTTATCGCATAATGAGTAAGTGTTGAATCTCAAATGGAACGAATTTATCAAGCCGAGAAACCCAATAAGAAATGGAGCAATGAACATTATTTTGTAAACGATGAATGAACCAACGATTTCTATTTTCTTAAGCGACCCCGGAATTTGTCGAAGGGAACATAAATGTTGAATTGAAATTTCAAAAAAAAAAACTGAATCCCCTGCGGAACTTTGAGGCGAAAATTCACTTTCTTCCCCGAATCTCATTGTTTCGAGAATTTCTCGAGTGCTTGACCGAAAAATAAAGAAACGGAGCACCCACACGGTAGATTGCTTGAGGGAATAGTAGTACGAGGAGCATCGGGCAATTATTTGCGAGAAGAGTTTGCCGAGGCGTGTGTCACGGAGTATGAGTGCGACCGGAAGTGACTCCCGGCTACCGTGACCGAAAAGAATGTACGCTACATAGTCAGTGTGTATAGTTTTTTTTATAATGTACATGTTCATGCCCGAAAGATGTATCGAAATCCGGTCGTTCGTCTGTCGTCATGCACCATGAAGAGGAAAAGAGAATAAAAACAACAGACACATCAGAGAGTCGTTGTTATTATCTTAAATTATCATTTCAACTTTTACCTTAACGAGGCTCAAATCTTACACACCGAAAATCAGGACTTTGGTTACAAAATAAAAAAATAAAATTTTCAGAAACCATCTCAAAGGATTGTCGCAATTAATTTAAATAAACATACGGAACTTTCATAATTCGTATTAGCTCGTCAAAAAATGGGTAAACGGATTGGCACAGAATCGACGAAAGAAATGTATATGCACGAGGCCTTCGTGCACGAACAAGGCACACCTTTCGTGAATAGTGCCTCTTTTTCTTATTCTTTTCACTCGCTACTGCCGGACTCAACTTTACCTCCCACGATCCTCTGAGAAAGAATTATATTAAAACAAAAAAAAACTTTGTCCCATTGTTCACTCTCATAGTGGGTTCCATATCGTACGTGGGCATCTTGAAATATTTTTTCATTCATTTCAATATTACAATGACGAACCTCGCGACATGAAAGACAATCATTTGATTTTTCATTCTTCAAACGGAATACAAGGGAAAGAATCAATGACGTTACAACGAAAAATTGGCTGCACTGTTGTAAATAGCAAAGAATTTTGGGCAATTTTTAGAGGGCAAAATGTAAATTATCATCAAAATACATTGATGAAAGAAATTATTTCATTTTCATGAAAATTGACCGCACCTGCAGAAAAATATCGACCAAGTGCATGGTCCAACAATAATTTTTCGGTTTTCACCAACTTTGTGTAAAAAACAAAACAAAACTTCGACGCTGCTACGGATTTGATGGACTTTCTTTGGGAAATTGGAAAATAACGACACAACGAATTTTTTAGATTTTCCATTGTATGAGACTATACTTTGGAAGAAAATAAAGTTAGTCAATGCAATCGAATTGACCCAAAAAACTATGTAAGCCATCGACTACCTTTCGTGCTCGATAATTTGCATTTTATTAGCACGTATCTCAAGGTTCGTGCGAAGTTTATCCGAGAGGAGACAGATTCGAATATCAGTCCTGCTGACCTATTGATCTTGGGGTTCTCGGTTTTCTAGGACGAATGAAAGATTCACATGGAGATTAAAGGATGCAATGCTTTGCTGGGCTTGCGAAAAAGAACTTTGAGAAACGCTTTCTTAGTCGATGAACCTCTGATCTCTTGGAAAGAAGGAAACACGAGACTGCGAAAGAGACCATGCCTCGTTGAAGATAAGAGGAAAGAGCAGGAAAGCTTCGAGTACCACTGTGGATTTCTCTTTTCGAGATGGTACCCAAATCAAGGAAGCGAGCAAATGCGACACCGCGGATTTCTCTCTCGATCACGAAACGAAAGTGAAAGCACCGGTGCATTACCTTTCTCGGACGGTTGACAAAAAAACAAATACTTTTTCAAGTGTCGCACAAATAAACGTTCTCATGATTATGTGTTCCGAACGGGGGACCGAATGGCGACCTTTTAAGTTTACGAAATGTGGCTGTTAATTGAAAAATTGGACAATTTGGACTTACCTTCGGGGTCGAGAAGCCTCGTAACGCCGTACTCGCGCTCGGCGACGTAAAATACTTGATGGAGTCGTTCACGCGCCTGATACGACCTCGCTGTTCTCCAATCTACGAGATCAGGGCGATTCCTGTGCAGCAGGGCACTGAAGGCTAAGCCGTCTCTCCAAGAGCCGGTGAAGTCTGTGACTCGGACTCCTGGATAACGAGCGGTCGAACGTCTCGCCCATCGGAGCAATGCTTCGCGAGCTGTCACGTTCGGTTCTTGGCCAACGATTATGTCCGATATCTATAACGAGGAGTCAACAAATTATAGAAACAAAAAGATCCCATTTTTTTCATATACAAATGACAAAAATACGAACGCATGCAAAATTCTAGGTCGAAGCTAGCTCTAGTTCTACGTACGAATAAATAATTTCATTACGATTCGACTTTCGATCAATGAGGGGATGTTCAATATTTACAACTGAAAATGAATTTTGAACGATTCTCCAGGTCTCATCGTGCCTCCATCTCGACAGCACGGGGAGCAAAGTGTGTCGGCAATAAAAATTAAAAAATATGAGTAAACCATGATAAGTTTGTGTATTTCGTTTGTTTTTCTTAGGATAATAAAATCTGGGAAATTGTCGATTTAGCCTGGAATGGCTCATGCATAATCCACGGTATGTAAAACGAAGCGGTGCATCGAACTCAGCACACAACGGTGTTCGAACGTCGACGTCGAGAGATCGAACGACTCTCGAGTCGCGGCGGCGTTCTTGTTCCCCTTTCCCTCGTCCCGCAAACTCGCATTACCGCGAGGAAATCGTTCGGAGGCTCTTTCGTATTCACCTCCCGTGGGTTTAGTATAGTCAGACAATCTTGATATTATATACATATATGTATAACGACTAGTGGAATAGATGGCACACATTGGTGGTCCGGACGTCTCAGCCGATAGGCCGAGGATGTCTAAGCGCCGACGATGTACCAATCCATCCGTTCTCCTTACTCTTGAATTTCTTTCCTTTATTTCATACAGCCCTCGGTGCTTTTATTTCAACGCCAGACAGGGAGCAAATACATGAAAAAAATGAAGAAATTGTTTCCGCCGTTTTGCCAGCGATCATATATTTCAAGACTCGGAAGATATTCATTGAACAAGAATCCCCATTCATCTTAAATTGCCTCCTTAAAGCAATTTATTTTCCAACGGAAAGCACATCTTTCAAGCTTCCTTTAATAAACCATTCCAAAGCTAGTTCGATATCGATATTTCCCCTAAAATGATACACATGATGCTGCATAGATCCGATACTAATATTTCTCTCCAAACGCGATAAAAGGCTTAGCATTTGACTTTTGAATTTGTTGGAATGTGAATACAGTTATCTTTTCATTGAATATGCAAGCTCCCGAAAATCTGATGCACGGATCTCTCGCCGAGGTATTCCCAATGAAAAAGAAAACGTGTTAATTGGCGTGAATCGTTACGATCATCCGAGTGCAGCACGGGGGGACATCGGCATAAAAAAAGTTTCTCATCACCGCGGCTATAGATTGAATTTTATTATTATGTTAATTCGTGCGCGGTGTTAATGGAGGCATTTAACGAGGTCGTCGATTCTAGGCCATACACTATGATTTCATACATCTCATAGACGCGGAAAAAAAAGAAGAAAATATTGGTAAGATGCTGGCTAGAAACCGTGGTAATTGAATAAATTAAAGTCTCTGCTAATATCTCGCGGTTGAAAATTCTCTAAATATTCAAAGTGAAACTACGATTTTTAACGAATCACTTCGTAACTAATATCTTTCGAGGCATGATCACTGCACTCTATAATGAACTTGAACTACTAAATCGGTTAGCTTCCAATTATCGACGTAGTGTGTACGTGGATATATAAATATATTTATATTCACTCGTACATATCGTCGCATACAAGTTCTCAAGATCACGCGAGAATATTGGAAAACGAGAAGAACCACATTCCCAACTATAGATTAACCCTGCAAGGAAGCTTTCCACTGGTCTTGAAATCGGAGAGATTTATTGCTTCGGTCATCTATTAATGACTTCACTTTGTCATTCCGATTTTTCCCATTGAAAGTAGGAAAAAAAAATCTGCAATGATTTCAAGGACAATGGTGTTAATCAATTGCCACTGACATTTCTAACTACATTCGATAAATAATTGTCAAAAAAGTTTTCACAGAGTTTATGATGAAAAAAAACCTGCCCATGGCTAATCATTGGTCGCTTAATTACGAAATTACGTCACATCGTTAAATAGTTGGTTAAAAGAGAGCGGGAATCTGAAATCACGTGCGCGATCAAGGCCCTTGAAAAAGATCAAAAAGAAATGAAATAAAAAGAACAAAAAAATCGAAATTCGAAGTAATTTGAGTCTGAGTGCTTCACCTTTAAGACATACATTTATAAACACCTTTTGAGCGCAATTTTTTTTCTTTCTCATTCTGGATTAAATGAAGTATAAAATTGAAGAAGCTCACGAACTCCTCAATCAAAGAACGGATTGCTAGCGGTTCTCAAAGTCAATGAACTCTCGTGAAGTAAGTTTGACTAATGGGCGTATCTGAGAGCACCATTATATTGTTCTAATCGTCGTTATACTGGTGAGCAACGTGATGTTGAAGCCACGAGGCTTCTGATATTATAAATTCCACCAACTTGCCTCTCGCTATAAATAAACCTTTCCAACAGAGACGAGAGCAAGAATAGCATCCGCCAAAATACAAGCACCTGTTCATAAATAAGAATTGACTCAGCTTCATTAACTCACTGCGCTGTTTAACGTTCTTTCTCCTCGTACTGTACCGAACAACGCGAAATCTTAATCCAGTGTTATGTTAAGACATAATAAAAAATACTACAGATCGTCGGAATCAACAAAAATTATAACAAAACGTTAAAATGTCCTCCGAACTCCATAAGTTCATTGTAATTTTAATAATTCGTTAAATACATTTATTTTTCCGAATGATTTAATCGTTTGAATTCTTTCATATGGTTCAGACAAATTTAACAATCATAGTTGAGCTGCACTGTGCTCGATACGGTCTTAATGGTTTCAATGACTCGTGCTAACTCATCAGATTTCATCGAGCGCCGCAATCGTTCAGGGCAATCACGATATCCTCGGCACATACATCAACGTTTTAACTAAGAAATTGAAACTTTGTTGCAACGTAAATTTTAGCCATTGTTTCAATTTGAATCCATGGAAATATGTATTTGTATATATCGATGAATGTGGTTCCGTGCTCGTATTTATTGGTACGTGTAGGATCAAGCAAAGTATCCGTGACCGATTAATTAATTTGATGTTAAGCGCACAGGAGAGACGATCGACTTTTCTCGACTCCGGCGGCTATTTACTCGAGTCAATTATACCATGGGCTTTGCAGTGTTTCGTATCTTATCTTGGGATACAGAGGCACCGACGACTAAGTGACGTCTCGATACTCGCAGGTATTCAAAGTAGGCATGTCTTTGTATAAACGTAAGCGTGTTTAATTTAGAAAACACGTAAAGGGGAGTGAGTACAGTTGTAAGGCTCTGAGCAGGGAACGGCAGTGTAACGATGATTCTGTTACAAAAAAGATCTTGATAAATGGAATAAAAATTGAAATAACCCATCGCCGGAGAATCTTTGTTTTTTATTTCGTCAAACGTCATTTGTTGCTCGTTTTCGTTGCTTTTGAACCGATGAATATGTCGAGAAAAAAAATGGATAACCGTGATTCACGGTAATTGTGATCCTAAAGTGTCATACGTGGTATAATGAACAAAATTCGTTGTGACCTTTCTTAAACAATGGAAAAAACCGCTTGGTTGAAATCACCATGAAAAGCGGCGTTACTCATTTCGTAACGAGTGCTTTCTCCTTTTATTCCTTGTTGTTTTTCGAGGACTGGCGATCGTCGTCAAGCTTATGATCGTTTATACGTTTCCTTATGGGGTCGGGGACGACTGACCGTGAGTCTCGACATCGCCATAAATTGGCGATGTACCGCGCTGACGTCACTCTCGCGAATACGCGAGGCAACCGATTCTCGATCTGCAAGACTGCTGCCCTGCAGAAAGCCGCTCATGAATCGTCCAATGATTTCAAAAGTTAAGCTTCGAATGATCTCGATATTTATCCAAATAACGATCAGGGTGATTTAAAAAAAAAAGTATAATTCAACATCGTTCCAGCTAGAATATTTATTAATTAATGAAATGATCATCGAAATCGACGGAAAAGAAAGGAATTTCAAAGTGTCCTTAATGATCGAGACATTCATACGAAGAATAATTGCAAACATTAAAAATCATTCATGCTCTCTGCATGAGATTCTCTCTATTATTCTGGTACGAGACAAGAATAGAGGGATCATAAAACGTGTACTTAAGGATGCTCTTACTCTAGGGAAACCATAAGTGTACACACGTGATGAATGAGGAGCTACCGGAAACCCTCGAGGCTGCGTACCACATATTCCTCAGCTTCCATATATATAAAACCCTCATCTGTACAAAAATATACATGTATGTATTTTACTCTCATCCCAGATGGGTGCCTCTTTCTGGAATCAGAGGTCTGGTATTGCAAACTAAATTTCGTCGAGTGGTTGAATTAACATTGAAAGAATGCAATGATAATTCCAAGTTGGCCATTACAGTTTCAACCACCACAGAGTAATTGCCATGTTATCTGGCAAACGTTCGTATACAAAAAAAAACTTTCAATACACCGCTAATCTGCTCTTCGTCTCGCTAAGAAACTAACTCTGCAGTCATTCGAAAAGGGCCTGAAAAGAATAAAAAACGTTGCGTTTTTATTTCGCTGCGAGAAGTCGAAATAAAACTTCAAACGGAATCGTCTGCGGCTCGAATTACAGAGAAACGTAATAAGTGAATAATTCGCTTAGGATGGTTTCCTGGAGATCCCAAGCAAGCTCGATCCTATATACTGCCAAGAAAACGTAGTCGCATGCCGAAAATGTTGAAATGATCAGAAGAATTTCCAGAGAGTCGATTTTTCTTCAGAGAAGATCGAAATAATTATTTTTTCCTTAATTTATGAGACATTTCATAAATATTAATTATCGTCGATGGGATTTCATTTAGTCGTTGATTAAGAGAAGGAGTCGATTTATTCGAAACTTGCACACCCCGTCAAAAGTTTGAAAAATTATATTACCGCATGGATGATAAAAGAGAAATTCAATCACTCATTTGTGGACCTTGACAACGACTCCCTGATACAAGGTTACTCGATGACAAACATGTGTGATCATGACAATTCAAGGATAGAACATAAATATGAAAAGAATCTATAAGGCGAATTCGATACGAAGCTCATGCATAACAAGAGCAGGGAAGCATTGACGATCACGTCGATCCATAAAAAAAACCGTTTTTTTTTTTTCATTTTACAGGCGCGATGGAGATACAATCAGAAGAAGGAGAGAGACTGATCGAGTGGGTGCGATCCGCCTGAAGGTTTCAAGCTCGACATATTTAATGCAGAAACATCCGTAAATGGCGCTACTGGAACTAACATCTAAAGGTTTTCCTCCATGATCGCTCATTCTTGATTATTCCAATTACCATGAAAACACTTCGCTGTCCACTGTTTACGATACTCGTTGACGAGCAACCTTATGGTAAAAAATTCGACGATGACTCAACGAAATGGAATCGATCGAAAAATCAAACTCCAAGACGTTATTTTTATTTCGAATACTACTAAATACATGAGAAAGTTGATCCTCCACAGCGACGAGAAAACGATCAGAATTTTAAGAGAAACATTCGGCCTCGAATATCGAAAAAAATCGATATTCCGCCTCCGTAAAATGTTCTAACGTACTTTCGTGCCTAATACCGATTTTCTATATTACGGATCAATGACAAAACCCCATGTAATGCACGAGTAAAAAGTCACGAAGGAGTATGTGACAAAAGTAACGTATGGTGCTGAAGAAACATGACGCAATTCTGACTATAGGACACTGTATGGCGTCTGAGAACGAAACATAAGAAGAGAGCTTCGTGCGAGCTCACATGTCGTTGTGAGTAGCTCTGAGAATCTTTTACACCGGTGTGTCTCAGCCTTGTCCCGAATGCAGTAATGAATCGTGCATGCACACGTGAGCCCGCGTACATATAAAGACGTTGGGGAATAGAACGATTTGAGGTAAAATCGTACGCATGAGATGTTGATTCGATTCACAAAAAAATCGAGATATATTCACGATTCACTTAATTCCACAATGAAGTTCGTGACCTTTGAAAGGTTTGATTGAGTAATAAATCGTGCTCGATGGGATAAAGATATTGGAATAAATAGAATAAAGATGTTATTCGTCGATGCATGGGCAACTGTCACGCCACGAGGAAACACCTTGTTTTACGAGATAATCTTAACGGTCATGTTTTCTCGAAGTATCTCTTCCGAATACGAAGAAGACTGTCCACCTCAAGGAATGCATTCTCTTGACAAGTAAATACATATGTATACATACGCATTTGTAACGAGCCATCGAATGTTATCGTATATACAATATACCAGGCAAAGAGAGACACATCGATCTCTTCGGAGAATGATTTCTCTCCGTGAACGGCTCTCGCGTGCGTGAGTACGAATGCTGGGGAACTCAATTGACAATGTAGAAATAACCATGTTACGTATTTTTACGGGAAGTGGAATGAGTTTGTTGGTGAAAGAAAAAAAAAAAAATCATTCTTGGTGGGATGTCGTTTACTGTTTTGATACGTAAGCACTAATTTTCAAAAGCCTCATTTATCATGGGAAGTAAAGGAGCTCATAAAAACGAGAAAGTAAATGCATCCGATCGTAGTATCGAGAAAAACTCGATAGTCGGAACTAGTACTGTCAATTTGTAGTTTGCAAGTTGAAGAAGAATGAACAGCCCGGAGATTACAAGTTGAAAGAAAAAACTTGAGACCCCGGATTGAGAAGACCGCGAGAATCTCGTCGAGGGTGACATCTTTTTTGCGAACATTCCCTGGAGAGTTCTCCAGCAGGTCTCGTGGGGAGAATATGGTATGATTGTTGTTGACGTTTTTCTTTATTTCCTTATTCTGTTCAAGTTGGCAAACCGAATCTCAATTCCCGAGTGAGCTTTCGCCCAGAGACGGGTTCGCTATATGAGAGACCGGCTTGCCGGCCCTGACCAGCTTCGCGGTCTTTCCTCTGACTACAACTTTATACCCATACGGCATGCTAAACGTAAACTCTCTCATAAAGCCACATACAAACGTTCATATCGGACATTCGTTAGTGTAAAGCTACTTGACAGTCCAGTGTCTACGTACACGTCTCTATTCGTGTGTTATTTTTCGCGGCTCGCATGAGAGAGCTCGCGGAGAAAGGAGTTTAACGCTCTCGTTCAAGTTGCGAGAGCGCCTGTTTAATCGTTCGGCCGTGCTCCAACAAAACCAATGTGCGGCACCTCTCGAATCTCTTCTAACCGATGCCTAATTATTGCCACCATAAACGTGAATTTAATTACTATGGCATATGATATTTCATCATCGTATCAAACAAATCAACATCCCGATATTGAATTAGCCCCAAAGAATTGAACGTGAGGCACTGATTAGAACGTTGAGAGCGTGATTGACATAATTTTGACACGAGCAAATGAAAAATTATGTACAGGCCAACTTATTTGTGTACCGGAAAAAAAATAATCTCCATATGGCATTGGTGTGAGATTTTAATTGAATATCTGTCCAAATTGGTTATCGTTGAGCGACGGTAATTATTACGTTTTTTCGTAATAACTTAACACTGAGCAGGGTATTATTTTTTGTGCATAATTAAAATGTTATATAACAGCGTTGCGCGTTCATATTCATTATGCAAATTTGAGGTCCAGCCATGAGTCTCGTTTTAAATGAATCTTCAATGGCAAGCTCCTGTAAAAGTAACTGCCAATAGATTTTTTCAGAAAATCATTATTCGTCACTCAATTGAGCAGTTTTGGCTCAAGCCACAAATGTCGAAAGTTCCATAATTGGGACGTTTTCGGTTTCGTATCGTCGTCGTAGCAGCGACAAAAACAAGAGACAACTTTCACAAATTGTGATCGGTTTAGGGTAATTATTATTACTCTCTGGTTTCATTTTGAACGCTCAAGATCCGTGGTCTAAGAGATAATTAATTAAAGGATGAGTCGTAGGTTTATTTTTTCCTGTTTTTATTGAGTGGACGATTTTGTTAATTGAAGCGGGTTTAATGATCCTTGCGATATCTTACCCTAACTGTTTTAGCTCTTGGGGAAGCATGCTGAGTCGTCACTTTCAAATATTGTTGAGAATCTTGAAGGGATTTGACATTTCCGCGCTTGGTCAAATCTTCGGCAACGCTGTTTTCCTCACCCCGCGTCAGGGTGGTCGTCTTCCTCACTATTCGCGTCACGATTCTTCGTGTTCCGTTCTCGCCGCTTCTCGAAGTTTTCGTCGATTCAATAGACGAGCCTGTCATGTATCATTCATTATTTCTTTTTTCTTTTCTTACTTTCAATTCAGTTTCGATCGGTCAAAAGATTCGTCGTCCGGAGCAATATTATTTATCCATCAAGTTGCCTATCAATTTTTTGAAACACACAAAACGCGAGCCTCTCGGTTTTCTCCAAATGAAACTTGTATTCCTCAAAGTATTCTCGAATGTAATGGAATCCACAAAATCTGCAACTCTCCGATTTGAATATCAATGAACCGAGACTTTTCGACACATTTTTTTTCTAATACGAATAAAGAAACGAATGTGACATCCGTTACAACAAAAGAGTGGGTCGGAGTGGCCTGCATTCCGAAGGACAAAACGCCAACGGTATTAATTAACTTGAGCGCGAATGGGATATTGTTTAAGAGAAAATATACAACTCCCACGATATTTATTCCGTGATGTCAAGACGACGCGATTAATCCCCAGCATCCGAATCTCCCGATCTCTCTCGCGCTCTCTCACTCCCGTATGAGATATTCTGACCATTTAAAGGCCATTGATGCGTGGGCAAGATCAAGGACGCGAGTCGCGGGAGCGCCACTTAAACCCGCAACCGATCAGCTGTTCCCCATTTTCGTACGTGTATCAAAGATCGTTCGAAAAATGTTTGAATGCTCCCATATGTTTATTATAAATTCCAGAGAGGCTCGGCTAGGAAACGACGATTCTATCGCCCACACGAAAATATCGGGAAAAACAAACAAACAAAATAACTCCCGTCATTCATTGCGAACTTGCTCATTTTTTTCTTTCACTACTCGATTTGCTGCGCGTCAAAATAAATACGGAACCGTAAATCCCATAATCACATCACGAAAACTACGTCATCATCGTCCAATAATAAATGAAAAAAAGATTCGAGAATTTCCTTTGCTATCGTAGCTGATTCGGCAATTCCTTTTCTTTCCCGATCAATCGAAATCGATTAGAAAAAAGTGATTAATTGCACGATACGCATGGAACTTGCTCCGAAGGCGAATCTTTTCGACGAACAAACATCGAGTCGTACCCAGAACTTCGGTCGAGAGTCGGCGTTTCGTGTAAATAGCTTGGAGATCGGTCGGTGAATTTTCATTCGGACTGGAGCCGGCGACATTGTCGCGATCATCGTTTTCGCGTGTACCTTGAACGAACAAACGTCCGCTCTTGCTAAATCGGTACATCGACATTATGTTTTCAGTTTTTCAATCTTCCTATTCGATCTTTTTTTTATCAATTCACTGTCGCACTGAATAACTGTTAAATCCAAAAACGTGAGAAGCATACAAACACATTTCTTCGTTTTCCCTCGCGTAGAAATTACGTTTTTCGTCGAATAAACGTAGTTTAAGAAAAAAAAAAACAAAAATTTAAAAAAGAAGTAAGGATGCGATTAAGGTTATCGCACTATATCAAATGACACTCGTCATTCGAGATGAATATCTCGACAGCAATGGATAAGCACGAGAGCTTTCGGCTTGCTCCGATTTTATCGAGCTACTCAACGTGCATTTTATATACGTGTCACGCTGGATCAAAGACTGAGATAAACGATTGCACGACGACCCAAAGAAAAACGGTATTACAGAAGACACTGCTGTTGTTCGGAAAAACACGAACGATCTTTTCCTTAGCACCGTTGATTTTGACGAGCTCGTACCACGTGGAGCATCGATCGATAATGACGTGGTGCGCGATGTGTCTGTTTATTATTTTTGTATTCACGCGATTCACACTTTTTATTCGTTTCGTATTAATTTTTTGAAATTTCGTTGAAAGTTCGAAGAGATCGAAGGTTACTTCGATTTTATTTTCGTTGAGTTCGTCAGGTTTTCGTGATCGAAGGTCGTTCGTGAGATTGCACAAAATTGAGGATTCTCTCGTAAAATCAAAGGTTAAAACCAGGAGGATGATTGTGTGCAGCCGCGGACGTTTTTGATCCTTTCGCCGCGAGGCTAATCAGACGCGTGGACAGAAGTGCGAAGGCTCATCAAAGAAGGGAAAGATGTCGATTAAATAATTATTCATCTGCGCGTCCGTCGGCACGTTGTCGTTGTGTCCAATCGTTGTGACACAATGATGGTCAATTTACAAACATAACAGCATCTTATGCATCAAAAGGCCGAGCATTAGACTCGCGACGAGAATATCGAGGATTGTGGCACCTCAAGTTTTTCACAGAACACACACGAGGGCAGACACGCGTTTGTCAACGCGTGAACAACGCGAACAAACCGTAGAAAAAACGATTAAATCCCGGGCACTGTTTTGAAGATCGATGTCGAGCCACGAGAAGTATGAGACAAAAATTGTTGTAATGAAAAACAAGTTGAAGAAGAAGGAAGACCGATGGTAACGCGCATCGCGACAACGCGCAACAAACTCCGTAATCGAGTTGGATGCAGTCAGGATTTATTAGATCGTACGCCCGCGCGCGACCAATACTGAAAAATCGTCATCCGCGAGCTTTTCCGGGAGTCAGAGATACTGCGTAAATATAGATATACAAAAATAGTGAAAGACACGTGTATACAGGGAGACAGCAAAAGATCACCGGTTGTTTCAGGGCTAAGCGTGTACGTCCTCGTTTCACCAACGCGACGTCCCACCGTTTCGCGTATTAATTTATTCGTGTTACGTAAAACAACAACAAAAAAGCATACAGGCACACCAACGAGAAGTGCAAGTAGGGGGGGGGGGGGAGAGTATCGATGGAAATGGGTAAATAATAAATTAATAAAATATTAGTGCACACGAGTGAGAGAGGGGGAATCAAATATCGTGGGACGAAGGCGACAAATTTGTTTGCACTCTCACGTTCTATAATATTTCACAGTATTTTTCTCCCGATCAGTTGCCTCTTTGTTTATAAATATCTCTCTCTCTATAAACTATACAGTAAACGTGTGTTTAAATAGAAAAATTTAGTAACACGAGAGTTCGGGAGGTCCGGCAAGAACACGCGCGGCCTGGCCCGCGGTATCCAGCGACTGGCGCTGCGGGGATTCCCCACCCGCGCAACTTGCCGCTCCGTATGTACCGTCAGTCTTTCTCTCTCTCGCTTTTTCGCGCTCTCGCACTCCTGGTCGACGAAGGTGAGCATGGCGGTGGAAATACGGTGTGGCAGGTTGGCTGCTCACCTCCACCGCCACTACGAAACCAACGAACGAGAGAACCGGCCACAGTGAACGGAGTAGGGCAACGAAATGCCATCGCAGGTGAGACACTTCCCCACCTGAGCTTCCACACTCTTATTCATATATCTATATACATTTATCCACATACCGTAAGTACATAAATGTGTGTATGTACCGCATGCGTGTATACTGCCTCTGCCTATATATATATGTAAATATACACATCCTCTACATGTATGTATCACATACATGTGGTGAAGCCAAACGTGCATGTAAGTATACGCTGATCGCAGCTAAACGAGTAAATGAGCAGTGTGTTTACAAGTATGAGCCTCGCTTACGAATCCACCAGACTAAAAAATAAAAGATGCGATATACTGGAGTAAAAATTTTAATCGCTGCCTCCACAAGAATGCGGTGTCGTTCATTTGCTGAAATAAAGATAACTATTTTGCGCCGTACTTTTTCAGGCGAAGGGTACAGAATGTTTCACCTTATAGTTCTTTTTTTCGTACGAGACATTTATGGGAATATGGATCAACGATACTACTCTTAGGACTCCAAATCATGGAATAAATATTACTCAATAATTTGAGCATAAAGTGGAACATTACTCAACCAGTAATTGTTGTTTGGATTACAATGTTTTTTTCTTCCTTTTCATGCTCTTCCTGGCCACGTACGTTGCAACAAAATCGCACGCTGCACATGTAATGACTATTCATTAGACGTGCCTCTGATCAATGATGCTCCATGAACTAAACTAATGACTTTGGTCAAATTTTTTACAAGTCCGAAACAAGCCCAAAACGAAAAATGAATTTTTGGTAGGAATTTTTCACTCCCGAAAATCTGAGCGAGAGTTTTTCCGCACCAAAATATTGAGCAACGTGATGAAGAAAGAAAAAGGCTTGACGGAGTAAATAAATAAAAAAGAATCGGATATTTTGCTGTACAATATTTTCCGAGTGTCAAAAAGTACGTGGGTGCGCAAGTAGCTAACTTGAATAGTGGTATAGCCTGTTGAATATCGCGTCCTTGTTCGAGTCGCCGATGCCTTTTGCGGAGATGAGAATCTCGACATACTTTTTTAGCCAGGCACACACAAATAAGCGTATCGACCAGAAACATCGCGAGCGTTATAGATAGCGAATCCCGCGAGGGCTTTTTTCAGTTTTTTTTTTCTCAATACTTGCGATACTTCATTATTTTCGTACGTTGCAAAGCCCACGCGTGCACGAGACACCAGTCAATCGACGTAAATTTTTTTGACAATTGACAACATTATACCTCTCGATGTGTATATATGATGTACGACGAAGCGCGAGAGTAACCGCAGGCAAACGATCGTCGTGTAAAATAATAATTGACACAGCTGTGTCTGAGGACTATGTAAATCCACTTTTTTTTTTCCATGTAAAACCAAAAACATAATTGTTTAGTTTGTCTGAAAAGCCGGAAGATTCATGACTGTTTTTTTCGTTTTACTTTTAATGAATTTTCCTCTGATAAAATATTTCTTTGGAAAATCGATAGATTAGAGTTTTTTTTCTCACGAACATTCCTACAATAGGAAATGTCATTTTGAATAATGGCTTTTCCATGGCATTTTCCCTTCGCTGCTGTTCCAAAAATCTATCCATAAAGTCATTTTTACTATTAACATTATCATTATTGATCAATATTCAATGTGATCCAATTCTGTTTCTCAGAATTGATCGTATCACGAATTTTCAGAATTTGCTAAAACCCTCGTCTTTTTTTTGAAGTAGATAATTTTTGAGTTTCTTTTTTTTCGTATATTATGTAAAAACGGTCCATTCGAGATAAGAAACTAAAGTTATTCCGTGCACGTAATGCATTTCGTAGACCGGTGCATCGAAGCACAATTCATTCGTTCCAGTAGCGTCACTTGCTGCTAGCCTCCTGGGTAATGTGTTACCTCTTTATGTTAGACGAGGTAGGCGGCAATTGAGGAAGGGAGGAACGGGCCAAGCTGCGACAGGTGTTTCCTGTCAATTTCTCAATGAACATAAAGGAGCCTCGTACCTTCAAAGAGGCGTACAGGAAAAAATGACTCATTGGGACATCCGGAAGGGCGGAGTTAATCTGACACCATGGTTTTTCACAATCATTACCCTTTGCATTTACGTTAATGAACAAATATTCATCCAAAAGAAGAAATTTAAAAAATTTCATCGTTTTTGAATTCGCAATACTTTAGCCATTCGTAATTGTTCTCGGCGAGCCTTAGCATCATCGGAAAATGAATTCCTATTCAAGATTCCTTTGAGTATCGAAATAAGAATCGTTAGAAATGATTCTGTAAGACAACAGCTGTCGTGACATAATTCGCTAGTGTTCCCTCTTTCTTCATTGCAATTACCACGTCCGTATCTCGCATCGCTCATCTTAAATATCATCTCCTTTCGTTCTTCGGAAAAAGAAGAAAGGAACGAGGTAGAGAGAGAAAAAGAGAGGGGGGGGGGGGGAGAAGGAGAGAGTAAGGGAGGCGTTATAACGGTAATACACGAAGACGTTATGTATCAAACGAGCGGAAATTACGATCGCGAAAAGCACAGCTGGGTGCTCGCGGGATCGATGCGGTTGAAAGGACGTGGAAGAATTTCTCCATTCGTAATTAAATATAAGAAATATGATAACAAGTGCATTGTGTCAAGGATTAAACTAGATTTTGACGTGACTCGCCCACCGAGATATTTCACAGCTGAAATTTGTGCTTCTCCATTACATTGTAAAGATTATACTTTTGTGTGTTGTCTCCAACTCGCGTTCGAATAATGGAAACAAGATTTTTCACCTCCAAATATGGTTTTAGCGTGAAGATGAAAAAATCGTTTCTGGCGGAGGCAATGAATCACATCACATGTCCGCCAGAACTTTAGGCTGTAGACCTGCGTAAACATACATATACATAAAGGAAAAATCCAAAGACGTTACTCCCGATACGGCGATGGCCTGTACACGCACCTATCCCAGTCGTCGCCGTCGTCGTCGCGTCTGTCGTCACAGAAGGCGACCAAGAATGACAGTTTGTTATGTAATGACCTGGTTTGTTTTTTTCAAACCGTTCTTCAACGCCTCATTTTGTTGTGAAGACGAAAATCGTCCATTATCCGTTTCCAACATAATTGTGGAACTGCATGAAATGTTTATTCGCTGCATCCAAGTTCGATAGACTTTGATATTTGAATTTAAATGCGCGCAAGTACTCGAGTAATTGCATTATTTCCAATGGAATTATCCATGTACGTGAAATCCAAGCGATCAGTTTAGCAGCTTTTTTACTTTGTTGCACTATACGGATACTCATCACCACCTTTTCACCGGTACGCGAAAGCTCGTTTCGCGTGTGTTTTCTTCGCATAATCAAGACCGCCGAGTGCTAATTATCTTGCGGTCACGCCAACACACGAGACGACCACGGAGTCTGGGTATTTTGCCGTTGCTGCGAAACAAATTCGCACGAAGGGAACGTGAAAAGATTTACGAATCGGCACGACGATGGAAATCGCTCGCGTACGGAGCGAAGGCCTAAAGATATACATCTGCTGCGGAATAACAACTGTGGCGGAAGTTGTCATCGGAAAAGATTGGGGAATATTTCCGAAAAAATCCATTTTATCGTGTTAATGACAAAATGAGATAATCTATAAATGGATAAGCAATTTGGTTTATTGCACGGAGTTCTTGGCGCGATGGAAATTTGTGTCTTTACCAAAACGACTCAGAAGTGAATTTCTTTCGCGGTGTTTTCGTTTCTCTTCGCCTCGAGTGTTACGGTTCGGGCGATGTGAAAATAAAATAAATCGCGTCGGCTGTCTGAGACAACGTCGCGTTATGCAAAAGTACTGCTGGTGGTCTGGGAGCATGTGAAACTGTGCGCTTCTACACGAGGAGAGATCACAGAACGGATATGTTCTCTTTTTCTCCAAGGAGTCATCGCACTCAAGCCCTTTTCAACTTTTTTGAGTTTTTTTTTATTTTTCTGCACTCTGCAGCACCGCGATTTCCTGTGGAGCAACGCAAGTTTGTGTTCCACAAAATCTCTTACATTAACGGCACACTGTGGCCAGCCAAAAATTGCAATACTTAACCGCATGGACATGTAAACGCGTAAAAAATTACGTGAAGAGAAAAATGTTGAAAAATATTTCAATCATAAAAATTCCATAGCTACAATTTAATTTTTTTTCCTTCCCAAAAACTCGCGTCCGGCATATAAAATCGAAGCCTAAGGAAACGTGTTTTTATGCGGAAATTCGCACAAATCCAAAACCTTACACCAATAATCATTCCAATTGAATCTCAGAATTGCAGTTCCTTATGAATCGAGTGAATAAAATCTTCGGTATGACGAAAAAAAATCATATGAATAAATAGAATTCGGTTGGTGCGAATTTTATTTCATCAAAGATAACTCTCAGTCACTATCGAAAATACCATTTGCACGAAGGTGGAGGTACCTCGAATATTCTCGTTAAGGCCGAAGGAAGTTTGAAGTAAAAAAAGGAAAAAACAACACGAGAAAAAAATGAAAAATTGAAATGACCGTCTTTGATATTACAGTCAGTTGAGTACCGTTAGTTCGAAAAGGCGACGAGAAAGACTGCAGCCAAGTACGAAAGTTGCTTTTATATTTATGTTCGCTTGTCAGGATAACGAGAAGCTCGAAGAGCCCTGTTCGCGCGAACTCCGGAGTGCACTGCTGGTGCACGGAAACAGGACATGCTCCGAGCGCATATAACAAAATTTTTCATGGACATTATTTACACACTTCCATACATCATGTCGATGTATATTTATACATAGGTATAAATAAAAAAATTTACTGTCCACGCTGCACAACAGCGCGAGTTATGTTGGTAGATGATGTCACGAAAGTAGTGGTAACATCACCACTCGGATGGGAGAGAATCTCGCGGAAGGAATGCGGACAAAATGAACCGTCAACTTGGAATTGTTATTACTTTCCTTTGCTGCGCTCACGTAATACTTAGATGCCGATAAACTCGTCTGTATGGATTGGATGAATATTTTTTTTCTTCATTATTATGCGCTCCGAATGAGATTCAGTCTCGTCAAACATTTAGTAGTTTTTTTTTTTTTTTTTTTTTTTTTTTTTTTTTTTTTTTTTTTTTTTTTTTTTTTTTTTTTTTTTTTTTTTTTTTTTTTTTTTTTTTTTTTGAACGGGCACTTTCAATCTCTTTAGAAGCGAGAAAAGTCACTTCATTGGGGGGCTGGAAAAATCGATTAATCGAGCGCCTCTTAACAAAGTTAGCGGGAGTTATTCAGGATTAGAGGGCGACTCAATGCGACCCTCGAAACTCGATATCGCTGCGATGAAATGCGAGATACGTGCAGTAATAATCGAAGGCATGTTGGAAAGTGATCGCGATGTTTTTTCAATCAAATTATACGACAAACTTTTCGTTGTTCCCAGGCAAAGTGTAAAAAAATTATCATCGCTCGATATAAATTCGAGAAAACGTCAAATTAATATTTCGTATCGATTGAAAAATTGATTGAAAATTTAGAAAGGAATGAACGGTGGTAAGTCGATGTAATAAAATTTAGTGTTTCCTCATCCGATTACCTGCGATACAAATGCACAGGAAGGTAAAATTGCCAAGTCAACTAATTAGCATAAACGCTTCGGGCGGATGGTTCGCGTTCCTTAAAAAATATCGACGCGTCTATGTATATGTATTTGAACGCCTCGCCGGAAGGCGCACTTGACGACAATATAAACACGTAGGACTGAACGTGTAAGGCTCCAATCACGCCCCATAAGATAGCTCACCCGTTGAAGATTAGCATGATCGTAATTATGTTGAAATCTCGTGACGTGTTGTTTTTTTTACGCTTTTTTTTTTTATCAATGCAGAATGGATGCTGCGTATGTGTGTGTGCGTTTTGATCGCCCACGAGAAATGCCGTGCGCGTGGAATCGACCCACCCACGTATTTATATTACATTGTTATTATTGTTGTTATGGTTGTTATGATTATTTATACATCGGACGGCCTGACCAAGTATCGCGAAATACACGACTGGATCACGTTTGTTTTTTCTTCATAAAACTCCGTAAAAGGAGATTCACCGCGAAATCGGTTCAAGGAATTTCTTCCCAAGGATTTTTTTCTCTTGTTTTTCACATCGACATTCTGAATATTTTTCATTCAATTTTGTTGACACTAATCATTCGGCGTGAGAGAATTTTCCTTGAAAGTTTTAGGACGATATTGGGAGACTGGAAACGTCGGAAAACATGATCATTTCCAGTCGTGACAAAATATGTCGACCGAAAATCGATTCTGTGCGTCATCGATGGAAAAAAGAGAAGAAAAATTAAGAGATTCTCGGATATTTATCACTCAAGATGGTTTGATGCAGTGCAGATTTTTGATGTCGCTCATTAACGATATAATTAAAATCGTAATGACTTCATTTACAGGGTACGATAAAAAGTATTTTCTTCAAATAAGGCAGCGTTGCTTTTCTTATTGAGACGGGGAGAGAGTGAGGTAATAAGTAGCGCGTTTCTTTCGATATATAAACTCATTACGTGGAGATTTTCTTTTTATTTCATGGAACACTCGGTGTGTGCTCTGTTACCTTGGCCGATAAAGAGAATGCGAAGAACGAGTTTTTTTTTTTCACTCAAACAATTCACATCCAACGAAGAGTATCCAGAGAAATTATTAGCTCACGATTCCGCTCACGGTCGATGTATACGGAATAGTTAATTCGAATCGTTAAGCCACACGGCTCAGACGTTTCTGTGCGTCAAAGTCAAATCTCGTAACGATCGCACGACAAAATCTTGATTTTGTCATCCACTGACAAATTTTTTCATCAAAGTTACTAAACAATGAAAGTGACTTCGAAGTTGTGCCCCGAAATCGATGAAACTTTATCGTAAAAGTAAAAAAATAACCACGAAAGAAAACCGTGGTCACTCGATCGTTCCCAGTTCGATGGAAAAATTGATTTTAAATAAATAAAAAGTCACTTGTAAATTCCGTCATTAAACTACGCCCCAGTAGAGATTTCGAATATTGTCACATTTCATAAACTTCCAACTCTCATACAAGTGAAAGCTCCAAGTCCGCAATTCTTTGGGCTAAAAGGGGGTTAATACTTGTAACTCGACGAAATGCATAGTTTACTCTAATTTTTTACATACCAGGGAAAATCTACGTTTCGATAGCTACTCAGGAAAAAATCAATAAATTAACATCGGAACTAGAATCCCATAATAAAAAACACTAAACTCAATTCCAAATGTATCTGGAAGAGCGTATAAATAGTTAATGACTAATTAAAGAGGGATTTCGGGGGCTGTCCATAAAAAAATTGTATTTCTTAACTTCACAAGGGATTTTTATTAAAAAAGAAATATTTATAATAAAAAAAACTATCAAATGTGCAGTCACAGGAGAACGCGCGGCATTCGAAACAACGACCACACGTACATAGGTCGTAGTGATCGCTACGCATATACACATATGTATGCAGGAAGACGAAAGAATATTATGAATGAATGAAAAATCTTAGAAGAGAAACAAGTAGTGACAGCTACGGCAAAAGTTACGAAGCAGACGGAGGATCGGCAAGGCAGAGCAACGAACAGAGTCATCATAACAAAAAAGGATAAGTTTTAGAATGGTCGATAACAGAGCATCAGCTGAGCAGCAGCCCAAGAGTTACAGGAAAAAGCAATATCGGTGGCCAGTATAAGCAGCAACCTGAATTATCAACGCCACGACGAAGACTGTTTAAAGCGACCAGCACATATACATTGAGAAAGTCATTGAGATTAAATATTGGCGTTAATTAAATCCAATCAACTTTTATTTATAATGCGAATGTTCAATATTTCGACCTTGAGCGAATCATCATAGAAAAATAATAATTTTTTTTTTGTTCATTTTCGTTAAGAGGATCGAAAAGATGGAGCAGCGTTATTAACCGAACCAAGAGGAGAGACAAATTTATTCAAGAAAAGTATTCTGCTTCACCGACAAGCTCCGCTATTTCATTTTTTTCATAATCTCGACCCAAATGTTCAAAGTTCTACAGGGATTATCAATTTTCTTGTCGTTAAGGGTTAATCTCTGCGAACTTACCTTCCGTCGCCACTTCTGCGGCGCGAAAAACAACAAAAGATTGCTCAATTAGATGAGAGTACAGAAAATTATAAAAATAAATAAAAAAAACGAATCAAGAGCAAAAGTAAAACGTTTTTATTAGAATTCCTAATCGTGATATCGCCTGATCAATTAACCTGATTAAAAATTCCTATATCATGATTTTCTGGATCGTTCATCAGTGTTTGCTTTGTCAAGTTTTTCAATGGCTTCACAAACGGAAAATCTTGAACTCGTTTCAAGCGTAATTAATGCGAATATTTTATGTTCATCTAATGACGCGTTTTTTTTTTCATATCCATTTACTGAGAGAAACCTCGACGCAGTAAAATTAATATTTTTCTGTCATGGTAAGAAAATTTCAATGACACGCGAGAATTAACTCGCAAATTATTCATCGTGAATTTGTTTTGTTTTGTTTTTTTTCTCGTGCATAATTGTTTAAACTATGAAACAATTGTGCAATCTGAAAAAATTGCCTCCGACTGCTCGATTATCTTAGATTTTTTGTTCGTCTGAATGAAAATCAAATAGCCGGAAATTCACGGAACGTGTTTCTAGAGGCGAGAATTAATGAAGATCGATTAAAAGTGTTGATGTAATAAATCGATCTTGACGTGCTACCGTTTTCAAATGTACTGTGAATGCAGACTTCTGCGTTACGCGATCGACTCACTTGATAAATTCGTTTGGATTCGGCTGCATTACGTGCATATGTATTCACACTGCAAGAAGTTACTAAATAAAAATGGATCAGGCGTCAAGACGTTCGTTTCATTATTACACGGAGCTACGACTCCGAACACAGCCGAGTACTGTTTCGTTATTCGTCATTCCCTTCTCAACGAGACATTAGCTTTTTAACTCGGTCAGTCGGTTGATTTTTTACTCGAACCTTGCTCCGAGACTCGCAAGCGTTTCTCATGATGAACATGCATGCGCATGGATATGGATAAATATATTAATGCACAATTTATCCTGCGAGGTGAAAGTAATCTGCATCCACTTAGAGGCCTCATTGTGAAAATATGTTTAATTTTAATCGAGATTCTTAACCAAGTGAAATTCTCAGAGCACCAAAATTTGGATCCAGCACCAGAAAGTCTCTACACGTTTACTTAATAATTCGAGTGGACGAACGCGTCGATCTAGATCGAGGAAAAAAGTGACAACGTCCGTGTCAATGAATGAAATGTAATGGATATACAGTGAAGACTTGCGGACATACTTTTTGTTCGACGCACTCGAAGGGAAAAAAGAATCCGGCAAAACGAGAAGAGATTGAGCAAAAACGGATCTATATGGAACGTCTCGATGTGAAATTTGCAATGGGACTTAACAGCATGACACTTTGGCCGTTACAAGATAGACGTGCAACTGGCAAGCATAAGAAACGACGTCAAATAACTCAGGCTTGTATGTACTCCGAGTTGCACGCTCACGAGGGGTTACTAAGATGTTATAAGAAATATGTTTTCTACCACGATCGTCCGGGGATGCGCAGCCGACGGGCAACAACAACGTATTATATTAGTATTCTTTCTGGGTACTCTTCTTCGATGTAAATACCGTGACAAAAATTGAAATTTTCTTGATAGACATTCACGACCTAAACCCGTCGTTTTCGTGCACTCCATAGGACAGCAATTTATCGCATTTTGATGAACCGTTTGGGTTCGCGGGATTTCGCGAGAATTATCGACTAAAAATTGTTGATTGCGAGATATTTCTCTAAAATTCCGAAAAATGGTTTACCTAGTGAAGGTCTTTGTGAATAAAAAAAAAACGTTGCAATTTTAAGAAAGTCAAGATACGTGCGAGTGTGCAAAATCCAACAAAACTGTTGCACCGGAAGTGAATCTCTATTCTGAAGAATCTTTTTTCTCCTCCGCTCCTCATATTTTCATTCATCATTTGGACGAGTCAAAAAAAGAAGGACGGCCAACGACTTTGAAGCGTACGAGAGGCTGAAGGAGCCGGGAGAATTACGAGAGGCGCTTACACGCGCTAAAGTGTCCGAGAATATATAAACGAGTTGCGGAAATGATTTCGGGCTCTGGCTCCACCAGACCGTGAAAAGTTTTCTTGGTGCTGGATGAATTCGCAAAAATAAAAAAATTAAAAAAAGAAGAAAGATTTGACAAAAGAAAAGAGACTGAAACACGTGGTCGCCCACGATCACAAGTTAGTTTCGTGCATTGTGCACGTGAGAGGGATATTTCAGACCAAGTTGACGACTTGACGGATCTCACTGCTCCGAAATTTATCACATAATTTCTTCTTCCCTCGATATATTCACAAATACGAATCGTTTTCAATTCTAAAACAATAACGCATTCAAATCAGTTTTGCGATCAACATTTATGCTGAAAATCTAAAGGAATTCGAGTCGTACATTGTATGAAATTTTGCAAACCGATGTATCAAATGTTTTTTGTTGCATTATAAAAAAATAGTACAGAAAAAAATAATATGCGTCTGCAAAATCGTTCGTGAAATGTGATTTTAATAGGATGATTCAATTTTCGAAAAATGTCAATGTAATCAGAGGGATTCGATTTTTTTAAATGACCACTGCCCTGAACTTGGGATGATAGATAATAATTGAAAAAAAATGGACAAGATTCCAGGAGATCAGAGAACACGACTCATCCATTTGACCCGAAAGGCCTCATACACGTGAACGTGAAAAAAAGAAGATTGAGCGAGATTTATGTGTCAGCCACCTCCTCGAGAGTCTGGTAAATTTTTTATCCTGCAGCTTTTTTATTCGTCAAATTTCCGATTCTTTGGGCAGGCGAAGGAGAAAAGTTGAAAAAAAAGGAATCAGCGAAGAAGAGTCCAATGGTGGAAAGAGTAAATGCAAGAGATAACGCAACACGTACACGTCGGGGAAGAGAGACTCTCTCGAAGAATTCGATACGAGAAGAGCGTTTCAAGTTCCGCGGGTAGCCAATTTGTATTCCCGAGACAATTTTTTTTTCTTCACGTCGCCAGTTGAACTCGCGCCAGTTCCGTACGTGATTTTTTTATTCTCCCTATCTGTTTTCTCTCTCGCTTAGTTTCTTTTATTTTCAGACGATTGGTCTAGAAAGCCTTTCTTCATTAGATCGCCCTCGACTCTTACGGATTCTTCCGACCGTGCGCCGTGCTCCCGAATTGAAAAAACGATGCCAAATCTTTTTTTGCTATCTGAGCACACACTCGATAGAGAGAGAGAGAGAGAGAGAGAGAGAGAGAGAGAGAGAACCGAAATAATGGATAATTCGTGATAATTCAGCAATGCGACAGAAAATCTTCGTTTTTTTTCTCTGTTTATTCACGGTAATCAATGTCATCGTTTACCCGGGACTAAAATGACGAGAAAAATGTTTCTAGCAACTCGATAGACTGTCTTATCATTTAACTCCGGCGGAAATATCGATACCACGATTTTTACCTGTCGAAACTTTAACCGGGAACGGAAAAGTCATTAAAAAAACATAACGATTTATATCGAGATCTAATCATTCTAATTATTTTGAAATTAAAGAAAAAAAAAACTGTTCTAATTTCCCAGTGATTTTCTATTAGAAGAAATGTTTTATTATTTTTCTGAAAGTTTGGCCTGCTGGGGCTTAACTTTGATTCCGAGATATGGGGCTGAAATGTTCATTCCAAAACGCAGCTCGTTGCAAAAAATTGATCGAAAGCCGAACGATAAACGAATCAGCGATGAAATGGATGTTACAATTGGCAAAATGTATGATTGAATGAAATTGGTCGTGACTTACCTGGAAGTGGAGAATGATGGTCCATATGAGGCCAAGTGTGAGCTTCGGATTACCGTCGACGATATCCTCGGCTCGTATGTTGACGAGCTTGATTTTCTTGTAACGAAGAAAGTCCAGTGCCATCTGGACATTTTGCAGCATGTGAAAACGCATTCGACCTCTTTCCCGCGGCTGTAAGACAAGGACACACGAATGACACTTAAAAACAAACTTCATACGAAAAGTCCGATTGAATAATAATGGAAGTCGATTATCCAAACGTTGAGCATCCGTGTCGTTAAAGAAAATATTTTAACCGGTCACAGATGATCGACATTTTCGAAGAAAAATCAATTAAGGACAACGGCTAATTCGTCGTTTATTGAACGTAAAGAAAAATGGCTTAATTGATTAATCGATCGTAGCAGGCCAAGTCCCTACAGAGTTAAATTATTCTAACCTCAGTTATATAGTCCAAGAATTTCTATCGTGCCGATCGACCAACTAATCGTCCTGATAGACGTGAAACATTGGCAAGAAATTGGTTGTTCGCAAGTGGAACATTGCACGCGGTGCTTGGAGGGAATGTTCAAATAGCAGATAGACATCTGTTATATCAGATTGAGGAAGAACTGACGTGTGTATAAATACCTAGACGATTGTTTTGGAAGTGAGATGTATCGATTTAACTCGAAACGCTGTTCCATCACTGGAATCCAGTCAGTGCGAAACATTTATACAGATTGCAATGATTGCACGTCAAAACTTGGCTAATTGGGTGCACATAAAATTCAAACTTTTGTTAAATGTCCAACAATACGAGCAAGGCAAATCAAGATTTCTGAGAAAATGTCAATTGGTCTCTAATTTGGGTTTTTTTTTTTAAATCCAAAATCCACCCATCAGAGTTTCTACGATTCTTGTCATTTTGGGAAACAATATTTGAAATTTACTTCAAAGCGTTGTGATGTCCATGAGTATAAAATGGTATAAATTTTTCTGCTTCAAATTCTTGGAACGGAAAATGAAACGAGTTTTTATATTTGATCCAAAAAATTGGCAAAATCGTATATGCAGGATTCTTGTGATCGATTGCATCTGATGAGATTAAATTTTGAACATAGCGGAGAAGCAAAAAAAAAAAAAAATTTGAAGGGGAAGGGAAAAATGACGAAGAGAGACTCCGGCACATACGATCATAAAAATAATCAGTCAGAGTCCAGGTCAAAGCGAACCGAACCGATCGTTGGTTGATCGGATAAATGAAAGAAAAAAGGACATGAAGAAGCATCGCGTTTTGCATCACGACGAGAAGAAAAGGATGCTTTGCTATACAGAAATATATAACAACGTGTTTTTATTTGAAGGCTTGATAAAGAGAGAAGATCGTTAGTTCACGGGCACACGGGTTGTCTGTTATAATCCGTGCTTTTGTGGGCAGAAGACGAGGATCAAGAACATCACGTTGAATGATGATGGCTTGGCGGTTCGTGATTCCCTCTTGTTTATCGGTGGAAATACCCGCGCAACGTTCGCGCACTTCGGCAATTGATCTTGTGAGCCTACAGGGCGAGCTTATACCTTTCGGCGAGCTGATAAGCTTGACCTCGAGTGGTAAATGAACTTTTCGATTTTTTCAATTTTATAAGATTTTTATTTTTCATACGAAAAACGTCGGACAAAACATATTTCTGTCAGTATATCAGGAGATAGTTTGATAAGTAAAATGAAAGGAAAGACATACGAATCCCCGAAAAAAAAAAATTAAGACTTTTGTTGTTGTTTGATGATACAAACTTCATGGCCGCGACTTTTAAACCTTTTTTTTCCATCTATTTGTTTTTTACCCAAATTATAAAAATTATACTCACAAGATGCTCGCCTGAGAGCACTTCCAATAAGGAAATAAGATTGTGCCCGTCCCGCAGGTCCTCGAACAAGTCCCCGACATGTCTGCTTGCCTGTAACCGAAACAACATCGACGTGAATACATGTTTATAGACCAATTTGAATTCCATCAAGCACGCGATGATTAATCAAGCCTGCTCGATCTACGATCAACAAACACGACGCACACTAGTGTGTAATAATAATTACAGGCATAAATAAATGAGAACAAACATTAAATAAGAAAAAAGCCACGTTCCTCACTTCAGGAACAGCTGACCACTCGGACGCATGGCCCAAAGTGCTCTCTCACGAGACACTTGTGACAGTGACCGCTTGAATGATGAAAAGTAATGAAAAAAAAAAGCACCGATGAAATAGAGAAAAAGTTGTCAGCGCTCGTAACGCAGGCGCCAGGTCTGACGACCGTACAAAAAACAAATTGATGCTTACTGGCGACTACGAAAAAATCCAACCAAAATAACGCTACATAAAATTTTATATGCTACGGCAAAACTCTTTGGAATCACTCTACGAAACGTTTCATCGGCTATAACTCCATTTACCTAATGCTAACAACAATAAAATATAAACTAAACACCAAAATTTGATTAAAATGTATAAATATCAATTCGCAAGGATGCATCGCAATAACTACAACAATATTTAAAGTGATGACAAAAAGGAACGAAGAATGCATTTTTTGTTTCAATTTCTGTGCAAAGATAAATGAAAATTGAAAAAATGATCGAATACTTTTTTCTCGCCTTTTGAATGTAATTACGTGGCGTTGAGAGTTTATCACGAATGAGCAATCCGAGAATGCGTTTACATGTGCGTCATTCGCGACGCCTAATGCTCACCCCAATGGCGAAAGACAGATCGTGCTATCCAGGAAAAAGGATACATCACATTGTGATGATGAAAAGAGAAGGAACGTAGTGGAATGGCAGATTGATTCAATGAAGAAAAACAGCGTTACTACTCAATGGAGGCTCGATTGAAATAACAATTTTCCCACCATTATTTAGTTGTTAATTGAATCGAATTTTTTCTGTGAATTATTCGCGATCCTGAGAAGGAGAAAACCAATGATAATTTTCAAAAAGTGTGACGAATGATCCAACAAAACCGAAGATTGCAAAATTAGTGAATTTCGTAATTTATTCCATTGTTTTTTTTTTCGTGCTGGAGTGAAATAAGCTGTAAACTTAATTGAAAAAGTAATTATAATAAGACTAAAAACAAATATCAAAGAATTTCATTGAGGTTAGGAATAAAAACGCGCATTCATGCAACTAAAATGTGCGCACATAATGTAGCAATTACAGCAGCTTCACAAATCAATGCATCGAAACTGCAAAACACTTTTCGCCGAGTCAGAACTTACGGTGGGAGAACAGCACGGCTGGTTGTTGACTACCACGCACACGTGGATACACGTGTAGGTCTGTAAAAAGGAATGGAAAACAAGCGGAAGTTCAAATTCGATTAAGGATTCGACATTCATATCACAATTCCAAGGAATTCATTAATAGTCGTGTTAATGAGTGATCAAAGAACGAAAGTAAACCCATCTCCAAAATCTATTCTAACTTTGAACTGGCCTATCGTTAATAAACTCCAATTCGTCCAGGGCTCGTCTCGGGTCAGTTTGACCCGAGGCGAGCTTCATTTGCTTTATACAAAGCCAAAGAATAACTTTTTATATAACCGACACAAAAAGTCGTTTCGGGTCCATATGAGCCAGAGTATCCATGAAGGGTTAACATGAATTATAAATTCCATCAACCGTAATTCCTCGTGATCATGAAGATCAGTATTTTACTAATATGATTTTAACGATTTATTGAAAAAATGCAAATTTTCTAAATACAGACGCAGGTCCTTGGAAATTTCATTGCCAAGAGTCTTGTTTACTAGTTCTCTAATACGATTACTCTTATAAACATCAATTTTGATATATTTTCGTCTCAAAATAGTTGGTTCCAACTTTTTATTACGCCCTGAAGGACATAAAATGACACGTAAGTGTTGAGGAAAAGGTAAGATCGAAAATTAATGTATTCATTGGTAGCACGGAATTGGCGATTGGGAAGCTGCGCATAACGACGTCGATGTATACAGAGCAAGTATGTAATCACTGCTAATAGACCAACGAGTGTAGAAAATTAGATAAGATAGACACCTCATTTAACGCTACGTATATGCAGAGTATACATGAGGATCGCTAATTACTGAAGAGGGACATCGTACGCTCCTTCAAGACGCATTTACCAAGTACATTTCGTCAGTGCGAGTCACGATTATAGCGAAGAACATAAAGATAAGGGGCCATCGAGTAAGGCTCGTGAAGGAGACGCCGTCGCCATCGTGCAACCGATGTCTTTTATACCGAGAACTATGTATAATTTGTTTCGTCTCCCTTGAGTGATTAAATGCAAAGACCGAGAGTGTTAAGAGGACAAACACGTTTAAACGACGTTTAACGTCTACCGAGTGGTGTCAAAGGTCGTTCAAGACTTACGGCTAAGATTGAATAATTGCACCGTAAATAGCGAATCTTTTGGCACTGTCGAAAAATCTAGACGACTATTTTTATATTTTTACTGTGTAAAGCTAGTCGATCCTAAATTTGCCTAAAGGAACTATATGTTATTTAAAAAAATGAAGATTAACTGACATGATTTATTTTTCGATTTGCATACCTTGACGTATTTCCAGTGCTGAACAGTTAGCGTGAAAGTAGAAAAACGTAATTTTTTCATTAAAAGGAACAAGAAAGTTGTTAATAAAAAATGTACCAACAGATATTATCATTATTACACAGAGCTTACATTACTAAATTAAATAACGTGTATCATGTACAATTTTTACTATGAGATTGTGGCATTAACACACGCACCTTGGAGAAGAAAAAAAAACTTTACGCTTCTTAACCACGTGCGTGACTGTATAATATAAAAATGCTTACGGGTTATAGGGAGTTTCAGAAATATTTACAACGTCGTTTTTTCTACCGTGAATATTGCGCTCATAATTATTGAAAGCAAATTGCGAGATTATTCCGATTATTATAATAATTTTCTTCATAATGAAAATCTTTCTTTAATGTCAGAGACGAATGCGGTTCAGAAGTGCATCTCCAGGACAGAATGGCAAGAAGATTTGATATTTGAGTTTAAAAGAATTGGCCCGGTTCTCGGAACAAGAGATTTCATTTTTCATCATTAAAATAAAAATGACGTCAAAATGGGTCGTGAAGGAGTTTTTGACAGGAATATTTCGTTTCCATTCATTTTTCGAGTCTTCGTTTGCACCGTTGAATAAGGCCCTTGGGTTCTTTTTTTTCGTGCAAGCAAAGACTTACGTATCTGAATCGATCAATAGAAGATAATATTTTACGGACTACTGGATTGTCTGTCTTTTCATTGCAAAACGTACTTTCGATTTGAGCATTGCGGTGAGCCTCCGGTAAAATATATATATATATATATATATATATATAAATCTTTACGGTAAAAGTGAATAACGTGTTTCTTTATGGACTGCAAAAGTTCCTTTCGTCTCGTCATCGTCGACGCGACTTGTCGGACGTTTAAAAGGACGCGGCAGCGCGGGGGTTTCATTGAAAGTGAAAATTCCGGATAGTCTACTGTGCATGCACAACTGACGAGAGACATTTACCACGCCGCCTTCAGTACAACCGCCAAATGGATTTCAAACTTCGATTTTCCATGAATTTTGCGTCTCTCGAGTTAAAAAATGCATACGGTGGACTTTTATTTCGCAATGGGGTGACGAAACGCGAAGTTTCGTTGTAAAATTGATCGTAAAATGGGTAATCGCGTTTTATCACCGCTCAAGGAGATAAAAATGGAGATAGATGATTGACGAGATACAGCGAGAACGTAAAAAAAAAATTCCACATAGATATACGTTCGAATGAGCATACAGAGAAATTCTATGAATTCTTTGACAAGTGGGACGTTCAGTGTACGCCATAGTCTCGTGCCTTCCACACATGCCATAGAAAGACATCACGATTTTCTTCAACGTAGAGGAATATCTCGAAAGAGGACCTCTGTCTCGCTCTCAACCCAAATGCAACAAAGTCTTCGGGTTGCGGGTGCCTTATGTCAGAGTGCAGTAAATTACCATCAACGTTTGTCCCTTACACATTTCTCTCGTGTTTACTTTTAATCTCGGCAACTTACCTGAACGATAAACAAATCTCAATAAAGATTTCTAAGAAAAAAAAAATGCAAAGCTTCCAAAAATTTCGTCGATCGATTCAATTATCTTTGGCGTTGAATCCACTGAACATTTTATTCGAAAATCGACGAGATACCAATCAATTGTGAATGCGTCTGTATGGTTTGTCAATTAGGTTATAAAATATGCGGTACATCAACACAAACATGTCACTTTCGACAGATGATATTTGGCTGAATAAATAGTACACAGTTGGAATTCATTTTGTAGAGACGAATCAAAACGAGCGTCTCGAGACTGAAGTTTTCAGAGTAACGTTGAGCACGAGTTTTTAATTTCGTATCATCATTCTCGTTCACATTCGGACAATAAGGACGAATATACGTAACAATCGATGTATAATTCAGTTCGATTGTGTCTCGCAGAGTATCCGTTCGGTTCATGTGAATACGATAGGTGAAATGTTATAATATATCATCTCGAGTATCACTTAATACTTTTGCGTTACGCATCCCGTAAGGCGGAGATTTAGTGGCATAGAGAGGCACAAAATCAAAATATTTTCATTATCCCGAGGCGTAGTAACAACAACAGTTCGGAAGGATTCCGTGAACGCAGTTTATCACGCGCTCCCGTAACATTTTCAATGAATAACGATCGCAAGTGAAGAACCAAAAAAATGGCGAAAAATTGGCACCCACTTGTCGAAAGTTTGTGAAATATCGAAAAGTCCATTAGAAAGGTAAAAAGATGAAGGGGCGGTTAAGGGGGAGACAGGAAGGGTGAGTACAAGTTGCAAGAGTCAGTGTATCTCTGTGGGCGAAGTGGAAGGTGTCCGAATAAGGTCAGAGCTCGGAAGGCGAAATGTACACGTGGGCACAACGAGAATCTACCTGGTGGGCCGAGGAAACGCGCGTAACAACCAGACGACGACTAACTACTTGCTGTTCACGTCAACAGGAGTTTGCACCTATATCTCGAAGCCCCAGCTCCCGGGTCACAATGATTGGCCACAAGAATCAAGGATTATGCCACCATCGTGCACGGTTGAGTATGAGATTCACTTGATTTTCTTTGAAAATGTGAAATTAAATATTTTCGATAAAAATGGCATCAACATTTTTCTTTATTTTCTAATAAAAAATATCCATTTTTTCTTCTACTCCTCTTCCCACCCACATTCGGCGACTTACACATTTTTAACTATCGAGTTTTTATTCCTCGATAGTTACTGCATGCCAATGATGATGGGTTGGCTAAAAATTGTGCTCGACATTCTCCCAAGTCCTGCACTCAACTGGTATGAATTAAGGCAGACTGGAAAGCGATGATATATATTCGTGAACACCGTGTACACGCACGACGAGAGTGCTTGGCACGGGTCTCGGTTCTGAAATTGAGACACCTCATGAAACGAGGGAGAAGGCTGTTCGACCGGATCGCCTCTGATGTGTTTCTCCCTGCTGCCGTCTTTTCGCCTCGGTACACCCCACACACGACAAGTTTTATTACTATTATTATTGTTATTATTGTTGTAGGTACTTTTGTCTTTGAACAATTCTGGATGTTTCATGAAATTCGCTATAAATTTTTTATCGAAGCTTAGAAATTTTAACGATTATTCGATCGACGTGTGAAAAATTTGAAAACCTCAAAAAGATCGCGACGAAAATACTAAATAATAAAATTTACAATGCGTCCAATCGAACATCTTCTTTGGTTGTAAATATTTTCAAAGCGATTCAAAGCGGTTTATGTTTTATAGTTGAACCATGAAAACGACGTAAGAGTTTATTATTATTATTTTTGTCAAGTTGTAAATCGTTTATGGGATACGATTCCAAGTATCAAAAAAATAAGCATTAGACGTTCTTCATTGAGCGACGAAGGCAGGGGCTTCATGGTATTCAGAGACGCCATGGAGTCTCGTATATATTTCGTGAATAAAATGATGTGGAACCTTTCGAAGAGAGAGGGCCCGTAGTCGTTAAATTATGGGAAGAAGCCGGAATATTCAAGGCAGAAATGTAAAGAAAAGGAACTGCCATAAATGTACACGTAAGTAATAAAAATGAGATTGCAAGGCTCCGGAATTGAAGTCCGGACGACTGGGTGGTGGTTGACCACAATTTCCCGAAGTTATTCAATGCGTTGATCAGACGTACAACTTGTTTTTTTAATTCATCATTTATTATGACCGTTTAGGCATAAAATTAATTCAAGAAGAGAATCTTTAAATAGTTTTATCATGACGATCAAAATATTAATTAGAAGAAAAAATCGGCTCTTCGGATTCTTTTCCCTGCTGCTGAGATTGTTTATGAGTTGGAATCGTTCAACGACATAAACACAACCAAATCCGAGTGCAAAGTATCGCGGTTTGGTGTTCCCCAAAAGTGATATTAGCAGTGCTCTCATTTTCTTATTATATCCTGGATCCGAGGATGACCTCATAAGCGGCACGCACATCGTCATTTGCTGTTATGCGCGGAAATTACCGCGAAACAATTAGCCGATGACGATTTCGCGCTATTTGCGTACGTGGCACGATTGGAATTTTTATTCTCAACAACTTTTCCCACCACTCTATTCGTCATTGATGTCTCCGGGCAAATTCGAAGGATTAAAAAACTCAAAGACCGTATTATTGCGTCAATATTGTTCTTGGTATTGCTTGAAACAAATTTTACGTTCGATGTAATCTCGACAACAATTGCCCATTAAGTATCGATTCGTATTCGACGTTTTATCGTTCGTTCAAATCGAAATAATAATTTAAGTAGATAAAATAAATTTTTAGAAAGGTCAAGTGCCATGAGGTTATTTTTTCCCCAGAATTTTCGAACGCGTCTATACATTTTGGCGATTAGAATTATGGGACACTGTGTATACAAACTCAAAGCACCGGCAATAACCGTGTGAGTTATGGCATTGGGCGCGTGTGCAGTTCCCACTTTATTCGTACGTGGGAAAAGTTGTCGGAACTCAAGAACACTATCGCTTCAAGACACACACACACACATATATAGATATTAGAATTTACGTCGAGAAAGATACCGCTTATCCACCTTGGGATATCGTATTAACCGATAATCCAATTGAAATACGCCGTATCGCAAAGTCACAGCGACAAAAATTGAGCTGATTCTCTCGGGGGCGATGGAAATAGAAATGTTTACATTCACGTGCAATTGTGCTGCCATGCATGGATAAAGATTCGAATCGTGATCAACGACTGTACACGGATTACCCACAATTTTGTCCTATGGGACTCCATGGCAATGAATCCCATCAACTCCCTGGAAATAATTGTAATAGATTCATTGTATGAATCAACGATAAGAAGTTCGTCATAGTTTGATGATGAAAAAAATAACATGAAATTATTTTTAAAAAAAGGTGAACAAATGAAGGAATTTATTGAATTTCTTGATGACAAAAATGAGCATCTCAATGCTGCTCATTTAAATAGAATTTTCATTTCTAGTACGAGAGCCAGGGTGAGCTCGACACACATTGAATGGAGACTGGCGGGTACAATGAAACGTTATAACGGATTACCATAGATTCTCTCCATTTTTTCTTTTACTCTCTTCGTTAGTAGTGCAATATCTACAGAGAGTTTCCTATAGAAACAAGCGGATAGAGTGGGATCCTGGAGTGAAGTGAGGGATGAGAAAAGGTACGAAACCGGCTATGGTTCCCATGGCCTTGTTCACGAGCAAAGAGCTCCTAGAGATTCAGGATCCGTTTTCGCAAATTAATGAGCGCCGTGCTAGGAAGTCTTGCTTAACCAGCAGGCACAACTTGTATCCTTGCATCAATGGATAAAACATAGCACCCAAGCCACACACACATACACACACTCAATACGCGGATCGCACACGAATAAACTTGATAAAAAAAAAGCGAGGGACACAAGAAGGAACGAGCAGAAGTATAGAAATGCAACACACGGTAGCTTCTTTGGACCTTCCTCAGCTACTTCCTCAAGATCAAGGGGGAGGAGGAGGCAGAGCGAGTACGAGATACTCATCGATGTACGGACCTTTAACTCGGAATCTCGTGTAGTAATAGTTTCCCTGCTACGAGGAAACGACCTTATCTTTGATCTATCGGAGATGCATAACCTCGTATAAGAACGTATTAGAGAATGATTTCATCTTACCGACGTATTACCTGTTGGTGAATCTCGAGTCTTTTAAAAAATGCATTTTTTCGGCAAAACTAAGAGCATACCTCGCAATCTTATGGCCAAGTTCTTGCTGCCGTAATTTGCTTGGACCAGTTATTGCAAAAAATGGTAAATACTGATCCAAGCTTTTCTAAATATAATTCAAAAGCGACTGGCGCAAGTTTCGCATCGCACCGTTGCAATCCACTAAGATGAAACAATGAGAAATGATATTGACCATCCATTTTGAACTGGCAACTGCAAGTTTTTGTTTAATTCCGATCCACAAGGATAAAAACTTGAACTAGTCTTGAACTACGAAGAGGCGTTCGCAAACTATCGTCATCATAACTTGAGATTGTTTCGATTCCATTCGTAGAATCGCCAACGAGAACGAGAAAAGAGAGGAAGAGAAAAAAATGGAAGATAGAATAAGGAGAATATTAACCACGAGAATCAGAGTCCTGGGGCTGCTGTCGCGTTTTATATCAAGGCTTCCGGCAGCTGAGTGGGATCATTACTGTTTTCTTAAACACTCGCACTATACATCATAATTTTCTCCAATGGGTCTCGATAGAAAGGGCAAGCTCTGTACGAATAAATAGAGGCAGCCTCCGGCCCAGCGATGATTAACATACCAATTGAAAACTCGATTCGAAAGAATCCCATAAAACAATTGACCAATCAAATAATTTATGAGTTTGTTAACGAATTTATGTCAAAAATAATGACTAGGCCAATCATATTTTTCATCGGTTCATTGCTTGACGTATGTTAATGAGTTTTTTTCTTTAGCGCTTTATATTCATTCGATTCTATGTCTATTGTGTTGTGCGGGGCAAAATGACGTCAGAAAAAACTGCGATCGAAAAAAAGGAACAATACGTAGACAACTCTTAAATATGACGATGAATCAGAGTGTAGATAGGACGAGAGATAGTGCGAAACAGAAAGACAAAAGTCTATAGTATCTATCTCTATAAACCAGGAAACGTTGGCTACATTCGAAGCTCCATACAGCGCAGAATTCCGCAATTTCTCAGCTGTCTTTCTACCAGCCGTCCGGATTCGATAAAGGAATGACGTTCCAGCTGCACATCAGTGTATTAAACACTCGGTTTGTGGGAAGAAACGAAAAAAAGAGTAAGAAACGAGGGGAAGCATCTATGATAGCAAATATCATGTGGAATGAAAGGATCTCTTGACTGAATTCAGAAATAAAGAAAAATCCACAAAGAGTCGGTATACACGTCGGGAGATAGTGACGAGAGAATACAAAACAGAGAAAGACTGCGAGTCTTGAATAAAAGCAAACGACTGGAGAAATGAGAAAGATGGAAGAGGGGCGTAACAGAGAGAAAGGGAAATGTTCCAAGAAGGAGTATACGATATCAGGAACATAAGCAAACATAAGATTCTGCGCCTCTTTCGGTTCTCAGCTGCGTGAAAAAGATTCTCTCTCTTTCACTTGCTGTTTTTTTTTTTTTTATGGTAACACCAGCCGCACACGGCTTGCACGTATCCTCGAAAGCAAATAAGACAAAATAGAATTGACGAGAAAAACGTTGATGCAAAGAGTCGCGTAGCATTTCAAAAGTCAGGGGCGTGTTGGAATGATAAACGAGCTCTGTCCCTTTTTTTTTTAAGTTTCGCCCCGCGTCAGATCGCTCGAGTACGCGATGTTCATGGTTTTTTTAATTCTCCTCAATCCCAAAAAATACTCGATGCAAGTGATTCTCAACTGATAAGTTTTTGTGAATTGGCTTCTCCAATATGTCACGACTGATCCGCCTTGCACATCCATCGATCTGAAAATACCCCCAAAATCTTATTGAACACTACTCTTTTGAATGAATCCAAGCTCTTCGAAATAAAGTTTCCCATCACTGATTTCCGATGATAAAAAAATGGACGTAAAGCTGCAAATAAATGGCTCAATAAAAAGTTAATTTTACGACGAACAATGTGTTTGTACAGCTTTTATTCCGCGCATCGCTCTTCCCCCCTCGCTCGTTCAATCCTCTGGCGCTTCATCTGCATATCAAACCAAGACACGCAGCCACAAAGACGGTTTATGTATACAGTAAGGAGCGGAGATTGCTACGTTTTGTAGCAGCGATCCAGCGTCTCGAACCAACATCCGTCCACCAGAAGCAGTGCGAAAAAAAATAAATAAATGTAGTCAAACAAAAGGAACAAACATGTTGGAAAAGATTTCGAAACATAAATGCACGGGGTAATTTGGATTCGACGGAGAGACGAGAACAGTAAATACAACCCGGATGCAACGATTTCAAAACATATATGGATCATCGTGAGTTCGGCAAAAAAAAAAAAGCACGTCGAGAAATTCGAGGCCAATTCCACTTAATTATTTAATAATCGAGCTAGACGATTGGATGACAAAAAACTTGCTTTTTCTATAAAAACCGCGGTGAGACTAAAACAGACGTTGCTTTTTTTTTTTTTACCCCAAAGGCTCTTACATTTTTTTGACCGTCGCATTGGCTCCTTATAATTATAGATATCATGCGGAAAAAGTTCTTTCCTCGTTGGCTCTTTGATATTCGGCATAATTATTTCAAAATCAATGAAAGTACTTGGAGGCACAAAAATCATCGAAGACGAATGTACCCAAATGAACGAGACCAAAGATTGATGGAGATTTTTTTTTTTTTTACTGAAGAATCATTTGTACATTCCTATGATTTCCGAACACCAAATGATACGAGAAGAAAAGTGACCTTGCTCGTCGAAGAAATGGAGTTTCGAAAGACCTTCAAAAAATCGAATAAACGGAATGAGAAATACAGAAAGGGTTGTGCAACTTCGAAAGGAAAGGACGTCGACCCACGCGAGCCTCAAATCGTTGACTTTTAATGTCTAAATTCAACAGCGAAGCAAACGAGAGACAAAAGTATGTGCATGAAAGAATAATAAAAAATGAATGAAAAGAAAGAAAAAAAAGCGGAAAATATACCAAGATTGCAATATAAACGTTCACGTGACGAGTTCTATGAATGAAAGTTTCGGAACGGCCTCTCAACGACCTCGCTGGCAAACAGACTGGAATAATACGATATCGCGTGTTACGAGGCCGCCCACGCATGTTCATATGTTCGACCGCAAAGTCCCGCGACCCACGAGTCACAATTAGGCGGATATTGAAACGATTTTTCGGCGCCTTGGCGCAGCTCTGACTAAACTATGCTAAGTTGCTTGTTCGCTTTGATCATTTCAAAACAAACTCCAATGCGATCATTCTGAATTCCGGGCAATACGAAAACATCTAAACAGCGATCACAAAATAATTTAATTAATTATGCAATGCTGGAGACGAATCCGTAGGAAAAGTTTCATTTACAAAATTAAATTAATCGTACTTGTAAAATATTTCAACAAAGATTTATTTCAGCGCGCTTTCTATGGCGAAGTCAACACCAGGCAATCGATAGTTCATTGTTAATGCACAAAACAGACAGAATAATTGAATTTTAAGAGCTAAAGAGCTGATTGGTCCTTTCCAACAGCCTTGATTAACCGTTCGATCGTAAAATAATAATGACTTCGTGTCTGACAAAAGTCGCAATTGTCGCGTACTCATTACAAAAGCGATTTGCAAATGGATAACCATTGATTTCCTCGCAAGAGTAAAATCGTATAAAAAATCTAGGATGGGCCGCGATCTGTCTAAGTCGAACAATTACATTGTTCATTGTATAGGAAACGACGATTTTCTTGCCAGCACAAAAAAAAATGAGGAATCTTGAGAACATAATCTTTTTAACAACCCTGACTAATTTATTATTGTTAAAGCAATATAGCTAAATTAAGTTGGAACAAATTTCTTAGAACGAAAATCTCGGCGAACTAAAATGATGATCCAAATTTGCACTAACTTTTTGAGGACAATGCTCACACGACCCGTGTCTAATCGTTATTTTCGTTCGCAACATCGATGAGCCTTAGAGAAGATTTACTTTTTTTCTTTTTTTTTTCATTTCGGCTCGTAAACACGCTCGTAAAGGAAGTTTACGCAGGCTGATAAGGACTGTATCGTAATAATTTTTCAATAGTAAATCAACTAGGACGGATTTTGGTTGTAACGTCATCGATATTACGCGACAGGAAGTTTTAAAGTGTGTAATGAAAGAGGAAAAAATAGAGAAAGACGACGAAACGCAAAGTCCACTGGACGATTATCCAGTTGTGGAAAATGTAGCAATTGTTACAAGTTTCACAAGATGAACCGTGCTCAGAACGAGTAAAGGAGAGAGCGAGAGAGGAAGCAATCGAAATGGAGAGAGCAAAGGAGGAAGATAAACTGCGAAGGTAAATCCTACATGCGTGGTAATGAGAAAACAAACGGGAATTGTACAGCAGTAGACAAGTGAAGAGCTCGCATGCCGATGTACTGATGCAACTTTCGCGAAGTAAAAACTGAAGAACGTCGATAAATCGACGACAATCCTGTCACTGTACGAGACGATAATGAGACAAAAAATAGGTGAAGGATCTGGCAATTGTCTCAACAGTTAAATAATGAACCGATGATAGGCAAGTCGCAATGATGATTAGTAATTAATGTCGATGGTATCCTCATCACCGGGACCTGCTTCGAAATATCATGAAAAAGATATATATTTTTTGACTCATTTTCATCATTGAGGTGCAAATAAATATCATATTTATTTCATATATCGTTATGCAACATATTTGAGACGCGACCTTGTATGTGCGTCGGGAAGATTATTGTATATGAATTTAGGATGCTCGCGATGTCGAGCACGTGCATGCATTACACATATCTCGCGGTCGAGCTCGGGCACACGATTATCCGTTTGCGACATAGCGGGCGTGACGTATTTACACATTGAACGCGGGAAGAAAAGACGCCGTGGCGATAATTGGCGAATCGGTATGAATAATGCACGAGGAAGCGAGACAAGTGTACCTCGTTGGATATTTTAAAGCGATCGGAGAAGAAGGGCCCCAAGTTTTCGTGAATTTTGCATTTTATTACACACTCATCTTTTTTAAGTACGGCCAATAATTTGTCAAGTGGACACTTGATAAATTGCCATAATGGAGGAGAATGATTGTGAGCAAGATTCGGAGTTGAGAGTTACAGTAAAAGTAATCGTGGAACATTGAAACGTCGAAACTGGGGTCAAAATTATATTCTTTATCAATAACAAGGTTTTTCTAGTTTTCTAGTTCGGAGCATGTCAAAATTTTCGTATAACATGTAATTTTCCAAACACCCTTGGAGATCTCGATAAAATTAGAAGATCCAAGTGGACTGAGAAATCGCAATAAAGAGTGAAATAAGCGAAGAGTTAGTGAAAAGAAGAGCGTGCAGGCGATGCTTCGTCAATTTCACGGTCGGTGGAACTTCGCGCGCGTCGAATATCGCAGCTCTTGTCTCTGGCTGTCTTTCTGGTGTAATTTGTAAATCGACGTCAAAGATTAATGCTGAGCCACGCCCATAGCATGACAACGGGAATCTAAAGTGGCAGAGAGAAGGCTGCGGAGAAGAAGAAGGAAGAAGGAAGAAGAACAAGAGGAACAAGGAAGAATTATTATTCAGCGAGTCTCTTGGACAAGCCCCGTTTCTAACAATTTTTCATTACGTTTCTCCGGCTGGCTCGTTCTCTAATCGCATTTAAAAGACCAACCATCAAAGAATTCTCTTATTCTCTTGTTCGGCCATACGTCCACACCCTCGAGGAAGTAGTCATTTGGAAAGTATATTATGGGGTGCACGCAGTAACGGAGAACTAAGTCGGCGAACGAGTAAAAGTGCACGTCTGCTAATAGCCAACGAAGATGGATTGTCCTTGTCGTCAAGGAATCGTCAGTTACACGCTATTTCAACGACTTACTTATCCGCTATCTTTGGCTCTCGACCGGAAGTCAAGAATCTTCATATTTTCGCTGCTCAATAGCTATGCAGCTTTAAAATAATTTCTTTTCCATCCGTCGCATTTCACAGTAGTTTTTTTTCAAGTCGCAGTATACATGTCCTGCAAACCCCCGAGAAATAAAGGCAGACGTTCCTAAACTCCGAGAGCCTTTAACTTTGTGATCACTTTTGAAAGATCTACATGTGTATTATTTCCCACGTCTATTTCCCCTGCGAAAAAACAACAGGCAAAAGTGTTCCGAACTTACTATACAAAGTAGGCGATCCGACTCGAAGAAAAGCACGTGTTATTTCGTGGTTTAGTGGGCTTAATTGCAGCCGTCGTTACAAAGGCCAATTTCAAAGAACTTTTAGCGCGCGGGACCAGTTACGAATACACGAGACTAAACTACCAGCCCTATTGATGCTCAAAGATCAAAGTTCACCGGTACATCCATTTTTTCCTTCCACATTCTCTCTTGGCCACTGTTACCATCAAAACATCGAGAGTGGTCTCTAAATGTTAATATTTTCCTTCCGATTATCTGAGAACACCCCATTATCCAATTTTCAGCCCATCAACACGCTGACAATCTATAAATTCGTCCTCGACCAAAGTACAACAAAAAAATTCGTCAGATTAACGATTTTTCTCCGAACAAATTGCAATTTCGATAAATCCCGTAAATTTGGTTATCAATCCGAAAAATAAAGACCGTCCAACGGCCTTCATCTTTGTCAAACATTTCTTCCCAAGCGAATGGCTGGATTGAAGATAAATTCACCAATAAAAAGTCGCGATTTAATCCCTCGATAAAGACTGCGACTGTGATGACCAATACAGCAGGAGTCGCGAAAGAAATCGTGTTACGAAGGTGCAACATTGCGAAATAGCACCGTTGCCGCGGCATTACTCGGATGTATTTAAAGCTCCGAAGGGACGAGGAGGGAGAAACAGAGATGGAAGAGAATCTTAAAAAGGCTGTGGCTAGTGACACCCGAGAGTCGACTGCTATAGGTGCACTGTTCCAAGAGTACCGGATACACGACCTTGCCTCATGTGCAACGTCTCGACTGAATATATTACACGCACACATATATATATATATATATATAGTGCTGCTCTCGAAGAATATTTATATATATATATATATATATGTAGTAACGTACGCACGTTGCTAAGGAAAGATACACGAGGGAGACACTCCAGTGACTCTGTCCGATCAACGAAGCAGCAGGCTACGCTGTCAAAGAAACGTCAAGGCTGGTGTATCAGGTTATTTCAATATACACGATGCATGCTACTACTTGCATTGGTGTTTAGTCCTCGTGTCTACTAGAATAGCAAACTAATATAATAAAACAATTGTTACAATCGTTACTTCGCACCGTCCCATTGCGAAACACTCGACGAAAGGAAAAATCATGCAAGGCGAAAAATGGTACGAGGTTCTTGAAAAATGGGGCTTTCCATTTGCGTTAGAAATGTTTGCGTGATTCGCAACCATTGCGGCTAACTTGAGAAAAAGCTGAATGGTTTCCGAAAGGATAATCCACGGGGAGGAAGGAGCGTCGAGTGTTCGCAAATTTAAAGAATGACCTATTGAACGTTCACTTATTTTGTGGCGAAAATATTTCAGTTAAGAATTCGCACCCACGACGAGACTTCATGATGTAAATCAGCAAAAGTCTCATACTCTTTTGTTCAATCGTCGCAAAATAAGTGTATGGACATTTTAAAGAGAGAAAGAGGCTTCTAGGGCGAAACGATTTTTTTCTTCGAACAGATAAAGATTCTACGCGTGAGTTTGGTCACCATTGATATTTAAATGGAGGAGAAACGTTTATAAAAAGAAATTTCATTCTTTTTTTCCTCGAATACACAAGCGACTGGAATCGCGTGCACTGTTCTTTTTAAGATTTCAACGGGGGTTACGTGCGTCGCAAGGAACAAGAGAGAGTGACTCATAGCGGGCTCGACGATACAAAAAAAAAGTTGTCCGAGGAAAACCAAGATGTCGGGATGGAGCATCAAAATCGCTGAGAATCGAAAGTGGAATCCTATTATTGTTTATTTAGACCAAATTTTAAGCCCATTTAGCGATGTAAAGAAAATTAATTACAATTAGTCGCTACGCCATTTCCCTCAGTCAAAAATGATGTGGCAATAACCGCACTACTTTTACGGGACGAACGATTTACACCGGATGGAGAATCATTTGGAGAATTAAGATGCCTCGGCATAACAAAGATATACATAACGCAAAAGAAACATTGTAGGAAAACATTGAGATTCGAGAGCGAAGAGCGAAGAGTCTCGAAATCCTTTGGACTTGGTTGCAGCCGAACTGGTTATTTTTATCGTCGTGCTTATGTAGGTGCACCTTTCGTTTGTGTGTTGTCGTTCGCCTTGAAACTTTTGGGATCCGACCCATTTTTGGAAGAGATTCGTCCGTCAGACATTTTTGTTCATTTCTTTTTTGTCAGCGCCGTCAGTTACTTCGATCTTTCTGTTCATTCACTTTTTCAGATCGCAAAAACAAGAAAAATTAAGGAGACTAAGGAAACGAACATTTTTTCAAAAAGAACCTACAGAATTTTGGAATTTCTCGATAAATTTGTTTCGAATGAGCGAACGTCGAAAATTTTTAATTCGCGTGTTGAATTTAAGTAAAAGAATAGAATTTTTAGTGAAAAAAAACGCAACAAGCACACCTGATGTAGCAATTTGTTTGAGACTGAAGAGAAACATATAACGGAATTCACAATGAACCCATGATTGCAGACCACAATATAAAAAGCAGTAACCCACGAACGAATTTGAATAATCGAGACGAATCGAGCGATTCTCGTATATAATCGAATTACGAAAAGAAACACGTGAGTATAGCTGTGTATACATTGTGCAATTAGGGAAGTGACATGAGTCATTGGGAAAAGAGAATTTCGTCGAAAAATGTGTATGTTTAGCATCGCGTCTGCCTGGCTAATTGACATGGAATTTGGTAATTGGTCAATTTCGTATTCGGAATAAAAATAAATGCACATTAATTGGCAGCAAACGGCTCGAGTATCCACGGATATGTGTCAATATGGAATGAATGGAAAGAGAATGTTACTTTGACGTCTGTTTGGAGAGGTCAAGAAAATTTGATACGTGGGCGTGGCTCAAATTCGTGGGCGGTTATTTCTTCGTGTTGGTACAGCGTGTGTGTCCACAATATCATGGAAAAGGCCCGAAATTCCGAACAACAGAGAAATTATCGTTCAAGCTCTCACTCGCAACTTTATCAACATAATCAATAATAATGGGAACAATATACGAATGATTAATGAAAAAACTGACAATATCGATGCTCAAAATTAGGATAAAAACTGAAAATAAAAGTGACCGAATCTCCGGTAATCGCTGAGCCCTAAAAATGACATTTGCTTGTTCGAAATCTGTGGCCGACTTCGAAACTATCAAGAGTTAATCGAACATTCAAATGCCTGAAAAGTGACCGGGACGTATTCGACGAATGCAGCTGAAACACCGAGGCTCCATCATCTACTAGAATTTCCAGACTTATGAGTGCCACTCAACAAAAATACTATATAATCGACGTACACATACGCTTACACTCAACGACGGAAAGGGGTATATTAGAAACGAGAAAAAATAATGTGGCAAAACTGCAAATCTTGTAATTCACGAGCCCGTGGGATGAGGCAAAAAAAAAAACAAAAAATCTTATATGATTCGATTGAGGTGGGAAATATATTATTCTATATTTTTATCGAACGACAAATATTAATAAAACAAAAATGTCCTATATTTTTATTGGTTTCCATTGAGTTGAAAATTGAGAAACTTGAGTGATAAAAAAAAGCAAAGAGACAAAAGTCACAGATAATTCGTCATCTAACGCAAGATTTCTCGGGACTGGCGTGAGTCTGTCGTCGCCCACGCGTATTATTTTTCTGACGAAAGGTGAAGTCGATCCGGACAACTGTGACTTTCATATATAGTAGTGTTACGTGCCAGGAGCACCGGCACACGCAATAGGACATAACAAAAACTTCCAGCCTACATGCGTGCCGAACGACACACGTCACTTTTATAATCCATAAGACTCGTTTGGTACTTTTTTCTTTCCCTTCCATTTTTTACACCCCTACCACTGTCTACTGTATTGACATGCTGTGTGTTTCCTTGCTCATAAAAGTAGGAGAACAGTCGCGTCAACTTGTGCAACGATAAACTATACCAGCACCAACGAAATTCTCATTTGATTTGCACGAAGCTCGACGATCGAGTTGGCTGTCTGTGTCTCGGCAAGGAAAGTATCGGAAAACCAGTCACAACATAATGTATGCCTCGTTTCAATCGAATAAATAACACATCGCGCAACGCCCCGATCACATGCATTTATAACCCTTTTTCTAACTCCGTCCTTGTCACAGGAGGAAACTAGAGAAAGAGGAGGAAACATTTGCAACACCCTTTGAAATCGCCTCCTGGATCGTGCTCACACTTCACCTTTAACTCCGCAGCTGCTCAGATCTTTCCTCTGCAATCGAAATATCGATTTGAATTCTATTTAATTGAAGAATTTCACTCGAGATTTACACTCACAATCGGGCATGAGCACGTAGTTTTAACTTTTTTTACATGAGATAAAAAAATTACCATTCTTTTTCGTAGAGGAAAAAAAAATCTGATCTCACGAACGACCCACGCCTCGTTATATCGATTTCCTACTCGCATCTCCTCGTTGGATGCCAATAACGAATCTGTTTTTTTTTTTAGCGTAACCCACATCACGTGCTAAATCGAGTGGTTCGCGATACTTCCCTGATTTCCCCGCAATCTATTATACTTTTCTCATCATTCCTTCTCGCGTCTGCCTGATAAACAACGTCGTAAAATGCTTGATGATCTGTCATTATATCAGAGCATATACCATCGACGACTCATATGCGATAAATTCTGAGCTTCAAGCTATGTCCGCCAAAAATGGTGTTCGCGATCGATGAATATGTAGATTTTCATACTTCCAATGTATGATGCGACTTAATTTTCTCGTAAAAATAATGGGCAAAAAAATTCCACGACTAGGTAATCTTCGAGATCCATACTCGGGCGTAACGCAAATATGAATCGACAATTCATTCCGCCAATGCCACAATCTCTCGAAAATTTCAGTATTTTCAATTATTATTACGAAGAGGAAAAAAAATGTGATTCCTTACCTTCTTCAAGTGTTTGTTCACCCATTTCGTAAACGTCTTTTTCTGGATAGCGTCTCTTTCATCTGAAAATAAAGAGAAATACAGTGTTTAAGTAAATCTCAAATTTCTAACCGACAAATTAATTCAAGTGTCCCGAAAATTTCAGTTTTTCACCAAGACTCACTTTCTCGTGCTATCAAACGCCATCAACGACGAAAAAACTCGGTGCTTCGTTGTTGAAATAGTTGTTAAATAATAGTAATGAAAAAATGACTACAAAAGAAATATTTCGGGCAAGGTGATTCCGAAAGCGGTGATGGAATGAATTCTTTTGACATCCGGCTCGCTAATTGTCGTGGCAATAAAACGAAAAATTTGTCAAGAGGATCGATCAAAGAGAATCCTTGTGAAAGAGTTGAAGAAGTTGAGAGAGCATGTGGCAAGGGGTTACGCACAATGATTCACAGGATTTACGAAGAAATGCTTGTCCAACGTGATTCCCCGTTGACGCTTGATACAGCTGGGAACCGAGCCGGCAGATTAGCAAAATAGTAAACTTCGGGACGAGGGAAATAAGAAAAAAACGAGAAAGATAATAAATAGAAGAGAAGCGAGGGTAAGAGGGATCACAGAGAGGCCGTAATTCTTGAGGGACTCGTCGCGAAACTGGCCATTACAGTCATCGGGGAGTTTCTTCGTCTTTCCGTAGCGAGAGAATAGTGTAAACTTGTTCGGAGCTTCCTCTTTCGAGTTTTATAGCTTTAGATCCTTACGGGCTTCAAACGAAAAATGGCGCCATAGCTGTTGAACGTTTTCCTAAGTATATAATGAAGCCAAGGTCCAAATTTGACTTATGCTGACGTTCGAGCCACCGGAGAAATTTCATTCAACGGTTTGTCACGCGTTATACACGATGGAGTGGCTCGAGGAAAGAGGATTTTTCGAAAATCAACATCCGAGCTCCAGCAGCGTGTAGTACACACATGCACTGCACTGCAAGAAAATACACATAATCGCATATATATATATATGTATGTATGTACTGTAATCGTGTATATACGATAATCTGTTTGCAGCAGGGATAACAAAACCGCGGACAGTTAGCAGTGCTAACGAGATAGTACACTCCCAATGTAGTCTTCGGTCTCTCCTGCCAGCTCGTTTCTCTTTCAAGACGAGAGGAGAATCTGTAACGAGGGGTATTAATCTACTTGACGAAATAATGGTTTCGTCGCAGCAGATTTATAATGACTCTTGAAGCTTTTTTTGCAGTAATAAACACGTGTAAACCGGGCTGATGTTTAGATTTCTGGATGATGCATATTCACACGAGCACACACGTAAGTATATTTGTCGAAGTTTCTAAAAGCGAACTACCGAGAAACTACAAATGTAGTCCTTTGGCTTGGGGATTTCGACGGGAATACAACGTGGTGAATGGTCAGAGTTCATCGTATCCGGACCAAAATTGTCACGAGCTTTCAATGGCTCTTTTCTTTGAGTTGCATTCGCCGTTTTTCTACTTGAGAAAAAAAATAGATAAAGCTGAAGAACGGAAGAGCAAAAGGACATATAAGGTCCAATGATCTTTCCAAAAATAGCGGATGACGTCAGGAAGAGAAGGTGCGAGAGAGAGAGAGAACTACAAGGCGCCACTTCTTTCTCTCTTTCGCTCTCTGGGCCTGTCTTTTTTCTGCTGTATGTATGCCCAAGGTTCACCTTTTCCTCTTCGTTCGTTACGCCTCCTTCGACATCGAGGAGCGAAGCGGAATGGCAAATAGGAAGGAGGTACGTGGTGCTTCATCTCGTAGAAGTTTCTCTCTATCGGGCACGTTTTACCAAGAGAGAAAAGCGATTTTCGTGCGACACACTCGACAGGCAAACATGCTTATTTTGTTCTGCCCACACTTCGGAGCTTTTCTTTCTCTCTCATTTCTCTGGGCATGAATATACCCATTTCGGAATATGTCCGCAACTAGTAACCACTCTTTCGTTGGACTTGGGCGAGTATATGGAGGTTAAAGAAACGATAAAAAAACGTTTCTTCGTTAATTCCAAGAGGGAAACTGTACGAGTGTACACGCGGAACCATTTTGTCTCGTCACTTTTTTACGCGTACGCAATCTGTTATTCGTGTTTCTCGAGAACCCGAACAGTCCTGCCCGTTTTTTTTTTCCCCTTCAGCTTTCTTTCTCGGAGACGTGAAAAATTCCGAATTTCCGGGCTACTCGAAAACGCACTTTGCCTTAACATGACTACGCGATCTCCACACTCTGTCTCTTCATAACCTTTTTTTCTCGATCGTACATCTTACAGAAATCGTAACCTTGAAAGCCTCTTTTTGCAGAGAACCAGAACGGAATCCCAAAGCGTCAAAAATTCTCGTGAAACTTGATGATCATAAACAACAGTCACCCCAAAATATTGCACACTCAAAAAATTACATAAAAAAATTTACTATAAAAATCACGAAAACGCAGAGGCTGCGCGCGTAGATTCCAAGATTATTATACGATCCACGATATTCGGAGAAAAAAAATATAAATTTGTTTGTTTACCATAAAGAATTCGTGTGTCTGACAAGTAACCTTTGTCGCATTCAAAAAAATATTGGGAAAGTGAATGAAAAAATTGAGAATTCAGTAACATTTGCGAAAAAGTTGAAGAAAAAAATTGAATTTTTGATGAGAATTTATAGGACTATTTTGACCATGAATGCCGCAGCATCGCATTGAAATCGGTATCACGTTTATTCCGTCGATGCATTTCAACACAAAATGTACAATAATGTTACTACCGTGCGCGGTTGACTTCATCAGAACTGTGAGAATAATGCAACATTAAAAATAACAGTAGAAATACCGCGGTGACGGGTAATTGTTGATCGTGCGAAAAAAATGCAATGATTGTGTAATAAAATAGTAAGGACATGCTCGTGAAACAAATGACACTTGATTGGAATGACCATATTAGAGGCTTTTAAGAGACCGCGATTTAGATATAGAATGCGAAAGAACTCGACGTGTGTCTCATGTGAGACAAGAGTTATGGTATTACAGTATAGAAGACATGGAGATTGATATGAAAAAGAAAAAAAAAGTTTGACTAATGCTCTGCTGGCGTGCAGTGATAACCGCAGGCTCCCATAACCGTAAATCTTGTTTCTTGATTGGTCAGGGCCGCGAGCGTACATCTAACAACGAGTGTATGTTCGCACATAGAGAAATATTCATTGCACTCGTCAATATGGATCGACGTTTAGCCGAATTGATAAATCCGATTAAAATGATGAATCAGACGCTAACGATTCAACAATTAATTCGACGAAACATCATTGCTTCGTAGGAGAGGCGCCAATTTTTCGCGAAGTACGAAAAACTTGAGCACACTTATTCTTCGGATGCACGGTGAGCTCAAGTGCATTCTCAGACTGTTGGTGCACTTGATTTCCTCGAGTAACTTAAGAGGCAAAATAAAAAGAGAAAGGAGGATTGTAATAAAAAAGTAAATGAAAACTGCTCACGTGGTTTCTGTCCGCCTACGCTTGTAGGAATTCAAGTGCACTCATGCACCGTATGCATACAGGGCTTAACGACGCAGAGCTTCTTTGCGAGCATCAGAGAAATTCTCTCATTCGTTTGCAGCGTGTGTTGGTACGGGAAGACGCTGTCGATTGTTTGCAAATAATTTGTCGAACGTTTTCCAATAAATCTGTTAAATGTGTACCTCTGGCTGGCGCGGAGACTGCAATTTTTTATTTGTCATCTTATAGATTCTCACGCTTCCGCGAGCGTCAGATAAATCGATAAATAAATTTCCCCTCGACTCTCGAAAGTGTCCAGCGAACGACGATGTAACTCCGAAGCTTCGATAAATTCAAAAGGAATCTGTATATAGAAATCTCAATCTCAATATAATGTTTCCTTTTTGTTATTCACAATCGTTCAACCTTCCCGGGCTGTGAATCGATACGAATACGTCGATGTAGCCTGCCATTCATCAGGTATGTTGGTACAAGACCCCCGGGACACTCTTATCTCCGCTTGGTGACTTGCACGAGACACTCTTGCGAACGGTATTTCAACTCTCGACATATATGACCAGGGAAAGTTGACGCTCTTATATCTCGATAGTACGAGCGCGATTTTCATGCACATTTTTTTTTCCTTCCGCCGCGAGACGACAAACTATATGAAGCGAATAATTTAACATCGCGCATGGTTTAAACTTCCGCTTATCGTATTTCGCGCATAAGCCATAAATCCTCAAGATCCATGCAGTGTAGATAAATAATTAAATAATAAATACGACGCTACATAAATTCGCAAGATTGGATAGACGTCAACAGTTTCGAGTTTATTAGTCTCCCGGAAATGTGTAATAGGCCAAAAGTAAATCTTCGCCAGTGCACCAGGAAACCACAACCCATGTTTTCGTATAAATACATGCGGCTGTCTATACGTGTAAGCGTCTCGAATCCAAATCACGGGGCTGTCGAAACGGTGCGGGTGATTAAGGCTGTTGTGTACTAAGATTGAACGGGAGTGCCTCGAGTCTGATTCTCGGCTCAACTTAAACTCCAGTCCAATTCAAGTCGATATCTTTTCTTCTTTTTATCTATCTCAGCGCAAATATAAATTTATGAGAGTTTTTAACAGTTCTTATAACTCGAAAGATATACTTGCACGATTTTTAATGAATCTTCGACAGGCATTAAGTTACGATACGATTCAGCTGGGCTATCATTTTAATGAGTCGTTTGTTGAGTGGTAAAATAGAAAAAAAACGAGCGTAGCAATATTTTTTTCAGAACTTCAACATTTATCGGACAATATGAAAGCGCATCGTCCATGAAAAGTTATGAATTGAGTATATCGGGAATACTTGGAATTATGATTGGACGCCACACCCGCGTGCCTTCTACTAATCCCGTGTCTATTGTGGTGACCTCATCTATTTCGGAGCATCCTATGGGGAAAGGATTCTTGCATCGCAAGCTTTTATCATAATAGCAGTTCAACACCGCGCCTGAGCTCAAAACCAGCCAATTAAAGCCCAATGAATCAAATTAATCCTGACCGACTATGTTCACACCCTGATTTCTTTCGTAATTGTCAGAGATTCGAGAGCGCTTCCTTATGAGCTCGGCACTTTGAACGATAGTTCGGTGACGGAGTAAATTTACAATCCGCTCATCGTATCGAGTGCAAAAAATGAAAAACGGAGTTACAATTTAATTTTAGGAGAGGACAAAATTTTCCAACAAAATGTTTATGTATTGAAATCTGATCCTTCGAGCATTCGCGCTGAGGTGACAAAATAAATAGTTGGAAAAAAAAAAAAACTCGTGCAATTAGATCGCAGCTTTATTTTCATGATTTTTAATATGACAGCGACCTTTGAACATCGCAAGATTATTATCCTCGTTATAATGTGGCGTTGGAAAATTCGACACGAATGAGAAAAAATACTGGGACCGAAATCCGTGGATAATTGAGTTTCGCAATACAAACAAAAATAAATACTGCACTCAGAGCCTTTGAAAAAAAAGAAAAAAAAATTGCAACCAGCTTAAAGTTCGTAATTTATTATTATCCACATGCAGCACGTATGGAGCATATACCTATACGTATATGCACTGTGATATGTACGCAATATATATAATTCACGAACATCATATGCGCTCATACTCGGTAATTACGAATCGTGACCCTGCGAACCGGGCACCTGCTCCTCGTAGATTAATTCACTCTTTTTTCTTTCCCTCTTATTTCATTCGCTGTTGCTTGTGTGCTTTACTTTTTTTTTCGTCGTTTATTCGTCCGGGAATCAAAAAGTTTCGTCTCAAGGATTTTTCGTCCAAGGTCTTGAATGGCGAGCGTCTTTGGGACGATTGTCAGATCGAGAACGAGGTAGAGTACAGGAAAATACGAGAAACGGAACAGGAGACTGACATTTTTTTTGAAAATAAGCGACAAACTTGGTTTGTCTGATCGGGAGCAATATTCGCAAATATCGGAAGACTTGTCCGACTGCGGCTCGATGCCGCCGCGAATATGCCAAGAATCAGAGACAGGGAGGCAAAACATTAAACGCATTTTGAGAGAAAACATGGAGGGGACGACGCACGTGGACGGTTTGGTAAATCGAGAAGATCGTCAAAAGGCTCCACGTAATAAGTGAACGGCGTTAATCCGGTATATCCATATCATTATGATTATCGTTATTATTATAATATACATTATGCATGTATATCGTAAGGATATCACGTATCGCATTACGTAAGACGAGAGTTCTGTGGCACGACGAGCAAGAGAGCACCGCTTCATTCCAGCGAAATATATCTATATATGCGCCTATATGTTATATTTATATTTACAACGCGGACTCCCTATGTGAGTAATCGTTATTAACCCAAGTTGGTTTATCGTACCTTATTATGACTGCACTAGAATACACAGAATATATACCAACAGCTCTCATTCCCCCAGTTGATCCGATCGCAGTTCTCAAAATTCCAAAAAATTAAGATTCATTTCGTGAATGAAATAAAAAAATACCCACAAGGAAAATGCATCCTTGAGTGCATGCAAATGAAACGAAGCATGTAACTCGACAAACGATATTTTCGGAGCTTGGCCCCGAACGTTTAGGGCGACTAATTACGCCACTGGACCCTCAATTATTTTGAAGGTTAATAAAAAAATGTTGGAGATTTGAACAGTAGATTTTGCTTCGGCCAACCTTCGCCAGAGAAACGAAATATATACTTTTCGGAACGACAAAAATATTGTCAATCTTGTATGCGAGCAGGATAGATTCCAGGATTTGAAGATATTTTTCCTTCTATTCAAGTGCATGCACAGAGTCTTCCTCATGTTTGCATGGATATATGAAGAGTGCGTCTGTAGGAGAGAACGGTAAGACAGTAGTTAAGAAATATTATCATCTCTGTGGGTACGATTTTGTTGAGAGTCGACGTGCGTTTCCTCTCGCTGTTTGTCCAACACTCGGCTTCGCTATTACCGACGTTGAAAAGTTAACACTACTGCGTTCTACTACCAGCGGACATCCTTAATAAAAAAAGACGAGTAAGAAAAAAAAAAAATATATGAAAAAAAGATCGTACCAGGAGACGAGACTAAATGATCGCTACCACGGCAATTAATTATCGAATTTAATTATCGGAGGTGCTCGATCGAACGATCCATACATTTGACGCTCCATTGACTTGACAAATATATGAGATAAATACATGTATAAGAATCGGTCAATCGATACGCTCCTATGGTTACACCCACGTGCCCGTTCTACCAGCACTTAAATAATTACTCGACGAACAAGTGATTTTCATTTTCTTAAAAGCATCGTAATAATAAAAAATAGAGTTTACATAAATTTGATGAAAATTTTCACGAATCCTTACAGATCGAATCTCTGAAAATGATCGTGAAACATAAAAAATTATTCCAACGAGTATATTGCTGTAATAAAAACGAAACTAATGGAGAAACGATCACAAACTATTAATGAGTATAAAAATAAAAATTCATTAAACGTGCAGATAAACGTAATACGGAATGGTGAACTCGTGGATATTTTTTTCCAGTTATAAATCACACGCCGGAAAACAATGAAATCGCCGTGAGACAGCATTAGTTTGTTAGGTAAAATGTTAATTATTTTGCAGGATATAAACGTGTGTGTCTGAGCGTCTGAGTAGATGCTGAACTTGAGACTGCTACGAGCAAGATTTCAGACTCACACAAACATCAGTATAGCTACGCATACAAAACGTATATAATAAAAATATACCACATCCTACACATATATTTATAACACGTATATATGAGACGGAATTTCACGAGCGATGTGTCACACTGATGCATCGCAGGCATGCATGCGCCGAGAGCTCGTACAAGATCGCGACTACGCGAAATTCACTTTCATCTTTTTTCGTCATACGAAGACGAGAGAGAGAGAGAGAGAGAGAGAGAGAGAGAGAGAGAGAGAGGGAGGAGAAGAGAGAACAAGAGAGACAGAGTGCGGAACTTTATTCGACATTCCGCATAATTTGGCACTGGCGAGGTTTTATCGTGATTTTTCTTTCCTATTTTTTTATTGCATCCCAATAACAAAAACGTTTTCATCATTTTTCAAGAAATACTCAATCCTTTCGATTTAGAAAAATAGTTCATGCCGTACGTAACCCCGTAAATCTTTTAAAAAATTGACTAATTGGCAATTATCGAATGGCCGCATTCTTATGGTTCATAAAAAATAACGCGATCGTCTTAAGAACAACATTATCGGTGTCCCCCATTTCCAAGGCTTTTAGATGTCGCGCTCACCCAGGCAAACACGAAAACGCGAAAAATAAAACGACAATGTTAGTCTTTGCGAATTCTCCAATAAATTACGTCTGAATTACAACAACTTTCAAAGCTGGTAAATTATCACAACCAAGGAACCTTCAAGATTTGTTCAAAATTAAAATTCTTTTGTTTTTTTCATCCATTTTGAAATTTTTTACATCATTAATCTACACAACTATTGTATGAGTGAAACAGCTAAATTTTCCCTCTACGATGTCCTTCTAATAGTTCTGCCACCATTTAGATATTCAATATCCATATCCTGTACTTTGGGATATTTTATTCGTTGTTATTAGCAGTAATCACGTAACACCATGCCAGGGTAAAAACTTCGAAACTCAGGGGAACGAAAAAGTAAAATCACAAAAAATTATACACAAATTGATTGATCGCGGAAAGGTCTTCGTAGCTCTGCTTTATTTAATTTTCCGTTCATGAATAAATATCAGCAACCAATTCATTTTCTGTCGAAGACAATCGTTCCCGACGATTCGGTATTTCTTTCATATGTCAAAATTCTAAGCATCTTGCCTGCGTTCTCGACAGACCCATGTATTTGAAACGTTCCAAGTCGAATCTGTTCGTTCTCCATAATCACAAAAAAGTTCTTTAATAAAATAGTGACAAAATCCTTCTGTATTACTGGACAATCTTTGTCCTTCCTCACTCAAGATATTTAGTGATTGAGATTAAAATTCGACCGAAAAATCAAATCAGATAGCAGCTAGTCTCTTTTTGGATGAAATTCACTTATAAATTATCACAATTCTACTTAAAAAAATAGTATTTCGAAAACTCGACTACGAATGCGATGTGATCAATGCCACAAAAAAGCGAAAAATTACATCTTCGGATATTTAGACATGAGAACGGACCAGACGAATTGACGTGAGAACGTTCCTCGTCACAAATATTCGGAACACTACGTTCTAGAGCGTAGAAAAAATTAAACAAAGCAGCGGCCACTTCTAATATTGGCAAGAAATGCATCTCGTGTTAATTAGGGATGAAGAATAATAAAAGAAAACACTCTTTCTCTCGTAACTCGTAAAACGAAAGCAAACTCTAGATTTACAAAGTTATTGAAAAAATTCAATAAAACATGGGGAAAATAATATGAAAAGAAGAAACTAATAAAACAAAAAGAGCTCGGTCACAGCATGTGAAAAAAAAATTGCATAGCATCAGCGTGACCTACCGTGTGCTTCGATGAATTTGGCCCAGCAGCCCCAGAAAGCCTGAGCGCCGCCAGTCCTGATTCCCGAGCTCGTGTCAGTCTCGCGATCATCGTCGTCGCCACCACTGGCTCCACTCGTATCACCGTTATTATCCTCAGCGATGATATCGCCAAGGACACTAGTGATTTTTTTGTCGTTTCTATTATCACCGTTCTGACCTTTGAACTTGGAGAGGGATTCTTCGTAGCCGTGTTGAGATCTCTGCTCGCGATGATGTTCGGCCACTGTGTCAGCGGGATCGAAGCCAAGTCTTTCCTTGTAATAAGCCTGGGTCGACATTTTTTCAGGAGGATTAAAAATTCGTTGTTCTTTTGTATCTCCAGTCCGCGCACTTCCTCCGGTCCGCGGGAGGACGCTTTTCTCCCGTGAATCGTTCGATATATCTTCAGCTTGTTTTCCAGCTCGGTGTAGTACAAATAATCGTCACGCTAATGACGATGCATGACTGTTGGTCGCACCCGAAGAACAAACCCAAACCGAATGTTAATCACTTTCGCGATTGCCGAAAAACAATAACGAAGGAAGGAGAGGGTAGGAAAAAGGGAATAGATATTCAATGTCACCGGAAATGATCTCGCGGAGAAGTTCGTTTCGCGCCGAAATGCCGGCCTTTTTATTTTACTTTTTCTTGTCGTCCGCGCCTCCACACAACGCGACGAAAGAAAAAATGTCGTTCGATTTGTTTTGACTTTACTTTTAATTTTTTTCTTTTTTATTTCGTTCGTTTTTAATTCCTCTGCACTTCCGTTTTCGTATCTGCAAAACGACCGACGGATATTCAGTCGCGTTTATGAGTTACTGGACATTATTCTTTATTCCTTGTTATTATTGTTTTTTTTTTCTTATGACCATCATTCATCTTTTTTCATTATACTGTATCGATTTGTTCGTCATCTTCTTTCTCTTCTCTCACAATGGGTTAATGCGTGTTATTGAATCACGTGTTACGTTTCGTTGGAATTTATATTTCTTTTCGTTTCGTCAATGAGTTTTAAGCAATGAGGAATAAAAAAAAATGGGCAGTTATCACCGAAAGGATTATAACGAGGATCGCTTCGTTGTCTTTTATCGTTTTTCACTATTTTTTGCGTTCATCCGGTTTCCAAAGTTTCGAGTTTGGTGATTAGTGCTTTAAGCATTCGATTAATCTTCACGTTAGGCGATATTGCTTTGCAGGCATGTGAATACATTTAATATGGCGCTCGTGTCTCACGGTATGTGTAATCCGTTTCGCAACGACAGACAATTATCGCTCAAGGGATATATAAACCACCCTCGCCAAATTTTTCCGTATCAACTCGATGCCCACGGATATGGTTTGACACACACATACATCGTATTATTTATGGCACATTGAATTCCCGAATGTTTTATCTTTTGTACTTGCTCGAGGTCTCATTAATCCATCAGGTTACTTGGTTTTCTCGCCTTTGATTTTTCACGCGTGCAAAACACTGTTCAAAAATAGAAAATAAATAAATAAGTATCGCGACGTATTGGGTTAAATGATAAAAACTTCGGAGATTGTGTGTACGACTCGTTATTATTTCGGTCTTGTTGGTTACCTCGAGAGACTCTAGTAAAATGAATTCGAGTCGAAATTCGTATATTCGAATGATAATAATGCTAATAAAAATAATTTTTAATAAATACGACGATGTTGAAATGCGCGAGTGTTGTTGGCCACTGTGACACTCGTTAATGTTAAGTAAGCTTGGAAAAAACCGTTGACAAGAGAAAGAAGTAAAGATTATTGGGAACGATTTTTGAGCGAAGAAATTTGAGAAATAATAAGGAAAATATAACGACGTACGGAAAAAAGTAAGCGAGCGGTCGATAGCTCGCCGACCGGCTGACAGACTGACTGACTTAACAGACTAACCGACTAGAGAGCTGTCTTGGTGTGTCTGACGTTAAGCCGCGTGGACACGAGACTGAATGTACCGCGTGAGAAGTGACGCCGAATAGCCACCACAGGCTGAAATCGACGCATACGCATACACCAATACAAACGCCGGAGCCCAGCACCGCAACAGTACAGCATGAAGGGGGCAAGAGAAAAGAGAGAGAGTGAGAGAGAGAGAGAGAGAAGTTGATTCGTTCGGTTGCTCGAGATCGGGGATCCCCGCATATGGTAATCGGAGAACGTTCCGAGTGTGGGTGTCGTCCCCTGGAACTCGTGTTTCTCGTCCAATCGTCGCAAACTTATTCGCCGAGTGATCCACCACTCCGCACCGATTCAACGAAAAAATTCTGGTAACACCTTAAAACGTAGCGAGAGTAGGAGAGAGAAAGAAAACGCTGCTTGTCGGAGTTGCAATCGACTTTTTCCGGCGTTCAGGACTCTTTCAAGGTTCGACAATTTTTAATCCTGATGATAAAGTCGTTGAATCCAAGATTTAATACTCGATAAGTTCGACCCACGCCAAATTATCGCTTTCAACTCGTTCGGGAATAAACAGCGTCTCATCTATTAAAGTGTTTATTAGATATTATTATCGTCAAAAGAATTATCGACCAAAAACATTGTTGAAAAATTGAATTTTCCGTCTGCTCTACGTACTCGTAAGACTTCGACACTAATTACTGATGCCATTCATTTGGACGATCGTCGTCCTGACTGCATTACGAAGGAAAATTTTTACTGAGACGTATTAATTGAAATTCATTTGAGAACAAGTAATTACTTTCCGAGCATGACTGTACACTCGACTGATGCGTCGAATTCTACTCGAGAGCTCTCATTGCAACAAGAACGTTGGACAGTGTAGGTAAACGACATTGTTGCAGGTAACGACAGTGTTATGGAGGACAGATCATTGTCGTGTAATCCCGAATAAATGGAGGGTATATTTTCATGAATATGGCGAAGATTATCGTCAAGGAATTCGGAACGAAGGATACCTAACGGTAAATTATACGAGCCAGGTCGTAGTCGACGATACAAGCGATATTTTCGAAGAGAGAGAGAGAGAGAGAGAGAGAGAGGGAGGGAGGGAGGGGGAGAAGATGAGCCTTGAGAAACGCACACAAACACACAGGTAGAGAGCACGTGAACGGCGATCCTGTATAGCATTTACGTTTGGTATACCTTTCATGGTAGCAAATATCCCTTTCGACCAAAATATTCCCAATTTTCGTATAAACGACTTTGACGTAGAAGAAGAAGAAGGAGAAGAATCAATTAATATGTTAAGAGCGGAACAATATGGAATGTGGAACTTGATGAAAAAAACAACCGTTATAGGCTCATCGACACGTGCCTTTTTGGCTAAATTAAATTTCAACTCTCAACGAAAAAAAACTATGGAATCGGAAATCTTGCAACATCGAAAAGCAATGATGACCCTCTCTGTTCAGTTCGCAAAATTCTCATTCAGCCGGCTCCTGAACACCTCTCACCAATATTTTAAACTCTAAAAACTCCAAATCGAAGCCGCCATCAGAATCATTTAGTCTCCATTTACATAGACATTGAGAAAAGCAATAACGCGAGGGTTTTTGACGGCAATTCAAAACTCATTAGTGGCGGCATATGGCTACCCAAAAACTTGGGACGCGGATACAATCAGCGGATTGATCGAACCAGTGAAATTCTACGATCATTAATTTTATCAATTATTATTGTAATAAAGAAAAGTAACAAAAACGCATTTTTTTTTGTTAAGTTAATTATTCTGTACTCTCTCAAAAACTTTTTCTTTATTTTCGAGCTTGGACCAACGAAAACAGGAAGAAAACTCTACAAGCCACAGGAAGGAAATTAATGAATGGGCTTACAATCTTGGAGTAAACGATTCAGAATGCAGAGAGCATTTACGAAATTATGTGAATGAATGAAAAAGATGGATATCGTTAAAATTTCTACTGCTAAAACCTCATCAACGTAAGAGTTGAGGAAAAGAAGATAAAAACTAAAAGAAAATGCGGATGTAAAGGAACGAAGAAAAAGACAGCCTGCATCAGGCTCTTTTGCATCTCTGCGAAATTGTAATGGTCGAGAAGCAGATGTGAAGAGAGAAAGGAATAGAAAGCAAGAAAGTAAGACAGAGAGCCGAGATTGGTCCGAGGGAACGACATAAATAGAGAATAAGAAGCCTAGATCTATGTATAGATACGCCAAGAGGAGGCGTCCGTCTGCTTTCTGACCGAGACAAGCGCAAGTACATCTTTGAATTATATACAATAATACCAATGCCCTCGAAGTACATGCCGGATTTCATGCCATCGGAAAAAACGTGGAAATTAACAAAGCTGCACCCTTAATGCAAAAAATAAAATAAAATAAATCGATTGACCGAGAGAAATCCAAGCGAAACAAAAAAACAAACAATACCGCAGTGGCTTTGATTGCTGCAAAAAATGTTTTCGGCAAAATCGATTACAATTTGATATCAAAATAATTTTCTGGTCACCGCGGCACAAAAGATTTTTTTCATGGACTATCACGAAAATTCTCGTTTTTATGTTAACCCTATGGGAACAATATACGTAAACGATAAATGCTGCAGCACATTCGCCAGCCTCCCGGAATTAGATGCAAATAGAAAATAGAGTGGAAGAAAAAAAATAGTAAGAGGAAAAGAGTTGGGTAGGGAGAAACACTGCAGTAGTCTGAACTGCAGAGCTGGACGGCCATGCACTCAGTGAAGAGTTTAAGTCTGTGTGCATCTGCATACGTATGTGTTAAAAATATGTATGAGTGTTAGCTGGCGAGGTCGCCAGGATACTGCAACGAGGGACAAGAGAGCAGTATGCCTTTTGTAAGAGTCTCGAGTGTGTACTCGTGAGTTTGCAAGAGAATCCTCAGAAAAGCTCGGCAAAGCCAACGCGTTATAATACGCATAACCGCGACAGAATCAACGGCAAAAGCTACGCATATACAAAATTAAGAGATTGAAGGAGAAAGAGCAAGTGAGCAGTAGGGCGAGGCAAGTAAACGAGCTTATTTACGCGACATATCTTATGGTCCAAGAGAGCTGGAATTACGGCACCAAGTGGTAGTGCAAGTTGAACAAGAACCCGATGACCTCAGCGGGATTATCTCCTTACCCTTGTTGATTAAAAAAAAAAAACAAAAAAAATTGCTTCCAGTAGCACGTGTAAGTTTAACTAACACCCAAGGATATTCACAGCATCATTTTTTCAATTTTATATATGCCATTGTCAGTGCGTGTGTCATGGAGATCAATGTGATTCGAAGCTTTGACGATATTGCAAAAGCAATTTTAAAAAATCTAACAAAAATAATTAAAATTCGTGCGTTATTTGTAACGATTTGGAAAATCTTAATTGGGTATAGGGCTTGACTGAATAATATGAAGATTTCATCATGAAAATAGATGAATAAATGATTTAAGAATCAATCAATCGATAAATCCGTCAATTTGATAACAAGAAAATTCTCACGTGTCGGGTGATAAACGTATGGGCGAGTATAAATCTGTTTTATAACGTCTGTATATTAATGGCACGTCTGCACCGTCTGGTGGAGTGTACGGATATTCTTATAGTTCGAGGACGGTCTTGCCAGAAGAATTCTGCCGGTATTGCTCTCTCGGTGGGCGAGTGAAACGAGTCAAAGTTAGAGCTTGTAGTATGAGACTTGTGCTTAGAATCTGCTGCTTCTTTCGTGGTGTGGTAGTTGTCGTGGTGTCGTTGTCTCGTCTATGCATTATTGCAGTACGAAGAAGAGCCATAAGAGAGGGCATAGTGCAGCAGGCAACTTGGTTCTCTTGGTGGTTGCTTTCGCGGTTAGCGTTTCTGATGCCGGAGCAAGTATGAAGGCGAGAGGACGAAGCTTGAACGGCTGCCAATTTGCAAACTTATGAAGTAGGAAGGAGAAGGAGAGGACAATGAGCTCGACGGAGATTTCGATGCATTCCTTTTGTTCTAGTCAAACCCAGTACCTTCTATAATATCGTTCTTTCTATACAGGAAATATAACTTTATGTGACTATGTAAAAAAAAAAAGAAAAATGCGACAATTGCATTTTGCCAATTTATTTTTGTCTAGACACTTTGGGAAAGGAAAATGGAATGGGAAAATATAATCGATGTCCCGAGAGCTCGATCAGTGAATTTTGTATCCTTTGTGTAAAGAAAATAAACGAGTTCGCCCCGGAAGTGTCACATAGGAAAGAAAAATGTAATAGTTTTTGAAATTTTCGTTAATTTTGATTTGCCAAGAAAAATCTAAACTCCGAAGGTATGATCGAAAGGGCACAAAAGAATGGAGTACGAAGGAGAAAGAGAGGGAGAGAGGAAGAGCGAGAAGAAGTAAATTTAATTTCCATACAGCTTAGAGTCGTTGGCTTTGGGTCTTGGCAGCTGCGAGTTTTGCAGCTGGCCTATGCGAGCTCTTTCCTCTGTATTCAACTGTAAATGGCCAGTGTCCACGTGTGTTTACAGCCCTTTACTCCCGTCGAATCGTTACGAGGACTCGTGTTCGGCAGTATATAGAAATGGCTATTTTCTACAGCCGCCATACGGACGTGTGTACATATTTAAAAAGCAGGAAAACAGAGGAAAGAGAGAGTAGGAGAGACGGAGGCTGTAACTACTTTCGAACCGTTGTTGAGGGAGGGCCAAGTCTTGCCTTTCTCGGAAGTATCGAGACGCGTAGAAAATTTCAGGATTTATAATATCCATGGAGAATCTAAGCGTTCGAGGAATAACGATCCAAGAATAAAAAGTTTCGTGACACGTTAATATGAACTTGAGAGGAAATAGATATCCTTGTCGGAATGAATAAATCATCTTAAGATCGGGACGATCGAGATTTTGTTTATGAAATCAATTGAATCTTGATGAAAAAGCGAAACTATGTCATGTCAGTTTTGACACTTAATATCCATGTGACAGTTTACATCGCCACTGGGTAAAAATTTTCCATCGTCTATTACACAAGGGAAGAAAAAAAAAATCTTATATCTCATTCTTCCTGCTGTTATTTCGACGAGTGAAAAGTTTTGAAAAATGTTGCACATTTTTAAAACGTAAAAATGTCTAAAAAAAACGTCTACGTCCTTTTGACAAAAAAGTGACCGGCGAATAATGTATCGTTTGCAATGGACATGAATTGCGATGGTAAGACGAAGAGTGAAATTGACGCGAAATTCTGACACGAAAAAAGGTTGCATATTTGGAGTAGAAGAGGAACAGGAACAATCGTGAGCGGATAAACGTTGAATACTCTCTGGCGAGAGGAGCGAAACGAGTGCACGCGCGATTGTAGAGTCTGCGGGAAAAGAGGGAGAAAAGAAAAACATAGTCGCGTGGTCGTAAGGCTGTGCTATGTGTTGGCATCTTATGCGGCTCCCGCTGCATCGTTGCAGCGAACCGGCTGCATTCTTGCGCGGGACCTGCATAACGGGTCCAAAGTCCAGGTTCCTTCGTCTCCTTGTTCTCGCTTCTCCTCGTCCCGCAATCGGGGAAGAAGAAGAAGGAGAAGGAAAAGGATATCGAGAGAGTCTCACATCGTTTTTGCAACTTGCATTATCTTCATCACGAATTCGGGCGTCGAGTCAATTCACGGTGATCAAAATTTAATCAACGTTCAAAATATATTAATATGCATAAGCAAAATATTCCTGAAGCAATTTATAAGGTAAAAAAGTCGTATCATTGACACACGAAAAACTGACATTTCAATCGGCCCGAGGCGACATATAGCTACAAATGTTGCCTGCGATATAAACAGGATCAAATTTGATCGGTTATGATTAACGAAGAGTCCAAGAAGGTCGGACACCGATTATTAATATTGACATATTTCATTAGCCCACTATGAATTATTTCTTGACTTATTTCGTGCCTTCGAATCTTCGTGGAATAATCAAAAGTAATCAATTTATTCATTCGATCGACTCTCATTCGTTTCTTTCCGGAGTTTTGCTTTATGAATACCCCGAAAATCAGCATTCGTCATTTCATTTTTTCATCATGAATGAAACCCACACGAATGCAAAAAACAAATAAGCGCCATTGAGCCCAATCAATCAGAACGATTGATACGATTGATATTTACGAGTGAAACATGGCAAACATTAATTGCTCTTCCATCAGCTGAGTTTATCGATTTTTTACGATTAAACAGAGTCTTGTTTTTAAAAATGAAGTAAGCAGTTAAATTAGGGGGAGGAAAAAGAAACAAGAAAAATGGAGGCGCAGTTTCGATAATAAAAGTTGATTCGCGCGTGTGCGTCCGTCGTATTGGAATACGAGGTTTGCGGGCCACACAATTAATGTGTCCGTCTCTGTCGGTTTTAAGTAGCGACCTATCCCAATGTTGAGCGGAGTTTAGCGGAGATCAACGACGCCGAAATTCAAACGACGGGCTCTTGGCGGTGCACTATACAAATGCACGTAAGTGGAATGTCGAACGCGCCTAGACGTTTTCTGCCGCGTCGAGCGGCTATTTCGATCGAGAGCAAAAGTTATATATACACAAATATACCGGTAAGAGTCGACGACCACCGCGAGTACAAATCGATCCCTCACGCTGACGGCGTGGCCAATGGCAGGCTGATCGGTTCCGCTTTTGTTTTCGAAGCTAATAAAACAAGCGAAAGAAAAAAAGAGACGGAAAATAAGGAGAAGAAGAGTGAAAAAGAGTGCAGGCGAAGGGAATCAGTGAGAGAAAAGAAATAATCGAAAAAAAGAAATCGGAGCAGACTGAAGAAAGAGGAGCGAGCGAGCGAGAAGAGAGAAAGAGAGAGAGAGAGAGAGAGAGAGTGAGAAATCTCAAGCTCCTGCTTCAGCTGTGATATTTTTGGTTCGATGCTTTCGCCCGAACCTTTTCTTGATAGCAGTCCGGGGCTGGGTTTTATAGCACAAGCTCGCGATCCACTGGGGAGGAAAGGAATTTGGTGCCCTTGAACCGTTCCGACGACCACGACCCTGCGAATGCAACTACGCCAATGGGCATTTGATCGAGAAACCATTCTATCAACTGCAACTTCGCCATACAATTCCGCTATGAAACAACCAACACCTGACACACTCGTTTTTCAATAGACATTCCATAAACCCAACACGATGTTTCCAAAGAAATTACGTGGATGACGTGATAAGATCATAAAAATGTGCCACGAATGGAAATGTTAATAATATTCGATATTTTACCTTCAATTCGTCGTATAATAAAAACTTGAAAAAAAAGTCGATTTTTCACGTCAAAAGGTCCAGTCAAATTTTTGCGAAACGTGAAGAATACCGGTGTGCGAAAAATATTGAAAAACTCAGGCATCCGTGAGAAAAACATCGGTTTATTCATTAAATAAGCGGGGGTGGAGGTGCGATTACGTACACCCGTGAATTATAAACGCTCGACGGTCATGGCGATCGATCCTTAAATGGTATGCCGCGAGGGAGCCTCGTAAAAGTACGTGGGAGCCAGAAATGTATGTTTGGCAAATGGTATGTCACAGTAGCACGGAGAAAAAACAGCTAGAGAGAGAGAGAGAGAGAGAGAAAGGAAAAGAGTAAAGTCTGGATGCGAGGGAAAAAAACAGAGTAAGAGGGCCAATCATGGTGAGAAACGATACCGCCGCGGTGGCGAGTATGCTTTGAGAAGAAAAAGGTGCTTCAAAGCGAGCGAAACAGACGATAATAAATAGCGTCGAGAGCAAAAGTAATACCAGGTCATAGTAGTACTTCGGAAGAACGAGCATAAAGCCAAAAATGCAAACTGTCCTCACGAAAAAAGTCAAGTTTGATATTAAAAAAAAAAAAAAAAAACAAAAAAAAAGGCTGAAAGATGTAAACAAAAATAGAGCAAAACTCTTGGATGAAGGAGAATGGGGTATGATCGTAAAAATCCTGACATATCCGAAAGATATCAAGAGGCACTTCGGTCAGGAGATGAAAAGATTCTCTGCCTGGTATGTGCCGAACTAGTTTACCCACGCGTTCCACCTCGAGGTACACATACACGCGACAAAAGAGAGACCGATTTTAGTAGCAGATAAATTCGCCATGCAAGCATCAAGTGCAATGCTCGCCGAAATCAGCCTCTACATTTCTCTCGTTCTTTCTATCCTCTTCTCTATATAGACTATTCACTTCTAGAGATAAACCCATAGACTTCCCATAAGCTGATTTTTTAATCAATAGCCGGGACGGAAATTTCATTAATAGCCCGGACGCTAACTTTCATATATTGCACGATGGCAAATCGATATCAGCGAAGTAGCAAAAAAAAAAACAAAAACCGCCACGAGTTGTTATCGGAAAACCTGTTTTGTATTAAAGTTTATTCAACGAGGTGCGATCGATAACTTCACGAAGAATCGTGTTGAATAATATCACCATGGTCATCCCTCGTGGGTGATTCAGAGCTCAAGAATTAATTCCCCCGGCTGAACGAACGGCCTTTCTTTCTCTTTCTCCCTCATTCGCAGGTAAATCTTATGTACGAGAATGTATATAATATACTGATGTACTGAAAGGTATGCGTATAGGTATATGCGGATCGGGCCGTCATCCCGCTCTGGTCGTGATGACCGAATAAGGGTCGCCCGCAAAAGAAACATTTCTCGTTTCGTTCGTTTGCTGGTTATTACCACTGAGATGGTCCATAAGTAACAAACGTGTGTAAAATATTCATCGATTTCTTTCTGATCTAAGTGACATACTGTGATGGCCATGCAGTATTTTTACTTTTTTTATTTCGTCGATTCTCGGCAACGACGTGGGCTTTTTCATAAACCAATAACGTGTTTCATATGTTCATATATTTTTGCACTACATATTTCGAGCCTCTGTCGCTCTCTTCCATTCCAACGATAAAATGGTAGATATGTGTGTCATTGAGAAGCAACTGGTGACGTTACGTGTGATAATTAACGCTCGAGGGCAATCAACGAAAGTAAATAACAGACGGTGTGGCCGGTAGCAGAAACGTTGAAACGAGCACAGCCATTAAAAATTACAAAGATTCGAGAAAAACCATTAACAAAATGAAAAGAACTTTTTGTTTTTATAGAATTCCAAACATTTTTCGATCTGTAGTTTTAAAAATATCATTACCCGTGAGGTGTTTCATTATAAGGAAAATAAACGGGAGAAAAAAAAAAAGAATTAGGTACGACACTCAGCGAAATCGAGGAATCCAATGTCCAGGAATCAAATGTAACAAATTGTGAAATTGCAAAGGTACAAGCTGGGTTCTCCTAGATATTCGCAACTAAATGGAGAAGTAATTCTCCCACAATAAAAAATCATTGATAGCGAATGAACAATGCTTTCTCAATCCGTTCACAAAGCATCGATAGGTTCAAAAAAACTCCAATGTATGACGAGAGTTTTCAAATGTTATGCAATATTGCTTATTGTTAAGAAGGGAGAATGAGTTTACGAATTTGTCCAACGAATCGTAACGATTTAAGGTTGGCACGATTTGAAACTGTTCTTTCGGTCATGTGGACAGTATGACAAAGTTCAATAGGACTGGATAAGCGCAGGTATCTCTGTTATCGGTCGTCATCGGGGAGATATTACGGATTACGTAATGTTTATGATATGGGAGATAAGGCGACGAGTTGCTTTCGAGTATGCACAAAAATATGGATTTTTAAACATCGGGAAAACCCCTCAAAGAGAGTCAAAGCGACGATACGTCAGAAATAGTGAGGATCGAGGAAATTTTAGTGTTTTCAGGGACATATATTGAAAAAGCACAACAACGAGAACTTGAGGAGCGTCGGTAAGGCGGATTGCGACATGCTACATTCGTCCATATCGAAAATATCTAAGTAGTTAGATAAATAGGTAGAGTTAACGTAGAGGTATGACGTAGTCAGTTGCGGTATAGTTATGATACTGCGGAGACGTGGGTGTTTCTCAACAATGTAGAAAGGTCTAAGATATAAAAATACGTAAATTGACAAAACCAACAGCATCGGATCAACCGTCGTAACGATACTTTGTTTTTTTTTGCCGGTACACATGCATATTTAAGAGTGCCCGAACGAATATTAATATCGAGTTTAAAAAAATAGATCGTGAGGTCGGGGTGACGAGTCCGATCCGAAGAAAGCTGGGAGAGAAAAAAAAATCGAAAATAAACGGTGGGCGTCAAGGAACTAAAATCGTAAATAACCGAATCGAAAACGTATAGTTATCTAAACAAGAATTCTATAAATGTACATCGAATAAAAACGCCTCCACTCTCAACGATGATAACCAAACGAAAACATCACTAAATAATCTCAATCTAAAAAGGAAAAAAAGAAAAAATCTGTCGAGCAGCAGGAATTGGAAAAAATCGATGACAAAAATTGACAAATAAGCTGATAACTGGCACAGCTCGAAAGTCATTGGAATCACGATCCTAATTATTGATTCATGGCTTAATTAGTATGCGTATCTTTGATACGGTGAGGTTTATACTGCCGGATTACAAGACATATTAGTAATTTTCGTATGTGAGTGGTTTGATTTGTCGAAACGACGTTGGTCTAATTAAAAAATGTTTCGAAACGTTTTTTCTTCAAAAAGTCAAACTTGGAGCTTCGATATTGAAAAGGAGTGTGGGACTACCCTAACCCGACATTGGACGAAAGAAAGGAAGAGTCTGAGAGGATTAAGTATCAAGGGCATTGTGAAAGGTCTCGAAAGGGCTTGTGAAGATATATATATATATATATCTTTGTATAGACTGAGCAAGAGGTATAGATCGAAACCGTAGGACTTTGCTAGAAATCGAAAGTGCATAAATAATCCAAGTGACCGCGTGGGCTCGTGGAACATGGCTCTTGGGAGTTTCGATCCTCGTATGCGTTTGTGCGTACGCGTGTGTGTCTCCCTAACATGTGATTGTCCCGATCGGGGAGCACTTCTAGGAAATCATAAATACCTGTCTTCTCGTAGAGGGCGCGAGTAAAAGTTAACCGAGACTAAAAAGCGTCCCAGAAGCCGAAGCTAGCGGAGTAAAAAAGTCAATACGACATAGCATCTCCTTCAACATTTCCGACCACGTTAGACTTGAAAAAGAAGAAAAAAAAAAAATTTCAAAAATTGAAAAATTTTGTAATATGTCAGAATGAACTAAATGAAAAAATATCTTCCTCATCTACATAAGGGAGAACCGGACAACAAGACGTCCGATGATAAAACCAACGAGAGCCACTTTTAAAACCAAGTACCTGGGAAGAGGATTTCCAACATTTTAGTCTCCGCAGCGCGATCGTTCAATCACAATCAATTTCAAAGACTCATTAACGTCCATCAATCTACGAGAGCACCGCGGGCATGATGATAAACGTCGCTGCCCGAAGCACAAAGTACGCAGAAGACAAAAACACGTGAGATCCGACAAAGTACTACAGCGCAAAAGTGCTTCGATATTAGCATCTGATCCAAATCCAAGCAAGATTCTCTAAACGGAGACGCGACGACGATTTCTACGATGGATTTACGGAGGAAAAGACTCAAAATGACTTAGTCACACTTCAATCCATGTATAAACGTTCATACATACATGCATTATACAAGATGCGAAGAGCGAAGAAAACGAGAGAGGAGACACGCGTCAAGTGGCATAAACTCGATTTTTTTTCTCCTTTTATCATTCTACTACGTTACTCGCAATATAAGAGGACAAACGGGGATTACCAAAGCCGAAAAGGGGCAAAAGAGTGCCGCGAGATCGTGCCAAATTGAGAAACTACGAACTGGCAATCAGCGACCTCACACAAAAGTGAGAAACGTGTGTACGCGCACAATCGAGCCTACACATATTGTCACCACATACACATGCATTCGCATCAACACACATAAACATTGTGCATGTGTGAAAAAAAAAGGAAAAAGAAAACTGTACGTAACTGCTTCTGGCTCTTCGTCGAAGCGTTTCGTGCGCTCCAACGACTCTTGGTTTCAGTATTTGCGCAATTCGCAATGAAAACGACTTTCTTTTCAACCGCCTACCCTCCTCCGTATGTAGACCGCGAGGGAGATCTCTTATGCGATCGCAACTGTTTGTGAGTCGCACACCGGACTCAACGACACTGCCAATTACTGACCGTTTAAACGTACTTAATTCACTCAAATTAACCGGAATCGCTTGAATCTAAAATTAGCTATGATTATTAATCCGCGGCATAGAAATGCAAACAACTTTTACCTAGAAATATAAATAAGTTTCGTGGAGCAATCGATTCCTCAACATTATTTCAAATTCCATCAATCATTTTGAAAAAAAAACTGCAATTCAACAAAAATTACAATTTTCATTCAATTCCGAACCAAAAAACTGGATTGTCATGCCTGATGTTTGGTTGGCCAACGATCGATAGGCATTGACACGTTTCGCGATCGTGTTTAGTTCTGCTGTATGGTCTCTCGTCTTATAACGTCCACACAGAAGAAACGACGAGGTTAATCCATCGTGTTACACATGCGAGTTCGATGTAGAAAAAATGGCACAAAGTATTTTCAAGCGTTACGTCAAAGTTTGCGTTTCTAGAACGTAACGAAGAACTACTGTCCCATTATTTGCCATTTTTGTCATTTTCTCTCAATGATTCGACATCTCTCGGTAACCGAAGCATTAATTGTAGTCACGAAATATTCTGCTCAATTTCCTTAATTTTATTGCAATTCGGCAGTCTCTAACGTAAACAATTGTTGTCAAACGGAATATCAACCAAAGGCGAGTCCCGTAAAACGTCAACTACTGATGCATTAGTTATTTCCTTCTCAGGGTTTTGCAGTATTGCAGCCTTGCGGATGAAGCCATTTTCAGGACAATATAGAAATATAGAGATGTGGAAATTCAATTAAACGAGCAAGAAAAACAAAAAAGAATTTATTCGTCAAACGGGACATCGTTATGTGACATCACGAGGAGAGAATGTCGATGAGTTACTCTGCTTCGTGAAAATGCACCTGTCATATACCCGGAGTAATTGAATACGTGCCGGAATTGTACAATTTCGTGATCAACTTGTTCAATGCAATAAGATCATTTTTAATCCGATATTGAAGAAAGCAAAAACGATGCAGCATAACGATCGAACCGCATGAAATCTTCCGACTGTAGATAATAGACCAAGGCGGGAGAAGTGAACGAAAAAGAAAATGAAAAACGATCCTATAAATTTTATGGAACTTGCAGTTGGGCACTAATACACGTAACAAATAAAATATTTATTTATTCCATGTAAATTTTTTTAAACCTCGTTTCGAATGCTAAAAAATTGACGGTCAAGACTTTACCGTTTCGCAATGAGTGACGTATCAGTTGGCCTGCAGCCACCTAACTGTAAATTCTCTGGTAACTGCATTTCATAAACACAAAGTACAGTGCACTTCATTCTCTCTCTCCCTTTATTTATCGGCTTATCTCTCTCCGTCTCATCAAAATACGACATTCAGCATCCGGACAATCTCTCCACGGTGCATATGTGTATACGCTTGATATGACCGAATAAATGCAGAAATACAGAGACCCCATAGAATAGGCGCGTCAGGCATTCCATCATTATCTCGAGAATCCTAGCAAGCCACGATGTGTCGGGTACGAATTAATTAAAGGTATACATACGGCGTTGTTCTGTTGATCGACGCGTGAGCTTACGAGCACGAGGAATGAATGAATTACTTATTTGGTATCATACGGAAATACGACCATATTCAACGGCGAGTGAGTGAGAAAGTGATGGACGAAAAAAGGCAAAAAATCAGATCTCATTCGAATTGGAAAAAAAAACGTACGAATGAAAAAACAAAAATTATTTTTACACACTCGTAATTTGTAAAATAAATACGAGCCTATTTTTTTCAATATCATTGGAATATCGAAACTTTCCAGTTCTATACGTCGTACTTTCTAAATAGAAAGATCGACATCTGATGGTCGTATAGAATGTGAGCAAAATTACGTTAAATGAAAAAAGAATGAAACATAAATTCGAAAGATTCATAATGACCGAGTTGTCGAACGTTTCACGTTCGACAAGTCGACCGGACATTTTGAAAAATTCAACAGCAGAGAGTATTACTGTGTGCATAGTAGATAGCACAGGGTAGATTGTAAGTTGGTTTGAATGATAATACATACATAATGTAAATCAGTATCACGGGCATATGCACAAGTAAGCGTCCTATTAATAATATCTGACACATATATGCAATCGAAGCTGTCATTAGACCGAGTACAAAATGTAAAACGCATACGAGGAGTGGTGTCGATTACACGAGAGCAAAAGATTGAACGGGAAAGAAGAAAGAATAAAAATGATGAAAAAAAAAAAAAAAAAAAATACAACGAAAAAGAAAAAAGAGAGAATCGCTGGAAATCAACGGTTGTCGGAGCTGGCGTGCATGTACGTATATGGTCAAGAAAAATGCCCCGAGCAACGAATATAGATAAAGCACTAGTTAGCTTAGCCAAAGACATACATTTAATATTAAACTCAACGTAATTTATAAGCTAAGTGTATCGAGATTGGGATCGCCTTTTTTTCAATCATTATCGATCGAGAATTAATAACCACGATGATACAATCATGACAGTATGTTTTATGATTTATCGACACGCTACAAAAACATCCGACTGAGAAGTGTACGAGCCAATTATGTTAAAAATCGGGAATGACAACCGAGCGAACAGAAAATGTCCATCATGAGCATTTGATAGTGCGTCAAATTTTGAACGTTAAAAGTCGAGTTGTGCGTTTTATAAAAGTGAAAATGAATAAATGAACAAAGGAAAAAATCATGTGGCCCATGTGAGAAATGTTGCCCTCTGTTAATGTGTCAATGATTTGAGTTAATAAATGCCAAATCGACGACGATCGATTTTTCCCAAGACGGGAACTGTGCAAGCAAGAGTGCAAGTTAATCGACGCTGAACCACTAATAACACTGTACTTCTTACTTCTCGAGTGTTTTAACCTTCGTCATTGTTAATTACGTACGGGCGCAAGAGTCGATGAATTCGTCACAGTTTTTCGTCGATTAAGCTTCAAAAATGAATGCTCTAGTAGAGAAGAAATTATTGACGAATTGTGGTCACAAGAGTATAATGGAAAACAAAAAATGCCTAAATTTTTCAATCAAATATTCGGCTGAAATGTCATTGTCAGGGGATTCATTGAAATTTAAAATATATGATTGCCGTGAAGATTCCGAAAGCATGAACAAAAATTCTTTCTTAATTCTACGTCCCAATGAGTTTCTTGCGAAAACAACAAAAAAATCCTAGCCCCGGAGAAGCCTAAAAAAAAGGGAAAAACAAGCCCGAAATTATGAGAACTAACGGAATCTATTCTCGACGAATATTCTCGCTTTAACGAGCGATTTTTAAAATTTATTCGAGCGAGAGGACAGCGAGATATAGCAAGAGCGAGAGAGCGAAAGGCACGACACCACACAAGGATAAGCAGGAAAGAAATATCTTCTGGCGCTTAGATTTTGCGAGGACGAGTCGACACAAGGCAGACGACATATAGTAGCGAATCTCCATAGTCTAGAGAATCCGTGAAGGCACGAAAACATATTCGAGTTTCATGAGTAAAGATGGCGCTGAAGAGAATATAGAGGCGTTTCCGCGATAGGGGAGAATTGTGCCGGAGAAAATAGAGCTCCGATGAAAAATAAATAGCTAAGACTTTATTGCCTTCGCATGAGTCTCGTGCTTTACAAGAGGCCGACAAAAAGACCATCATTCTCGCAGCTTTAACTGGATTTACAAAAAGAATTCTAAAATTATTTTCCCTCTAAATCGTGACAAATTCTAACAACACGAGAAATGTCATGAGTACTTTTCCACGCCAGAAAGAAGGGAAAAAAAACTTGACTACCAACGTAGTAATATCTGCAACGCACCTGCATATTTCCAAAGGAAAATGAATCGACAGAATTCAGAGCGATATCTCATTATTTCTGGGCATCAGCATACGATGATAATAAATTCTGCAACTTGTTCCATTCCATAAATACCAAATAGAAAAAGACAAAGAAAATTATAAAAATGACAAGCATCGACTATCAATGGATCATCGTAAAATAACCAATAAATCAAAAGTGTCAAATATTGTTCGAGTCTCGTGGTAACCAAAACGTAAGTTCTCGCGGCAACGTTTGTATGAAAATATGAAACACCGGCATGTTTACGTGAAGCCAAGAATACATGAGAATATATTTATGTGTAAGCGATAAAACGATATCCGTCGTACACACACACACACTCATCGAAGTGAACCCGTTGTTAAAAGTCGTCGCATAGGTAGCCGACGATGGGTGAACGCTGGAGGCGATATATTTGTGTTTGTGAACGTGTGAGGTATATATAACGGAGGGAAAGAGTGAGAAGGGGCTCTGGACGATTATTCCAGGCCGTTATTTAAAAAGATAAGAAGGAGGAAGAGAGAAATGGTGGGATGAGGGGCGAGGAACGATTGACTGTACAGGTGAGTCAGGAACGAGCTCCGAGTACTCGTAAAATTCTCGTATAGTAGCACAAACAGCCGCGCACAATTCTTCTCGATTATTATCACAAGTGTATAGTCTGTTTGTCATCGATTGACGAATACTATGTCATACATATCGAATATCCGTAGAGATGATTACTAATTTGACAATTTCGTTGATTCATCAAATAACGCAAATGTTTCTCGCCGTTTTCCAAAGCAGCACGTGATTTTCTCGACTATTTTCAATTCCGGATATTTGAAAACATCGAGATATTTAAATAAAAACTTTATCGATTGAATTTTCCTGTATTGATAAGACAAAAATTTATTTTTGATGTCGCGTCGAGAGACAAAAAATTCATAAAGTTTCAATAATGAAAAAAAAATAATTAAAGTCAACGTTGCAAAAAATGTTTTTATTTATCGTATAAGAGTCCGAACAAAAAATTCGATTTATTAGAAAAATTGTAATGAATTCGAGTATCGAAAATGTAATGGAACAAAAAAAAATAAGATCTGATCGATGTTGCAATTTGACCGATGCACTAGTGCGAATGAAATTTGAAGTTGGAATTCCCTCGTATGGATAGTAATTTTCACCAGACTACGAAAAGTATTTCGAACGAAACGTTAAACATGGGCTTCTTGAAAAAAAGAAAGAAAAACCATATTTTGGAACCATATTTTTTGAAGCCTTCGTAAGATGGGCCATCCCGGAAAGGATGAAAGGTTGAAAAAGCGGAGAGTGGAAAAGAGTATAGGAGTTTGGACGTGGTTGACCAGGTAGCGTTCTCCGGTATGGGTCTTGTGGAAGGTCCCATATTATAATCCACAATGCACAGGTAGGTTTAATACCGGTCCTCGGGAGCGGGGACTCTCGGGTCTGGTGGGGAAAGAATAAGGAAAAAAGGGAGGAGGGCTGGGGGAAGTATCGTCAAAACAAAACGCGAAAGAAGAAGAAGAAGAAGAAGGATGGTGAAAAAGGGCCTGAGCGCAGCATTGGCCGTGCACCGGCAACGATATTGCGCTCGGTTCCCTTTGGCTTTTGTCTGTTGTTGCAGAGAAATTCCCCCGGTATTTGAGCTCGTGTTTCTCTCTTATTATTGCCGAGAAACCTCGAGTGACTCACGCGTCGTTGTTACAGTCTTTATTGTTAATGCGCGCTCGGTATCTCGATCCGAAGCTGTCACAAAGCACGCCTTCAAGAGTTCATCGATCGTCGTATTGTATTATTTCTCTATTACCCCGTGACGACTTTTGCGAATCAACGAGATTGATAGGAAAAAAAAAAAGTCTCTTTGCGAGGAGTAAAGAAATCATTTGACGGACAAGATCGAAGGTTCGAATGGACTGAGAGAGAAAAGATGACAGAAGCAAAATTTGATGAAAAACGTTAAAATATTTACGATTTATTATTCGATCAATTATGACGAAGACACAAACTCACCAGGGGAACCATTGATTTTTCATAGTTCCATTAATCCAGTAGATAAATAATGAAAATCCAATTGGCGCGAGTATTTATGAAAACGATTGTTATTGCGATATCTGTTGGATCTCTCGAGGCTCATTCTTCCGACACATTCTCATTATCATTAACGCGTGACTTTAATGCAATGAGAGACTCCCGTCAAGAGAATCGGTAGAACGTTGAAAATGATGGGCTAATAGAGCGATCGAATGGAGGATAAAGGTCTGGCTTATCAGCCAAGAGGTGCAATAATTCCCATGCTGGAAACAATACATATTCCTTCTTCTTCGAACTCTTCCCTCACACTTTTATTTCCATCCAATTTATTCTTCCGTTTTTATGCTGGCGTGTGTCCCTGCGGAGGAATTCCTTTCTATATACACATATATACATACGGGCTTGTATATGTATTAATACGTATTGTACACGTACGTGTATATGTATGTATACGAAACGGAGACACGACACGGGAGCCGAGGAGTACGCGGAGAAAAGCTAACGGATCGGATGCCAATGTCTCTTACATTCGTTATTTCTTTTGTTTGCTCATTCGGCAGATTGAAAGTCGTAAAGTGTAGAAAAACGCAAGGACGAGAAAAAAACAGTATGTGGTGAAAAACAAAGGGAGACGATGAAAATTAACGCGTTAAAATAGTCACTGGCGCGCACTGTCGCTCACCGAAAAACTGTCACAGGCTCGCGCTCTCTTTTTCGTGGATAAATACCGCGTGTGAAGTAAAAAGAAAACAACGAAAGTCAATGCTCGCCAAGCTTTCAAACAACTTTATACCGATTTTGTAGAATGTGTTGATACTTTTTTATTTATTTATTTTCTTGTTATATGTGTGAGTGTTGATTTGTTGAAATATTATTAATCCATTAATCGGCGTCGAGTCGATTGATGAGACTCTCGACGGTGGGCAAGAAATAAACGCGCATATGGCGAGGAGGAACGCGCGGATGTCGCTGCTCCGCGGTGTAGAGCACGTCGCCTCGCCGCAGACTGCGGCAGGCCTGGACAACTGCCGCCCACCCAGCCGGCTCTCTCCGCGTCCCGGGAGAGCGAACGAGACGGAGGATCGGCGAGATACTCCGAGTTGTGAGCGCGAATGAGAACCCAACTGTGGCCACGTGGGGGAGAGACAGAGAGCCCAAGAGGGAGAAAGAGGGACAGTCGGAGGAGCGAGAGAGGGAGAGAAAGAGAGAGAAATGAGTAAAAGCTATCTCTGAGTGGCGACTGTGGCAAGGCCCCACTTCGAGGTGCTCATAGCTCGTGCGCTGCTGCAGAAAAGCAGAACTTTTGGATCCTTCGGCGGCCGCTCTTTGCTCCGATGTACACGGAGTTGCCAATTCAAAGGCGCAATCCAAATCCTTCGAATTCTTTCCGATTCCCCAATGAATTATTCATGATTTTTCAATCTCGGACAAACTAGCAAAGACAGCGAACTAACAATACTCCAGTCCCCTGACGCAAAACAAACAAGTAATGTGACTTAATGAATTTTTACAATTTCAAACAAAAAATTCATTGAAGCAGCATTGAAAACTCAATCCAAGACTCTCGCTCTCAGATAAAAATTGACCGAGCCCAAGTTACCCCGATGCATACACCGAAAGCTAACGAGCTTGTTAACAACACACACTCGCACATAAACACATACAAGTTTGATTATCAAACCAAGCGCGCATTAAATATCCCACAGGGTGTTTTGTCTGCATGAGGGCCCAAACTCCGTTCATGGTTTGCCAAGTATATATTAAGTTATCAGGTAAAACGAGTCTCGGCATCGAAGGAATGTTCGTGTGGTTATTTACTTAGGCAAGCATTATTGAATTGCAACGTTGAGTATGTTTGGCAAAGAAAAGAAAAATCAAATAATTGCTGACATTCAATTCTCAATCGGCGAAATAACTTGGTGGAATGTATTTTCAGTATTCACGTTTCAAAATTGAAAAAAAATAAACAGCCAATAACATTGAAGAAATTGCGGACATCGAAATGAAACAAAATCTTAATAATATTTCAATGAATTCAAATATTTTCTTGCGTTGTTCGAATTTTTCGTCGAAATTCGATATTTCGTTCCTTTAATTTGCATATTTCGGGATTAAAAAAAAGTGTCGCAGAGACGATGAAATAACGAAGTAATTTCGTTGCATCTCAGGGATCCTACGAAAAAAACTTTTGCCAGCAGGCGACGCAGTGAGAAATAAGTGTATGAGCGATAAAACGAAAAAAGAGAAAAAAGGGGAAGGGTTGGGATGTACGTGTCCAGAAGATCGAAGTATTTGTCGTCTCTCTTTCTCGTCACGAGTCTTTACGAATGAGATAGAGTGAGTGAGAAAGAACAAGAGATAGGGAGAAAAATCATAAGACAAGTATTTTCTTTCTTGGTTGGACAAAAGAGAATCATTCTTGGAAATTTGTGTCGAAAATTCGTCATAGGCGGAGGAGCGTCGGTGCGATCTCACCGTGGCATGCCCTCGTCGTAAAAATTTAAGGGGGCAGATATGAGAGGGAGACTCGAGAAAACGACAAAACGTGGCCGGAGCAGTATAGTACGAGTTTTTGAACGCGAGAATGAGACTGACATGAATGGAGGATGAGACACTGATTGAAACTGACGCCCTCCGAGTGACTCCAATCATATATACTTGTAGCCATTTCGTGAAATATTCATCGAGCTCTGCTCTTCAGCAAGATAAATAAATACATAAATATATGCGAAAAACAACAGCAAAGAATTATGAAAGGATTTCACTGTCTCGGTTCGTTTCAGCGGTAGCTGGATACATGTTTTTTTAATTAAGAGAATACATGCTAGATTTAATGGTTTGAGGCTTAATGTCTGAGAGTTATGACAATCTACATTAATTAATGTTACCATGCAGACTCATTTAATTAAACCCGACACATAATATCGGCTAATTGACAATTATTTCGTGTATATCATATCGAAACATTGTGTATACCTTATACATGAAGCCGATCATTTATAATCATGTCTCTTAATGGAATCGTCAACGATATTTCTTACGAGAAGAAAAAATAATAAATTTTAGCGCACCGCAGCATGTAAATCCGAAAAAGGTTATTCGTTCGAAAGTTTTTATTGTGCAGTGATAACAACACATGTAGGAAAGTAATGAATATTCGAACGAAGTGACATGAAACGAAGGCGAAACAGGTAACGGAGGAAAGCAAAAGATGGCGAGGGCGAACGAGAGAGAGAGAGAGAGAGAGAGGAAGAGAGAATCGAAGCAAGAGTGTAGGCCGCATATTTAGAGACGTGAAATGTAACTCGGGACTGGTGGAATTCCCTAAAGTCACGATTCAGGAAGTGTCGGACTGGGTGATTAAGTGTGTAACGAAAAACGTTACAGTTTTCGGCAGTTCAAGGAGCGGACAATGTCTGATTTCTCGTTATACAGAGAGAACGCCCGAATCTCTATTTCGGCCAAACTATTTGCCTTGATGGTTATTGCAAGGGGTTAATCCTCGAGTTGCCAACGACGCTACCGTTTAATTTCGGCTTTAAGGGTGTCTGATTGCGTGTGGAGTACATGGGCCAACGGGAGTATGTGAGAGTATCTGGACGACGTCCAGAATAAGGGGGAATGCAAACTGTGCACGATATCATTTGAGACCGACAACGACGCACTTTGCCCACTTGTCAACGTGGCCAGACACTTGCGAGAAAGTATATGGAAGGGTCTGAGCCTCGCAACAGCATTTGACCTCGGAACGAGACGAATTAATTAATACAAGTTCTCTCGAAATTTACAACTGAATATAGTCGTTTAATCGCCTGCACAATCCACAATTAAAACGAACCAATCAAATGAGAAATGCTTACGATATAGATTTTGGTGCTCCTCCTTGCTACGAGATTCCAACTTTAAATTCCTCCCAAAGCTTATAGAACCAAGCTTATTGCAATAAATTGGATGATTACGAATGATTAATTGAATTGGATTTGAAATTTAAATAGCCACCAATTACGACCAGCACACAAGACAGATTAAGGATTAAAAATTAAGTACAAACTTTATTGATTTTTCAAGAAAACCGACTCGACCGTTGAATTTCAAAATCCATTTCCATCGGAGAAAATAACGATTAGACGAATTGATTGGAGGAAATCAGTAATTAATGGAACGAATCCTAAAGACACTGTGTCGACATCCTCGTCGCCACCCAATTACATCGGATAATCATCCCGAGATATGTATAAATTTCCGAACCACAAATTAGGTTTGTAAAAGCTGATCCACGTGAGCGGTGATTATTCAGTATTCGAAGGTATGGAGTTGCTAGGGATTAATAAAACTTTTGAGCAAGCATTACGTGTTCAATCCTTGGAGAGAGAGAGAGAGGTCGATCGGACGATGAGCCAACGAGATGAAACCTCATAAAGGTCGCCATGTCAATGCTCATTACTGACGACATCAAAATTGTAATTATCCAGCCTTCGATCAAACATTTATTGATTTTAATTACAAGAGACTTGAATAAATATCCAACAATTATCAGATACGATTGACCTTTTCCGGTTCGGGATCGAGGCTCGGAGAGTTTTTGAAATTTGATCTTCCACTTATCTCGAAAGGTCAACAGAGAAAACCCTTACGAAATCAAAATAACCCTGATCCAACGTTTCGAGTGCTGAAAGTTTCTTCATTACCGACACGAGGTAATTCTCCTGATTGTAGACGCAGTGACAGCAGCAACGTCGGTTCGTTATAAATTCGGAAACAGTCGAACTTTAGAAGGAACAAACTCAAAATTTTCCCGCCCTGGACTATTCCCCTTCGAACAGAAATTCCAGAAACAATTCCACTCCATTCCATCCGTTTACCGAGACGCTCCCGACCAAATTGACAGATACAGCAATGAATTTTCTTTGATCAAGTATTTCTCAACGATTTTTTACGAAGCCAAAAAAGCACAACAGGACTGATGAATGAAGATTGACAACGATGAAATCCGAAGGATCGAAAAAATAAAACGTGGTCGGAACGTCGTTCGATGGGGCAACTTCCCCAATCGTCATTTCGTGCTAAGTGGTGACCCCTCGGTCGTCTGCGAGTTAACGAACAAACGAGTGTCTCACGTTTTTTTTTTTTTTCATTTATTTTCATTCTTCCATGTCCTCCCTGTTACCGCTGCATGGCGAGTAAGCGAAGAAGAAAGAGTCCTCAAGACTTGACGTCACATTGCACTTACGTACACGAGAGACTAAAAAACGAAAGAAATGAATTTGCGGATCGAATCGGAGAAAAAGTTTCGCGGGAGGTGTATTTTCGAGGGTCGATGGATTCATAACTGAATACAAACGTTGCTAATAAACGTTAGTAGAAAAATCAATAACAACATAAATATTTACACAACAAAGTCATGAGGAACGAGGATTGTGCTCGCTGAATTGAAAGCATCGGGTCATGAGCTCCGGACGAAGCGAGAGAATCGGGTCAACGACACACGTCGATCAACTACTTGTGCACTCTTTTTTCTTCTTTTTGTTTTTGCACCGTCTCTTATTGCGATTTTTTGCATCGCAACGGCGATGGCGTCCACGTGGGTGTATACGCATTAAATTACGGAAGGCTTCGCATGAAAAGAGATGGAGATCGAGAAAGAGAGAGACATGGAGAGAAAGAGAGGGAGAAAAAATTGCAAGCACACATACTTCTGCATCGTGTTCGAACAAAACGTTTTAATACATTTCCCGCGATTCTTGCAAATTGAACGAAAAAGGTGTGTCAATGCGGATGTGCCTCTTGTGCGATCAGACCTGTTCCGGAAGTCATTAAGCTAGACAAATGCTTTTATTTACTTAACCGAGGCACCGGCACGTAATAGCTGTGCCGAGGATTATATTGATATTTTTTTAAAGTCTAGAATTGTCCAAACAACGTCTCAGTAATGCATAGCGAATTGTCGCTTTTTTTTTCTCACTCTGCAACGCCATTCGTTGCACCAACTGACAGACGAGAATCGCGGATAAATTCTTGTTGGACGTGAACAAATAATGTTCATTGCAGATGAAAAAAAATTTCATTTCATTCATTTATATGAACGTTAAGTTTTTTTTGGGAACCAAAAATCTTACACACCGTGGTGAGCTCGTTTCTTTTAGTGAAAAATCTGGACCGTAAGAAAAACTATAAAAGATTTCAGGAATCGTGATTTTGATCGAGGCGGTCAATCGCCTTAACGGCAAATCCCCTTGGTCCGATGCGATTGATAAAGACTAAGTATTCGCGTCACAGTCGAGTTATTTCCAAGTGGGAAAACATATATTTCAATGTACGTTCGGTAGTGAGATGCAATGCGTAACGCGTGTGATGAATAGTGAGATGGACGCGACGAAGGAACCGAAACGAGGCGATGGGAATAACAAAAAGATGCTATTCAAGTTCCAACGCTGGGAATGCATCAAAAGTTTTTTTTTTATTTTATTTCCATCACTCTGAAACGATGGGAATTCGTCGGGGAGGGGGGGGGGGGGGGGATAATGATACGGTATATAATCTGATTGATTGTGAATAGAGCAACTGCCAAACGAGGGAAAAAATGTCTCTCCATACACGTCAATGACACAGCCGCAATACCATAAACATGAATTTTCATAGTGGAGCGAAATTGGAGTGACGATAATTATCATTTCTCACGATTCAATGGAAAGGCAAATGAGATGGAACCGTTTGGTGCAGGGAGAGTGTCGTTGGATCGATCAATGTGCAGGATTCCATGATCCAGGAAGATTGCGACTGCGTGTCATGACTGTTGATTAAAAACTCCCACCTGACCGAATCCTAACTGTACAAAAATCGGGATTTTTTACATACGGAACGCGAAATATATTAGGACAGTGTTCTTCTCCCAAGTTCAGTCTTTTTCGTCGCACCGACAAGCGCGTTCTTCCCCTTGAGAAAACAATCGATGAGCTTTTTCATAATACTGATATTTTTGTTTGCACTGCGTTAACTCATCGAATTACAATAAAACCAATAATGACAGGGTATGATAAAAAGCTTATTGGAAATAGTACTCAGTGCTTGAAATTTGATCGACCGTGTGTTTCGAAATAGGCCAAAATTTAATTAAAATAAAAAACAATGTTTGACTGTTCGCCAGGACAAATGGATCGTGTTTGAAAACAATCTCAGAAGAAAGTGCCATCCGACAACAAGTGTCCGCAAGTACAAGTAAGTGTGCAAAGAAAGAAACAAACAAAAAACAGAGAAGAACGAGGGATGAAAAAAAAAGCAGTATTTTGTTTCCTCTGTTAGAGAAAAATAAATTTTTTGGAGAAGCAAAGAACGTCGTGGATCGAAAAATCAGTCAAATCCGTGCAATGACATACTAGCTAATTAAATTTGTGATTAAAGAAAATTTCGCGAGAGTCTTGATGTGAAGTTCGAAGAATTCGCTAGTTCCCCGCGCACGCCACGATCGCTCTTTCCTAACCAACAATTGTCGAGTGTCGCCCTCTGGTTGGACGGTTTGTAACGAAGAGTTAAAACTAACGAGAGGGAACAATCGAACTCGCTCGCTCGGTAAGACAGGACGCTTCGTTGTCGATCAAAAGCCTGATTTACACCCACGAGATTTTATCCACGAATATCCGATCGTTAGAAACTTGACCCCGATTCCAAATTTCCTGATCCCTACTGAATACGTAATTAAGCCTGATTTAGATATTTCAAAGAGAAGAGTACAGTTTTGTTCGCGATAAGTGATCGTTCTACATTATTGCGACGAAACATTCGTCTAGCTCTCATCCCGATAGAAAATAATATCGATACAAGGCCGAACATTTCAAGATAAATCAACGAGAAAAATTCATCGAAAACATCGAGTTCATTTCCCAAAAAGAACGGAGAAAAAACTGCTTACCCGTGCGAATATAAATTGCTGTAAGAAAAATGACCATGTTTACGAGAAATTCAAATTTTCCCATTCGCAATAGAAGCCGATGAATGTAAATGTTTCCAGAATCGATAAAATGTCGAAGAAATTTCTCATGGTGAGAAATACATCGGAGACGACGTACCCTTATTTATTTTTTTTTTTTTTCATGCACCCTCGTTGCCAGCTGCGAGGGTCGTCACCCCTAACGGCGTACGACAGTTCGATATCTTCCTAGGCAGCATTTGGTGCTTCCTGCACGAGCATTTGGAACGATAAAGAGATAATCCTCGGGGGATCATCATCTTCAGAGTTTCGAATACTTTTGAGTAAATACCGAATCCGTACAAAATTTTATCTAGAGGAACGACGTAGTTGTGGTTATTCGTATAAAATGTTATGTCTTCCCGTCGCAATAGATTCATTCCCCTACTGCGAAGTATGGGATAAATGAGAGAATGAGAGTGACGAAGATCGAAACTATCGTAGCAGCTTGTTGGCAGCACCAACGAATTCGAACAGCTGTTCACCCGATGCGAAGTCTCAATATTTTCACAACGACATTTCCGACTTTTTGGTAATGCAACGTTGCCCAAAAAAAAAAAGACCACCACTACGGAATTGTCCATCGTCGATGTGTAGAAATTAACGTTTGATTCAGGAGTCAACCCTTTTATTATTAAACATTGGAACATTTCACTGAACAAGAAAAACAAACATACGAAAATTATAATGGAGCAAATGTAACAACAGATTTAAAGGGAGTCCCAGGAGGCAAGGGAAGGGATGAGAGAGAGAGAGAGAGAGAGAGAGAGAGAGAGAGAGAGAAACGGAGCTCGGGCATCGAACTGTGACCCGCGAGAGCACCTGTTGCCACCTCCACGAGCATAGCTCTCAATGGAAAGAGAAGAAAAGTCAACTTCACCTCAGAGTAAAAGGTAGCCTAACCTGTCCCCGAGAGAGTGAGTAAAAGAGAGAAGAAAAAAGGGAGGGAAGGGATAGAGGTAACCATAAAGCAACCTGTCTGCGAAGCGTGTCGAGATGGAAGAAGGAGACGAACGAAGACCGAAGAAACGCAACTTGCTCTGCAATGAAGAGATTCATCGAAGGGTCTGTACGCAGCGAGCCGAGCTTCGATCATCGAGCTCGTTAAATGAATCTTTATCTCATATTTACGATACAGGAAGCTCACTTCATTGTGGAATGCGAGACAGCAAAAGAATTTCGAATAAAAAATCTCAAACAACCATTCCAAACGCTACGAAGAGGATTCATGTAATTTTCGTAAGGTAGCATTAGTCAAAAAAAAACCTGGTTACAGCCAATCGTGAGAATAGACACGCAGCCAGATTTCGATCTAATCGATCCATCAGATATATAACGACAAATTATATACATAATCCGACGATCGACGAATACGAAGAGTAAACGTGTGTCCCGAAAATACCAATTCCCGAAAATTAATTAATTATACGCTTAATCCTGAGAGCAAAAAAAAAGGGAATACCGAATCGATTCTCCTGTTAATTGATTGCGTATTGCAGAGGAATATCAATGACATTAATGGATATACGAATGTGACGAAATCATTGAAAACAGTGGCGACGATGATCGAAGCTGTCGATGATCTAATTGATTGTAAAAATACATACAATATTGTACAACAATGACGCAAATACCGGCATTGCTCTCTCAAAGTCAACTGCACCTATAAACTTGAAAAAAAAGTAGTCATCGGTTGTAATAAACCTTGCGCGCTCAAAGGTGATGACATAACAAAGATGCTGTGCCATTCACACGGTCACGACATCTCGATAGACAAAGCACAGTGACAAAAACAGCCACGGACTGATGGACGACACGAAAACACACAATGCACACACGTAAAAGCTAAATAGACTCCGAATCCATTTACATTCAATACACTTTATTTATTTTTTCATTCATTAATTATGGAAATATGAAAACTAATGTACTCGTACGATATTCATTCTGTAGCGATAAAAATAAATTGAACGAAGGAAGAAAAATGCCTCGAACTACAATCGAAGCATTTTTCCATCGTCGAAACTCAATGCAGAGAGTTTACCGACTTGCAACCTTCTTCAAGGATCAATATAATTAAATCTGTAACGAGTGACGGAAAATTATTTCACTCATAAACGCTGTAAACGCTACGATGAGATGAGAGAGAAAAAAAAAACACATGAAAGCTCAGCAGTATTGCCTTGGCATTTCTGTGAGTTCTCGATAACGAAATAATGGTTATGAGCAAGTGATTTATGTACCAATTATGAGATACCGGCCAAAGCAATATGAAAATTGAATATAAAGCAGATACAAAACGTTGTATCACTGGTCTCAACTGTCCAAGGTTCAGAAAAGAGTGAATTCCAAAATATAAATATACAGATAAGCTTATTAAAAGGATTCACTGTAATTATCTAGAACCGTCTCTAATTTCTCCAATTATACTACGAAGCGCCAATTCATTAAGTGAGTACCATAGAGTTTCACTTTCGTTTACAGCCTTGCCGCATCAATTAAGAATGTTGTTTTTTTCTCACGCGATTCGTCGTCACGGTCTCATGTTTCCCGATGCTTTTCACAAATCATTTGCACCTCGAGATGGGCAAAGGTTTTGTAAACAACATTTTTTCGACTCTAATACATCGTTGTTGCGAGCGTATGAAGTTGCACAAAAACATATCGTCAATAAATCGTTATAAATTATCGAACACAATATTTTCATCATGCTCGACCGCATGCGAGATGTGCCAATAGTCCCGTGTGTCTGTGACGTCATAAAAATGTTTGACGAGCACGCAAACTAACGAGAGAAAATAGCAGAGACGAACGTTTTATTCGCTCTCCGTGGTTCGGGCGCAGCTACGAGCGAATTCTCGCGAAAAAATAAGAACGCCAGGTTTTCTCTGTGCAAACTCATTTATAAATGATGATAATGAAACGCTGCCACGATGCGCTATTGTTCTTGAGGTGTAATCGAAACGTGAGAATCTCTTTTCCTCTTTCTCTCCGTCTCTCTTTCACTTCATAGGTTAATAAATAAACAAACAGTACGGACAATATTGCCAAATTCAATTTTCAGGCACGAGCGTTTGTATCGATTCGCATTGAGAAAAGTTAAAAAAATAAGAGGATTTTTCTTTTTTATATTCAACGAAACTTTAACGCGAAGTTGATGCACAAAAATCCATAAACTCTCGGATGGACATTTGATTGTTCAATCCTACAGGCCGCGTTAGCGAGAAAAGCAGACAATTCGGATTAAGAGAAAGCGAAAATAGTGAAAAATTTGTCCTGTTCCGGCAAAAAGATCCACAACGATGGTGCAATTCATCGACTTCCTTAATGGTGTCTATAAGTATATATAAATCGATCGTTTTTAGACGCCAAGATGCTGGTCGTCGTTGATAAAAAAATGTGAGATAGAAACTCTAACCAGTTGGTCAACTACTCAGTACCGCAATGTCATTATGAACATCGCAATTTAATAAAAATTCACCGAGCAATTTTACTTGAGTACACGGTCCGGAGATCTAGCCACAGGAAACATACAAAATAGATAAATGATTGTAATTATTAAAACTTGATGAAACTATTTTGACCTTTAATAAAAACGCTAATGAGCCAATAAAAAAAAATCCCCACGACGAAATGATGGCAGAGCTCTTGATAATTTAGAGGATCCGCAATAATCATGAATCACGGTAGAGAATTTTTCGTCTGTGTGTGCGTATATGTTTTTTCGATCCTGTAGCTTGTGATTTTTTTCCGAATTTTTTTTAGTCGTGTCCTCGAACTCCTGTCACGCCTCTTGTTCAAGATACACTAATTAATGACTATAATTAAAGAATTTAACAAAGCTCTTTCAGGTACTCGCAAATATTAATGAAAGATACTAAATACTATCGAGCAAGAATCACGAATACGTATCGCGCGAGTTTTCAGGTCATACGACGCGAGAATAACCGAATCAGGTCACGTGCCAGCAATAAGAACGTCTGTCGCCTTCCTTTGCACTCAATTATGCTGGCTTGGTTAGTGAGAACTATGAACTTCTAACGCCCTCTCTATCTCTCTCTCCCTCCATGAGCTCTCTATTGCAGCCATTCTTCTTATCCGTCTAATACATTCTCTGCCATTCCGAAAATTAGCATGAAATCAATAGAGATGTAAACCACCCAACAGCGGTAAATATTGTTCAAACTGGCGCCGTCAAAATTGCAACAGAATTTCTCGATATTCAGTAGCTGTTGCGAGTCCCGAATGTCAATGAAATTTCTGACCACACGAATGAATGAAACTTCTCAAAAAATCTACAAAAATTATTACATAATTCTCAAGTAGTAATAACGATGGTTTTGAATTTCTTTCATGTCTGTACGAAAATTGGCAAAGTTTGCGGCGACTTTTTTTTCTTGATTGAGAAAAAAAACGTTGTGCAACGAGTCAAGTCGATTCCCGAAATGCTCGTCTCCCCGAATGTGTTCTTATCGATTGTTTTTCGTACTCGCTCGGTATTCTACCGAATAAAAACAAGCTGCAGCAAACATTTGCAAATGGAGTTAGGAGGTCAAGATTTTACGTGTGTGTGACTATTTTACTAGACTGTGAGAAAGAATATTTGGCAAGGATCCATATCGAACTTTGTACGCGAAAGATGGAGTAAACGAGGCAAAGATGGGTGGAGTTAAGAGGAAAAAGGAATAAAGAAGAGGCGAGGAAGTGTAAGAGAGCGAGTAAAAGAGAGAAATAGAGAGGGAGGGCATGATCGTGCTGCAGAAAATAAACAACGAGGAATCGAGATTTATCGTTTTATTGCGTCCGATCAGAAGGTAAAGAGTAAAAAAGTATAGAGCAGACTTTATGAGATCGAAAAGAGTTATATGGGAGAGAGCAAGAGCCACTACCCGTGCCCAACACAAGACCATAATGTGCTAACAAGAATTACTCCAACAATTAATTTTTTTTCATCTCTGCAATTTAATTAGAAACTTAACCTCATTCCCCAATCGCTAATTCAACGAATCTCTTTTTTTTTTAAGTTCCTCTAACGGTCACTATTTTAGTCCGTAAAAGCTGAGAATCTGCTGGGAGAATTTCAATTCCTTTCCATTTTCCTCGATTCGAAAACAAAAAAAACATCGATAAATTAAAATAACGCAAAAAATCCATAATTTTGAATGAAATTCGACTAATGTCAAAAAGTTTAGTAGTGCATCAACCGATTGTCAAGTCTTTGATATAGTTGCACCTGTTTTTGGTATGGTTAGAATTCTTCAACGAGAGTAATCCCCGATCAAGGGCGAGAGGACCGAACAAAGATAACAATATTTAACTCAGTGTACTGACGCATTATTATCACATCTATTCTGTCCTGATGATAAATTCCAAATTCATAGTCAATGCAAAAAATGGCATAGATTCATGAGATAAATACTAAAAATAAGGAAAAACAAACAAAATGTAACTAAAATCCGAGGATCAGTTGAGTCAATGATTTGGAAGAAATCGAGTGTTTTTTCATTACCCAATGGGTTGAGAACTTGTTGAACTCCGTCAATATTGTTATTATTATGAAATTATTATAATCATTATAACGGTTGAGTTTACATTTTGAACGATCTTGGAATAATTGTATATAATTATTGTTAAATGCGATATGATAGGATTACGAATAATGAGAATGGTATGAACGGAATGAGGGTAGGATCGAAAAATTGAATGAGCAATGCCATGGATTCGACGGATATGCTTGAAGCAGGTACTCACGCGGTAGCCGATTATTCCACTGGTTCTATATATAATTGTTAAACAATTATACGCGATGAACTCACGAGAGCTTCGCCACCACTTTTCTTCATCGCTTCTTGCCCCCATCTCTGTCTCTTTCTCTTTCTCTCTCGCTCACTCACTTCCTCATTGCCTCTTTGTCTCGTCCCTCATCTAATTAATATCAACGACGGCTTACGTGAAAGCTCCGCACGAGAGCCTCCACGGGAACACTGGGATGCTTCGAACTCACGCAATCTCCTTAGCGGTTAAATTCCCGTATATATACGTAAAAACCGCAAGGCCATCAAATTTATCGTTGAAGACACTTTGTAATATTTATCTATTTTCTCGCATCGCTAATAAAATTAGGGTGAACAATGAAAAAGTACTGCAGACATTTTTATATCGAATTCCACCTTGGCGCTGACACTAACATTACCTTGTTTTACTTCGTAATATAAGAACGTAATATAAGAAGTGAATTCGGCGAAAGTTTCTCATTACCTGTAAGACTTGAGGGTCAAATTCTCTTTACGAGAGAGCAGGCGCACAAACAAAGGCTCCAAAAGTTATTCGAGCAGTTCGAGCGAATTCTCTTGTAGGACGTTTCGATCGTGTTAAATATATAAACATGAGAATATGCTTGGTCAGGAGCTCATTCCAACATTGACAAGACGCTCAAATATTTTCCAATCATGAAAACTTAACGAAAACTTGACTTAACTTAACTTAACTTAAAAAAACTTGACTTGACGAAAAATAACGAAACTCTTCTCAAATCTCGTTTGCCTTCCACTTTAAAATGATGAAATAAAAATGCATCGCAATGATCCCATGAATAATTTTTTTTTCATTGAATAATTCAAAGTCTATGGAAGGTTCTTCGAGACTGGTGAATGTGCGTCTTTAGATTATTTATAATCCGGCAATTGAAGCGTCGCCTGCGTACATAAAACGCAGTGAGTATGATTTTTATTTTATATCAGGGAGAGCTGTCGAACGATAACGCGACGGCCTTTATTCCATCGTATCTGTTAGCTCACGAATAAATTATAAAAGTCTTGATACGATCCACCTACACGTGCTCGCCACGATCTGTCTATCCCTTCTCGGATGTTCATACTTGTCTCTCCGTCGCTCTCCTTATTCTTCTTCGTTCTCTTTACTTTCGTCTTGCCCGCACAATCTACTAGAGTGCAATTATGTCTTACGGTGCACATATTCACGATTAAAAAAAAAAAGTAAACGAAAAAGACAAGGAAACTCCTCTGCACGTCTACAGTGGGCGTCTGGGTGTACAAAGTGTAAAAGAAGAAAGAGAAATAATAAAAAGATGTGAAAAAGAAAGATATAATGAAAATGGAAATGCAAGCTTGTCCGGAACCCCCTGAAGCTATGAAACATACATTTATGCACGCGTATATACACATTGTACGAGACTCTTGTACAATGTGTATGTATAATGATCGTGCACTCATTCCACGTCGGTGTAATCGGGAGCGAGATGGTTAGAAGCTTGACAAATTGCAGATTAATGTTAATTGATAAGAAATAAATAAATGAAGACTAACGTGCATCAGAATCATTTCTGAATCACCAAGTGCAAGGATTTTTTAATTTGATATTGAATCATCATATTGATATTTAATTGTCTGATTGATTCAACAAATGCATCGTTGCATTTTCAAGTCGTGCATACGAAATAACGATTTTTTTCCACATTTTCAATAAATTAATATTTGTTAATTAATGACCAACGGTTCGAGACTTTCGTACACGTGATTTAGTGCCTTGCTCCTTTAAGATTGACCTTTCGACCAAGGATCTTTTATCTGCAGGTTGTAATAATTTTTCTCCCTGCACTCTCTCCTCCGAAACGAAGAATTTGGTCTCCCCTTCGTCAAGTCATGAAGAACGAATATAAGAAAGACAAGGGCAACGGGGATTATTCAAGGAAGCAATGCAGTAAGTAGAGTGTATAGAATTATTTAAGTATAGGGCAAAGGTGCTTGAGTTTCGTGTATATTTTACGACCTCGTTCGTTACTAAAAAAATTCTCGGTGTGATATGAATTTCGTGTATCAGGTCCGTTAAGCTAATGCCGAGGGAATAACTTTTCAATTCGTGAGACCTTAACGAATAAATGTAATTACAAAAGTATACAGGGCCACAGAAAATCGGCTATCAGGGTTAGGAGTCGTAATAGCGTAAATTTATCGTGTTGGAACATCTCTTTCGGAGAAACATTTCGAAAGCTTTGTTGGAAAAGTATATACCGAAAGTGAGAGGTTCTTCCTCTTTGACGTTTCTCTCTGTTTCTCGCTCGATCTCTTTCTCCCTCACAACGTCATTAAGCGAACAGGTGTTTCGTCTTGTATTTGGGCCTCGGTGCGCGCATCCGTAATTGCATTTCGAGAGGAACAAAGAGCCCAAAGGTAGAGAGAAACTACGGAGAGAAGAGTGAACTGAGAACGAGAGGAAAATGCGAGTTTTCGAGGTTCCTCGGAGGCTCAAGAAAAATGAAATATTCGCTCGTTTTGGAGTTTCCGAAATTGAGACATTGAAAAATGGAGATTCGAATGCTCATGAGATTCCAAGAATCCAGATCGCTCGATAAACCATGTCATACGCTAACGAGAAAATAAATTGATTCGACTACTTGATTACTCTTGTAATTAAATGGGTGATGCATAAAAATCAATTCGATTCCACGAGCTTGTAGCTCCAAAAACCTCTGCCATAAATCGCGAATCCGATTGGACAAAACTGATAATCATTCCGGCCAAAAAGAGGAAGACAGGTTGCTTTTTTTAATAATATAAGCGCCAAATGCACTGACTGCCTGAGCAGGAATGAAGGTCATTAACTGGGAGTGGAATATTTATTAATGTCCGTGTATATTTGAGGATGTGGCAAAAACGGTTAGACCTCGACCCAAGCCCAACTTACCTTGGTGCGAAATTTCATCGATATACCGCATACATAAATATGCCTCGATATATCGAAGGAGCGATTCTCTCACGCGAGAAACGCACCAACACGACGACGCCTTATGCAAATACACGAAATTTCAAGCATGTGAATAGAGCATTGCAATGAGACACCCTGAAAATGCAATGTAATGATAATAGCGCATGTAAGACACGAGAATGAACGTGCCTGATAAAAAGTCTATAAAAATAATGAATTTCCGCTCTTTCACTAATTGCAACCGCCCATTTAATGACCTATTTATGCTTCCACGACTTTATTCCATTTTGAAGCTTTAAGTAACAAAATTTCTGTATTACATTTAAAAAGAAATGAAGAATAATCGATCGAAATATTTCGCTTCCGACAGTAACGTAAATTTTTATATCGTGAGCTATTTTGTCTCACAGGTAAGAGGAAAAAAATGAAATTACGAACTAATTAGAGTGAGAGAAAAAGTTTCGTTGCATTTTGTCCATTTCGAGCAAGTTCAATGCCATGAGAAATGAATCAGCGTCCATGCGAATCTATGATTCGAGTCTGACCGAGATCACTTGACAAATTGGATCACTCTCGCATAATATCCCGAGGAAATTGACACGTATAAAAATAGCAGAGTCATGCATGAAATGTAAAGGTAATTCTATGAAGAGGAAGTGAGAGTCATAGCGAAAAAAAAAAGAGAAAGCAAGACCGAATGATGGACAGGAAAAGAGCAATAAGTCAGGTTTTTTCAATGTGTATTACAAGTGAGCGTACATTTTTTTGTTGAGAAGATAATCAAGCTCGAGGGTCCAACGATATGGACGAAAAAAAGAGGGGAAAAAGAGAGACAAGCAAAAAGAAAAAGGTGCGGCGGCGGCGGCG
>JAPYYS010000164.1:0-167847 GCA_030522525.1 Campopleginae sp. 14b
ATATATATATATATATATATATATATATACTCCTCGGACAATCGTAAAAAATCATATCAATCGCAATGACAATAAATCGGTAGCGAAGAGTCAACAACTTAAAAGTCAAAGAGAATAATAATTATAATACAAGCACTAAAACGAAGAGACACGAAGAGAATCTATGGAGCTGAAGTTTGCGTCATTAGGATGCAACGTTTGTTCGGGGGCGGCAATTTAATTTGATCGAAATTTCGGTGTCGGCTGGAAATTCTTATTAGTTTGCTTTTTTTTCGATTTGATGGAATTTTTGGCTACAGAATTTCCGGTTTATTCGAGCAGTGGGAAATCGTGTGAAAAAAATCGGAGATCCTGATTTCGTTGCATTTGAACGAAGTAAACTTGAATTCAATAAATATCTTCGATTTATCGCTCGCGCAAATATATCACGTTACATTCTAAAATTAGTCTCTATGTCTTTTTCGTTGGGTCACGCTGCAGGAGTACCATTTTTGTACTTGCGACGATTGCATCGTATTTTTTTTGTGTATTTTATTCGTGAGCCATTAACCGGCTGCTGATTATGCATTTACTGCCGGCTCCTCGTTTCGTCGTCATTTTCGAACGTTGACACTCACGCTTTTTCTTTGGAATCGCCTTTGAACGTCACCATGGAAAAAAAAACACTAGTCACTCTGTCCATCGCACTGAGACGTCCACGAGGAACTTGATTGTCTCGCTTCTCGGGGTCTCAGTGGCGTCGTCCTGCAACTTGTTCGAACATTCCTCGCTCCCTTTTGGAATCGGTTCTTTCGAACAATCATCACGCACACGAGAATAGTGTCATCGCGCACACCATTTAAATACATTTCACGTGTACTTGGCTGTGTGTTTGTTATTTACATATTATTGACGTCTATTATAATTAATATGTACAATTAAAACGTTATTTTCCCCTTGGGACTGAGTATCGTAGGAGTTGTCACGTATCACCGTTGCAGAAAAGGAAAAGATGAAAAAAAGGAGGGGAAAAAAATAGAGGCATCGAATGCACTCGATCCGCGCACCCATTTGTTTTTTTTTGTTTTTCTCGTTCGTATCCAGGCTGTGAATTTTTCGGGATTGGAGATTCACCGAAAAATCGGCGGATTGTCTTTTCGGGAAACACGTCCGGCTCTGAAAATGTCACGAATTCACTATTTCCTGGAGTTTTCACCAATGACTTTCACGACCCTCGGTCCCCTACCGTTCTCTTTTTTTGTATTTCTGTTTTTTCTGTTTGTTTTTTTTTTTAACTCGATGACGATGCCAATTGGGTTCTGAACGGTAATTTACAAACGCGTAGTTTTCTCGATTCTCGTAGAATCGTTTACTCTGGGACGGTCGATCAGGTCACGTTTGAGCGGTGATTCGAGGATGCAAACTGTGGGCCCGGCTCAAACGAGATGGCCGTCAATGTCGGAGTACGTCGGTGTCGAGGTGAAAGTTGACAATGGATGCCCGTGGGAATGTACGGGGATGGGGCCCGCACGTGCAAATGTAACTGGCGGGGGGGGTACCGATGGTGGTATCGGTGACTTTGTCCCGGCAGTCATAACAGTGACGTCTGGGGGGGGCACAGGACGCGGTAATGTTCGATTTCTCGTCAATGTTCCGCCTCCCGTAATCCCCTGATGCTGACCAACGTGGTGCTGTTGCTGCACCACTCCCCCCTGATGACCCACCACCAACGATGGATAATACGCGCCCGGACCGGGATCCATCATCACCGGTGCCGGGCTTGGGTTTCCCTCATATCCCATATAACGACCACTGTCCATCTCCACACTGTAAAAGTTTACGTCTGTCGGTGGCGCCGGACTGGGATTCCCGATGTAACTCGATTTCGAAACTGTTTCAACAACACCAAAAAACATACAAACATATTTCACCTTCAAATATTTTCCTTCATTTGAAAACTTCTAATTATTTCAACAAAAACATAAAACAAATCAATGTTTGCACCGAATTTTGTGAATCGTCGATCTTATGCGAAAAATCCATTTTGAAAACATAAATTTTTTTTTTAAGAATCGAACGAGCAAATGAAGGAGAAAAATTAAATAAAATTCAACTCAAATCGAGAAAAAAATCTTCCAATTGCGGCAGGAAGTATTCCGTGTTTAAATTTCCTTTTTTTTCCACTGCTCCAAGAAAGCATATGGAGAAAAATATTTACAACCGCGGCTTTTGCAAAAAATGGCTCCAAATTTTCTTCTCGCATTTGTCACGGAAATTAGGAGTCTTTTTTCACAAAGGCTGCGAATATGTTATCATATATTTTCTTGGAGTGGTGCAAAGAAAAAGAAAAGTTTAACCTCAAATATTTCTTGTCGGAATTGCAGATATTTGTTTTAATTTGGATCGAATTTTATTTTCTTTCTCCTTCTTGGCTCATCGTTCGTGTCGTAGGTAATGAAAATTTTCATTCCCATTGGATTGTGCTCAGAGTAGGAAAACATTTCTATCGAGAATTCACAAATTCGATGAGTGCCGAACGAATGAACAATGCACAATGAATGCGTGTGACACAGACGATTCATGCATGTATATACGAAAACCTCACAAGTGTATTATCAGCTCGCGTGCCTCCTCTTCCTCCTCGTTTCTTTCGTTAATTAATTTGGGTTTATTAATACTTGGTTATCCTTAAATTTTCACTGGATTATACGATTCGAAGGATCTTATAGAGAGAGCCTGTGAAACACGCGAATCTCTGTATCAAGCAAGCTGATGAGTCTAGTCTCATGCTAATTTAATGAGAATGAGTGAGATCGCTCGAGAAATGATCGACTTGACGTTGTTTTTTGTGTCAATGATTTTTCCTAACTTTTGCATACTTTTTTCTCATGAAGGACGTTACATTTGTGGGCAAGGTCGTAGGACACACTGGCCAGACTGTGCTTCATTGACGAAAGTCTCTCAAATTGACTGAAACTTCAAGGGCATGACGTGCAATAAGTTTTTCGAAGGGAAGAGTGCGCTGGAAACTACTGGTCAAAGATGAAGCTTCAATTTTCGTAAAATGCATTAAGAAGCTTGAAAATTCGAAAGTTTGTCAAAAAAAATGATGTAATCACAAAAATGGAAAATAATTCCGTTGAAGCAATTGGAAAAAATTGTATTGATGGAAAAATTAATGGATTAATGAAACGAAATACTTTTCCATCACATTTGCAATTTATCGAATTTATAATGGAACAATTACTATTGCTCTATTGTACTCGATGGCGAAATCGAAAGGTAAATAATTAAGAGGAATTCGGGACAATTGTTTCGTAATGAATGGACTGAATCCATAAATCATGACGGATCTCTATACAACAGACACAATAGAATTTTTTCATAAAAGCTCAATTAAATTATTTCTTTGTTCCTCAAAATCGTTTCGATATGAGTCACTAATTATTTGATCAAACATAATAATATTTTGGTGGGAAAGTCGCGTACGCCGAGGTCCACGAACTCTGACATTTTAATCAAGTATGTCCGGATTAAAAAATCTCCAGAGACAATCGCAGAAAAAATAATTAATCGTAGTTTTTTTCTCCAAAATCCTTTTTTTCACTTTTGTGGATAAAAAAATTAACAAAACGACTTTACGGACTTTTCAAATATGAAATCGAGTCCTTGACTCACGACTGGACCACCGAACATTCTTCATCGTGTGACCGTCGATTCCGTTGAGCAAAAATAAAAGATTCATGTTCGTAGAGGGGGAAAGAGACATCCTGGCACTCGGTCAGTAATGATTAAGATTCAAGGGTTTTTTTTTTGGATGATCGATTGTATGAATGGAGGACTGGTTCATGGCGAGTCTGACCAGCGTTACGAGAAGACACCAAGAGCGATAAACTTGAGAGGTTTGGCACCTAGGCAGAGTCTCGAGGCGAGTAGCAGTTGTAGGTGACGCACCAGAGAGTGTCCCACTGGCAGTGGTCCTTTGGGGTGGCGAATCCATGTTCATAACACCAGGAACGTGATTACTCCGTCGGCCAAGTGTGCCTTGATGATGGACCTGCATCTCGAGGCTACTCTTACCAAAGTCTTGTATACTCTGATCTATTAAATATGTACTGGCTGCTGTCTTCCGTCCCTCGTCCTATTCACCATACAAACGATTACTTTTTCAAATTTTCGTTTCGATATTTCGTTCATTGTTTTTCTTACATCAAATTCGAATAATTATACAATTTTTATATTAAAATTCACTACGTGGCGAATTAAATGGTGAATAATTAAAATTTGATCCCAAAAATAAAATTTCTACCATATTCACAAGAGCCCATGGAGATCCAGCAGGACAAAACTTCGATTTTAATCATTCATCAAATAAATCCGCTTGGTAAAAAAAAAAAACAACGAGTCGTTGTAATGAAAAAGTTGTTTTCGAATCGATGGTTATGGCAGAGGATGAAAAATCCCTGATAAGCAAAGACCCCGAAACATCTGCGAGTGTTATTACGATAAAAAACGAAAAATTTTAATATCCATGTAGTGTCAGAGAGTGTCGGGTAATTCAAGTTTCATTAAGTGGGAAAATGGAATGGAAAAGATGTTAACGAACGTAAGAGTTTAACGAAAAAATAAAAGGCGAGGGAGCAAATGGTAAGGATTAAGGTGAGGGTGAAACTAAGTCGAAAATGGGGCAAAGAAAATGTGTTAACAGAACTCAAACCTACCCTCCGACATTACTTGTTACTAAGAACATATTGACTGATCGCACTGACCACGTAATCGTTTGCATCGAAGTTAACGTCGCTCTTCTCGTCCGAGACTGAACTTAATTCACCGGTCATTGTGTCCCCGTTGACGGTCGATGGCGCATACATATCAGCAGTCTGGGATTTATTTATACCTGCCAGGATTAAATAAACATTGAGAGCATTAGAGAAATTTGTTCCGGCCGATGAATCGGTATGAATAATTATTGGAAATTTATTTTTTCCGTTTAACAGAATTAATTCATTGATCGGAATTGATTAATCCATTTGGAACGATATAAAAATGAAAAATCTGAAAAACTCCAAACCGTGGACGGTATGAAAAAAAAAAATTTGATCAATGAATGGCCCGATTTGCTTTAAAACCATGATATAGCTCGAAAATTTTTTCTGTCAGGGAAAAATCCCGGGCCGGTGAATTCTCCTCATGGCCGTGAGCATGGGCTTTTATTTTAATTGTTTTTTTTCAATAATAATGCTGATCCATATAATTCGGGAGAGAACAAGAAATATTGCTTATTAATAGAATAAAGAGAATGAAAAATCGCGTCGTTATAGCGTAAGAAAAAAAAATGGAATGAGATTTTAGGGTTCGACACTTACGGGCCTTATTTCTCTTTCTCACAATGTACCACAACAAGATGAAGAGATTAACGATAAAAAAGACGACGGAAGTTGCAATGACCGTATAGACATAATTCATCGGTGAGTCGCCTTTTTCCGAGAGCACGTCCGGCAGATTCATCTCGTTATTCGGTCCTGGTTATGTTGTTGGGGGTGGGGGAAGGGGTCCAAAATAACAGAAAAAAGAGAAAACGGATATCTTAGTAGTGAACGATATTTACCAGAGCGCTGGGCCTTCTTTATCGACTTTAATGTGGCATAGACAATGGGCGTAGCAATGAGTAGACAAGCGCAGGCAGATACAGCGATGATTATGACGATGATGTATGATGAGTTAATCTCGCTCGTCGGTAACTGTGTTGGTGGCGCCTCGCCTGTAACCCAAGCCAATAACCCGTCACCCTGGACCGTTAAACATGCAGCCAACTAGGTTAGTATTCAATTTCTTTCTTTTCGCAAACCTCGACGGGATTTTTTCGAGCAAACGAATAAAAATCCGGGAAAATTGTTTCCGCCCGATGGCTTGGAATTTTTTGCACATGCACCTTTCCGTTTTGACAGCGTTGCAACGTTCTCGGCTTTTCGAAATTACGAAATTTTATTTAAAAAAAATTATTTTTCACTCTCCGATCGCCGCATTTTTTTTTTCCATTTTTAACGAACAATTTCTACCAATCCAGACGCCCCTTTACCATTGAACGAACTCAAGCATCGTTTACTACTCAACGAGGCTTTCAAATTATAGGAAAATCGTAATTTTATATGAATCAACTGTCGAGAGGAATTCGATCTCGATTTAATCCAATATTTTCTACAAAAACTTGGGAATTCGACGCAGAACAAGCCGAACGTTTCATTATCAAGCTTTGTGAGATTTTCCGCGAATAATTCGCATTAATTAAGCTCATGCATCCAAACAATCTGCATTCAAGCAGTTTTTTTTGTATCGTTACATATTCTACGGAATATTAGTTTCCTGGCTAAACCGACGAGTAATTTACGAATTCAGGAATGGATTTAGCCCGAAAATCCAGGCGCAAAGTTCATTATATTTGCGATTAATTAGACTATTGATTAATTGTTACACGAGTGGGATTAGTCCGGACAATGTAGCTCATTATTAGCATCAATTTTTTTCAAAACTGCCCATTATTTTCGTTCCTCGATAATCGCAAAGCCCTTCAAAAGCTATTGACGATGAATGACTATGAAATGAGCGATCGATGCAATGATCATAAATGGCATAGAAAATTTGATATTTTCTGTTTTTTTAAATAACATCGAAACCTTCCAGTTTGCATCTTTGGAATGAAACGCTCAATTTTTATGATACTCAAGTTTGCATCGATGGAATGCAACAAAAAAATTATTTTTATTCATTATTTTAATAATTATTGCACTTTTTCAATTTTTTTTTTCTAGTAAATTCGGTTTTTGAATGGCAAAGAAAGCCGTTCCAGTATTTTTAATGAATACTGTATGAAGTTTCAGGCTCTGCTTTGAAGAATGATCAGTTTTCGTTGCATTTCATCGATGCAAACTTCAACTTTCCCAATTTGTTTCTTCGATAAGTGAAAAAAATGTGTTGTACGAATCAAAGCTTTTGGATTAAAATTGACTGAATTTTGATCGTCGAAAATGATTAAATTGAATTCGAATGATGCGAGCTTGGAGTCTTTTTACGGCCAGTCTCCTTGTAAAGCAAATGAAAAGTGGTTGATACTTACGTAACGTTTGGACCTTGACCAAATCCGGTAGAAAATGACTTTCGCCTTTGGCGTTAATTGCTTTTATGCTAAAAACATAATACGTCCCGAGTTTTAGGCCGGAAACGAGAGCCGTATAATTTCCAGGACTTATGTCCATGTAGTAGTAACGATCTTCGTTGTCGAGCGCCTGTCGCCAGCGAATTTGATGGGAAGTATTCAAGCCACCGTCAAACCCACGTTTCCATATGAGGCTCACCGAATCGTGAGTCACGTTGAGAACCTCGAGATCGCTCGGTTGATCTGGCGGCGATGTCACATCCAAATGTATTTCGTCGCTCGATTGACCCATTTTGTTTTGAGCTTGACAAACGTATTTCCCATAATCTTTCGAGTTCACGTGATGCACCGTCATCGTCGATTGAGCCTCGAGCTTAGAAATCTATTTACAGTTAATAATTTCGGTTAATTTACACTTTCCAAATGTTCATTTTCTAAAAAGTATCTCTATTGAAAAATTATTTCCAATTATTAAATTCAATTATTGAATCATTGAATTAATTTATGGATTAATAAATTATTAAATAAATAAATAAATAAACAAATAAACAAAAAAGTGAATAAACAAATCAATAAATAAATAAATTAATTAATTAAATTGGTAAATTATTAAATAAAGAATCAATAATTATTAAATTAAATTTGAATATTACATTTTAACTTATTATTACATTCAATTATTTAATTTAAATTTCAATATCAAATTTAATTATTTAATTATTCAATAATTTTATGTTTGGAAAACATTGGCTAAATTGATGTTGAAAAAAAATTACATTAGAACTCACGTTATTGTAAACAATCTCGTATTTCTGGGTCGCAACATTGGACAATGTTTTCGAGCCGTACATCCAAGTGAATTTAGGCAGTGGAGATCCTCTTGCTTTACAAAAAAGTTTCACACTATCCCCTTTGTTGGCTGCAGCTTTTTTCGTCAGTGCTGTATTAATCATTACGGGTTGAACTGTAAAAAGCAACAAAAATGGTGTTAAAATAGTGAACCGGCAGACTGGAGTTTAATAAAAAGAAAATTTATAAGATCGTTGGCCTTTTGCCGAGAACCCATCATATTTCCGAACGTGTAAATCGCGCATAAAAATCCTTAAACAAACAACTTCGAAGTGTGTTTGTTCGATTATCGAGAAGCTTTTCGTCCTTTATAGTTTTCCAATCGATTTTCCATAAAAATATGGTTATGGCAGTTTTTACGGTTGACCCCAGAAAAGTCCTGCAACGTCTCGAGGGCGTTTATGCTTTTTTTTCTTCACGTTACCGAATCAAAGTGTAAGTTTCAGAATTGTAATTATTCATTATGATGCGAATTTTACGTGGCGCTGAATTTATTAGGAAAATCATTCTCGGGGAATTTTGAAAAATAATTCCGGTTCATCAAATTTAGTTCAGGCCGTGCATATTCGTTTTTGCCGCTCGGGTAATTCGTTGATTGATTTTAAAACCCATATTCAACGTTCAATTTATTAAAAACACATCAAAATTAATGAAATTCGTTGAATTCATAAAAATTGACGTTTTTGTTTTGATTAATTAATTACTCGTGCGGAATGGATACGTACAATTAGTTATGAAGAGAATAGGATCGGAGGTAACGTTCCCAATTCCGTTGTTGACGTTGCAACGATATTGGCCGACGTCCTCTTGGCCAGGATTCTCAATATGAAGGAATGACGTTTTATTGGCGAAAGATGTTGAATAACGAACAGCGAGTTCCGAGTTAGTGCCATCTTTGTACCATGTGACGTACTCGTCGCCGATGGGGCTTCCGTCAATTTCGCAGAACAATTTGGCTTCTTTGTCCGGCGGATAGACCAAATCGCTTTTCGACGTTTTCTTTATTTCAGCGGCGTCTGTGACACGGAAAATACAACAACAACAAAAAATCAAAATTTAATTTAAATTCCAAACAGGTCGTTGAAGAGTCGAATAAAAAAAATGATTTTGTGAAAGCTCACATTGCACGGTTAAATTTAATTGGTAAAACGTCGTGCCCTCTTTGTTGGTTGCCTCGCATATATAAGTCCCGGCATCGGTTCGAACCAATCTCGTTATGTTGAGAGTCGAACTTCGCGCTGTTATCCTTTTGTTGTTATCGGTGCTCAATGGCAAACCATCTCTCGTCCACGTATAATTTATTTTCGATGGATTCGCCTCTGCTGAGACCGATATTACGTACGGTTCACCTTCCATCCCCATTAACTCGTTCGCTTCCAATGCCTCGAACTTTGGCTTATCTGTGGAAAAATGAAGAAACGAAAAAATCGATAAATTCATCGAATAAAATAATAATTTATAATTTTATAATTTTTAGAAATTGGGAACGAAAATAAAATCTTTAAAATAAATTCCTTGAGACTGGATAAAAAAGATTTATGCATTTCTACGGTCTGAAGACCGACTATGGATTTTTCCAGATTTTATTTACTCCGGAGGAGGGAACCAAAAATATACTTACAAAGAACATTGAGCGTCGTAGCGTCGAGACTCGCCCTCTGCATTGGAATATTTCTAGCCTCACACGTGTAAATATTGCCGTTCATACTTTCGGTCAAGTCTAGGCTCAGTTCAAGCCTCGAGATGGCACCGCCATGTTCGGCCATTGTGGTGCTATTTCTTGTGCTTTCGAGAGCTTGACCATGGTTGAACCAGACCATGTGAGCTGGTGGGTTGCTGCTGCTTGATTCGCAAATAATTCGTCCAGTATGGCCAGCCCGAAATTCCTTTGGCTCATGAGTAATCGTAACTTTAGCCGGTGGGACTGTAAACAATTTGACCAGTTGAGAAAAATGTTTCATGGGTCTGAAAGACCCGACAAAAATAGTCTCAGGATCCATGGCTTTTGCTTACAATTCACACGGAGCACGAGTTCTCGGCTCATGGGAATAACCGTTGCTGAATTCACAGCCTCGCATCGAACTTTGGCATTATTGTCCGAAGCGTTTACGAGAATCTCCACTTCGTTCGAGGCCACTTCGTCTCGGTATTTTGTCAGTCCAGATACCTGCAATCATAATAACAAAAAAAAATTCGATTTTTAGTAGTCAGCGCCGCGCATATCTCAACCGCAATGCTCGATCGAAGGCAAATCGTTGTTTATTCTAGACTCGACTCTCTCTGGTAACATAATTCTCAAGCTTTTTCCTCATTTTCTCGGTTTTAAATATTTCCTCTGAATCTTCTGTCGTTTATGAATTAAGTACATTGTGCTTTTCAAGTCTTGACTCGATATTCTTTGCTCAGAATCCTCCACTTAAATACGTGCATATTTTCTTTGTTCTCGTTCTTGTATTTTTTCTCTTGGCATTTTTTATACTTTGCTCGGTACTCGGTACACCGTCACTCTTGAATTTTCAGCCGCAACCGCATAATATCAACGTTCTGTGTGTAAATGTACATTTTTTCTAAAAGCCATTTGTATTTTTGCCACGTTTCATTCTATTTCACGTTTCATTCTCATTTCCAACGTTTACTCGGTGCTGTTCACTTTATTATACACTGTGCATTTGCCTTAATATATTTTGTACGTTCCACAATGTGCTTATCCATTCCATTATTTTTTTCCGCTCTTCTGTACTTTCCTTCGTTACTGTTATTCATTATATTTGCTTCCGTCGCTGATGATTGTATCTCATAAAAACATGCAGTTTTCATAAAAATTCATGGAAATCAATTTGCCACAAAAAAATTGCGAGATTTAACTCCGCGAACGCGTGGAATGATTTTTTACGATCAAATGGAACATTTAGGCCTGAATGAGAAAATTTTGTAAAAAAGAAAAACGACCGTGGACTTTGACGTAAAAAAATGGAGTCAATTTTTAAGGGTGAAAGAATGAGATGATTTTTTTAACCAATCAATTGGACGAGCGAATAATTTATAGTAAAAAGTATGATTGAGATTATTTATTCCTGAATGCCAGGCTCATGGAAGGCTGTCGCTTGGACGAGTTCCGAATGAGGAAACTAAGCCTCCTGAAAACATTGCCTGAATGGAGTGTCAAAGCGAAATAAATGGGGATTTTTTCTTACGTTTCTGTCGTTTTTGTACCAAGTGAGTGACGCAGGAGGATTTCCAGCTAGGGCTGTGCACGTTAAGCGTAATATAGCACCAGCATCGATGTTTGTGTTCCGATCAAATCCAATTATGTCCAGATCAGTTGGCGGATCTACGAGGGAACAAGAATGACAATTGAGTGAGTGCGTTTTTTTTCTCGTTTTATTGGAAAATGAGTCGGATCTTCTCGACGGCATAAAATGTTCCTCGTTTGCGATAATTAGACTCAATTATACATGGTTCTCTTCGTTTTTTCATGGCGAAGAGAATGACGGACGCTAAAGTCGCGTTCGGCGAATAATTCACGACGGAAAATCCATAAAATAAGAACAAGATTTTTTTACGTACAAATGACGTTAACGATGTGGGTGCCCGTGACGGTGGTGCCGATTCTCGCGTTCATTGCGTGGCAAATAACGACAACACGTCGTACTTCCTTGTTTATCGTGAAGGTGACGTTCGAGGTTGTGATCCATCCGCCATTCGTCGCTGGCATAGTCCTCTGCGTACCATTATTGAAATTAACACCACCGACAGTCCACTTGATGTCGGCAGGTGGATTGGACTTGGCGGTGGTGCAAACGGTCGTTACTTCTTGCTCCGCTTTCGCTTCTGATGCTCCCGTTATTTTAACGTCGACCGGTGAGACTGCAAATGGAAAATTCACGTTTCAATACAACATAAAAACAAATATTCGTGAGAAAAATAAAAATTGGAGCGGGCATAAGCGAGAAAAATAGAAATTTACGTCTGAGTGAAAAACGCAAATGGAATACTGACGTTCCTGTGTAATATCGAAATTAACGGCACGTACGGGAAATAAAAATAAACGCAAATGTATACAACGCGAATTTATGCTCCAATGATACTGAAGTTTGAATCCATGGAATTCAACGGAAAATTCATTTTTATTCCCTATTGTGATAATTAATGCACTTTTTCAATTTTTTTTTAAGTAAATTCGGTTTTCGAATGGCAAATAAAACCGTTCCACTATTTTTAACGAATACTGTATGAAATTCTGGGCTCTGCTTTGAAAAATAATTCGTTGCATTTCAACGATGCGAACTTCAACTTCGTTACGTTCCATTGAAAAATGAAAAATTTCTTTAGAATCATAAATTTCTATCGATTTCGGGCTTAAATTTTTTTAAATATTGTAAATTGCAGTTTTTTCAAAAAAATGAGCCGCGAGCGGGGAAATACCATGGAAACTTTTGTATCCCAACAAAAACTAGCGATTAACTTTGACAACAAAAAAATCGGAAAAAATTGGAATAAGAGAAATAAGAAAAAAGCATTTTTTTGCAAACTTACATAGAACCGTGAGATCCACGTGGACGTTCATGGGCGACACGGTCATGACATTTGAGACTTCACATCTGTATCTGGCTTTATCGTCCTCGGCACGTGCCGTAAAAGACAACGTACTTTCGGATAGTCTGCCCTCTGTACGATAAACGGTACTGAGGCTCTCGTCGTTACGGAGCCAGACAATCTGAGCCGGTGGATTTCCGCCCCTAGATCGACAAACCAATTCCACCTGATGTCCACGCTGAATAACTTCGCCTTCCGTGTAGCCCTCGATATAGGGAGCTCCTGGAGGATCTGCAAGATTAAATGACGTTAAAAAAATTCCGTTTGTAAAAAATCACGAAAATTAATTGAAAAAAAAAAATAAAAATAAAAATATTTTTAGACGATGAAGTTTTTTTACTTCAACATTATGGGATGTTGAGATTCATTTTGAATTTATTCTCTTGTGAATAATTGACCGGAACAATGTCGATGAAATAAAACGGAAATAGGACTTACAGAAAACTGAGAGTTTGACAGTCGCTCTCATGGGTCTTCCAACTTTAATGGCAGGATGTCTAGCGTCGCAGGTATAATCGGTTTCGTCGTCGTCCTGCGTTGGAGTTATCGTTATCGATCCGTGGGTGTCGTACTTGAGCCATTTTTTTGGCAATTCTCCTGGTTTCACAACTTCTCTGTCTGTAAACACGAGGAAAAAGGGGAATCGATGAATATCAACGAAGAAATGATTGTATGACGATAATTAATAAATAAAGAATAATTTTTGTGAATAAAAAATATTTTTAGTGCATTTATTCTTGTTGAAAGAGTCGTGAAAATTTTGATGAAGCAAACGGTATTGGATTTAGTTTGTTTTTGCAATTATCTCTTGATTCCGTGTCTCGAGTATCTGGAAACTTTGGCAGACGTTAACGCTCGTCGTTGTTTTGTTTTTTAGTATTTAATCGGATGCACCCGAAGGAGCAGATTTTTGGTCTTCGTTAGCGACGAGAGTTTTGGCAACGAGGCTAATGACCGTAACGTGCTCGATTCTCAACGTTGTCGGAAATCTCGGGATGAATGGGGAACGCCTATCCCTCAACGGATTAAAAGCTCCGACATAGTAGAGGTCGAGGGCTTTTTTAGTCCCTGTGAGATTGGTGAACCGCGTGCGCGGTGCTTCACCGTGGATTACACGAGCCCACGAGGCATTAAAAAAAGGGTAAAAGGAGGGAAAGAAAACAGGAAAAATGAAATAAAAAAATTAAGCCCTTGCGAGGTAATTTCGACTGAAACTATATCCGTGCTTTTGGTATATTTTACTTGCTGATTTATGGAACTCAAATTTTCTAAAATATCGTTATGAAAATTCGCTCGTGCGTCGTTTCATTTTTTTCATCAAAGTTTTTCTCACTCCAATGATTTTGACTAAAATTTAGTATTTCATCGATCCCTGATTTACGATGGGAATTGACAGATTTTATATGGAAGGTCCACGAACGCTTTATAACCAGAGACGAGAACGCGTTTGAGCTGCACAGGTCGCGCGAATTTTCATCTGAAATTATCTAGATTTAACGAATATACCATATGCGCTTTAGTGAGGATCGATAGGGCCATTTGAACTTGATGGTTTTGGAGTTTATTCATGTGCTTCGCCATAATGAACATCAAACGCTATGACTCAAAAATCGTTATACAGCGAATGGGACATTAAATTTTGCGCGAAGACACTCGGGGGCTTCAATTTCTCTCGTAACGATTTCATAAATAAAATAAAAGATATATTTTTTTTCTTCATTTTATTTTACTTGTTTTTTATCATTTTGATTTTTCGACCGACAAAAAAAAATACTCACAGTCCTGCGGTCATGAAAATAAAAGTTCGATTGATATCATATCCGCAGGGTTGATCGGTCCATAAATAAAACTAGAGGTAAATCCATGACAGGAATATTTAGGGGGAGTAAATAATTTATGAAATTTGTCGTTGTGGAAAAAGGAGGTTGTGGATATAAAAATCGGAAAAACAATTTGTGGCATTCTCTTATTGGCGATGCTCCATGTTTTTCGGTGGGACAATAGCCGAGAATCGCATATTTTTTGTTGCTTCTATTCTTTGGTCCTACAGTGAACAGGACACTGTACAGGAATGGTTCGAGCTGTACCAGAGGAAACATTCGTTGCCGAGTTTCGGTCAAATTTAAAGCTGAAAGCTCCAAGGATTCAGGAGCATAAGGAGAGAGTTGAAGCACGAGGAATTCGGATAAATAACAAAAGAGAAACAAGAGCAAGGAGGAAATAAAGTGGACAAGCACTGGCAGCATCCGCTTCGTGATATTTTATATTTATATGGATGTTCATGTATGAGAGTATCTTGGTGTTTTATTTAAAAAACGGAGGAACGAGGAGGACAGGCGTTCTCCGCGGTTTCTGTGAGTCTTGCTAGACACGAGAGGGTAGAAGGAAAAGAAGAGAGTGGGGTTGAGGGAGGAGCGGGGAAGGGGATTGGATGACGGCATCCGGGGCCAAGATTTTTCTCGTTCTCTCAGCGCTTTCACTCGGAGCATTTTCCCTCATCACGTAAAGCCTCTCTGCCTCAGCTGACGCGAGAGATTTACACTTTCGTGTAGTTTCGGTAATCCGAAAAGTACACGCACTTGGTAGTGGGGCTAAAAAAAAAAGAGGGGCGAGGGGCAGGAAAAGCGAGGAAAGAAAATGAAGAGCAACTTCTTCAGAGCTATGCAGCATCCGGAAAAAGAAGGTCCAGGTTGAAGGGTAGCAAAAAACGATTTACTCAGTGTAAGATTGAGGGAAAAGGAAAATACGTGATAAGAGAAACAGGTTGTGTTGGAGAAGTTCGGGTTTGCGAAGGAAATCCACGAGCATGAAAAGACAGAGAGAGAGAGAGAGAGTTGGAGTACAGCCAGAATTATGTATCGTCGCCCAATGGACCAAGGAGATAAGGCCGCAGGATAAATAAGTGAGATGAAACAAAAGGCGAAGGGCGAAAGACGAGGGAAATCTGTTTGGGGTTGAGGGTTAAAACGAGGGGAAGAGGTTCGCCAACGTAAAGGTCAAAAACAAAAATAAAGCCTGCTTTTTATTCGTTTTCATTGTTTCCTCGGACCCCCTAACAACTCAAGGCTGCCATTGTTCCTTGATATCGCGTATACATGTTTACGTGTATAGAGGAAAGCACATATAAGGATGGAACGTTGAGCTAGAGAAGGAGATAGTATGTGCAGGATTTATGGTTGAAAATGAAAAAGTCGCATCGCAAATACGTCGCTCTTCTCACAAATTCGTATCGTACGCCTCCGTGATACTCAGAGAGTTGTGCGTTTACATGACGGCATGGATATCCGTATAATACTTTGAACAAACGGAACACGAGGGATAAAGACGAGGGAAAAAAAAGAAGAAAAAATTGAATAAAAAGAAAGAAGTATAAAATAAATGAAGAAAAACCGTTGCGGGCAAGCAGCTTGAGGAAATCCGGAAAATGACTTTTCCAGAATATCATGATGTATTGAGAGCAACACGAGACGAAATCAGACACAACGAGAGGGAGAAAGAGAGAGAGAGAGAGAGAGAGAGAGAGAGAGGGAGAGAGAAAGTTTGGGAACAGCGAGTGATCCTTTTTCCTTTTGGACGGAAGGATGCTGGACGTGGCAGGGGCGCGGTTCAGCTTTTGCCCCGCTGCGCTTGACGATGCTACGAGAGGGTGTGGGAGGGTTGCGAATCGATAGTCCAGGATATATATACCGAGCGCGGGAAAATCACTCTCAGCGACGAGAGCGAGAAGCTTCGTCGTCGAAAGCGCTTCGTCGCGTTCTCGAATGGCCGGGCTTACTACTTCCTTCTCTCTTATATACTATATCTTCTCTTTTTTATCTCCCTTTTCATCGGCCTTCTACTCTTTGCCTGATAAATGTACTCTCTTAGTTTTTCTCTCATTCCCTCGCTCATTTTCGTTCTCGACAAAAGTTGAGCTTCCGCAATTTGCCATATATATTTCGGTGTCCGTGCATAAAGGGCGTCAAGTTTATTTCGTGCGAGGATCAGACTGCCTTTTCATGAGTAACCTTTCAATCGCTAAACTCACTACCGTGAGCAGTTAAATCGTAAGAATCTGATCCGAGCTACTTTCCGATCGAAATTTAAAAAGATACGCCCTTTTGTTTGTTTGCAGCGAATTCAGCGAGTATAAATCCCTTCAGTTTGGCAATCGTGACGAAAATTTAACCGGGCAATGCTCGTGCTACAGAATTTTCTATACGGTTTAACGTTCCTCGCTGCTCGCTTCGTCTCGCGCAAACTAAACTCGGGAAAAAGCTCCGCACCCTTGGCTCCTCCCTGTGCGCGATCGCTCCTCGATATCTTTGCCGCAATGGAGAAGGATTTCTTGGATTATTACCGGTGCAAACGGACGCGAAAGACGATGAGGCAAAAAAAGAGAGAAAGAAAGAGACAAAGGGATAAAGAGGAGTCGGGTGCGAGGGAAGGATTGCAAATTTTCTTTGAGTGTTACTCCACCAGCCAGGCCAATATATCTCCAGTTGAAATATCCTCGCTATTGGTTATCGATTTTCCTTTTTTACTTCCCCAGAGAGGAAGCAGCTTTGACTTTGTAAAAAATATTTTTTCTCTTTTTCTTTTTTTTATACAAATTTTTGAGCAACGATCAACTTTCAAAATATAGTCGGCGAATATCATTTGCAGAAAGCTTCCGGTTCCGTTTTGTCTCCCTCTTTTCAGATTCATCCAACTTTGCATCCCTTTAATACCCAAAAGCTGTCAAACGTATCGCGAAAAATAGAAAATAAATGTTCGGCTTTCCTTTGCATTAAAAAAAATCAACGAAATCACTTGCAATCCGTTTACAGAAAATTTCGTTTAAAATTTCCGAAAAATTCAACGATCCCTTTTTCGGGCCCGAACCTACATCTCCTGCGATTATTTTGGCATATCTATGACCCTCATAGTTATCACGTAACATCATAGAAAAAAAAGACAGCCCGCAGCTATCAAATTAGTCGACCAAACTGCCATTTTTGTCATTGTCATTTAGTATCGACGTATGTTAAACTTTCCGACAATAAAAACGAATAAAAAAAATTCAAATAATGTACAGACCGAGTGTATCCATGACACGAACGAGGATTTAAAAAGCACAGAGCATAGCGAGACTCGGCGGCGCAGTGAATAAGAGAAAATAGGGGTAGAGGCGATCGGAGCGTGCTGGCGCAAGTAGAAACTGCTGGTATTGGTCAGACGCGGCGTATTTTCTGTGTACATACTCGGTGCATGCGTTCGAATGGAGAGGGAGTGCCATTTTGTTGGGTTTTACAAACAAAGTGTAGCAGTACTTCGTTTCACATCCATTAGCGTCAATATTTTTGTGCAAGCTGAACAGCAGCTTGGACGGAAGAAACGAATTTAAACGGGACAAATATGAGCGTAGTAGGTGAAGTTTGTGGAAAAATTGACTTGTTCATCGCAAGAATATCAAAGCCAACAAAAAAACGTTGGTTATTTTTGTCGATAGACTTTTTTCTCCAAAGGCTTTTTTTGATGGAAAATTTGTTTGAGATTGTGAGAGAAAAAATTGGATAACGCGGCCTGCGTGTTTTTTAGAAATAGTCACCGCTCGTATCGACGTTTTTCTCTCCAAGTTTTTACAACGACAATTCTGTCTTTTTTTTTTTTTGTATTTTAAACAAAAGGTGCATTGGGTGAGGAAATAAACTGCCTGACACAATCCCAGAGATCAAACTTTGCTTTGACGTCCAGAAAAATGTGCCGCAGAATGACAAAAAGAAAATAAAGCTCGAGGAGTCAATCAAAAAGTGGAAATCAGTGAATTCTCACAGCCACCTTGATCCAAACTTTCTCTCTGTTGACATCAAATCTCCTATATATATGTACATACATAGAAAGCTGCAAATACTCACCGTCTTCAATGGAAATTGGCGTGACGCTTGTGTCGCCTCCTTTGATCTGCACGTTTCCACGATACCAGACTATCGTCGCTGCGGGTTTGGCATATCTCACTGCACAGTCGAGACGCAGCGGCACGTCCACGTTAACCTTGATTTTTGCCTCGTTTGGATGACTGCTGATCTCGACCTTTTGGGGAGGCGCTGTCAACAAAAAACATATCCATAAGAGATCAAATAACGGCGTGTGTATATTTTCCCGTTATTTCTTTCTCTTTCTCCTCTCGCATTCGAAAATCTTTCATTTTCTCAGAATTTCTACGAAAATTTTGTAAATTCTGATCAGTAAAAAAATGAAAACCGTGTATTTCGACATAATTTTTAATTTTTTCGCACGATTAATCGTGCAATTAGAAAATCGATGAGAATCCAGAGATTGCTGGAGTAATTTTTTTATATAAACGCGAAAGAAAATTCGAGGATGGAAGTTTTTTGATTCTTCGTGTTCCTCCATGTTTTTTACGGTCCGAAAATAATTCGAGTAATAAATGTCACGGGCCATCCGTTGGCCAGTTAAAATAATTATTATCTTCCGTCAGCCGTCTTTTTGTCGACGTACCAATTTAGCTACTAAGTGCTTTTTTGTTTAGGAATGAATGAAATAATTAGGTTGAAAATGGGCTTCCTCTCGAATGCGAGGAATCGTCGTGCATAAAAAGATATTCGCCGCAGTTTAAATACGCCACTTTGCGATCATTTGGAGGAAAAAGTTGAGGGAAATAAAACATTATTTTTTATTTTATTCAAACGCTTGAGAATAAAGGCGAAAATAAATGAGGCGTAAATGAAAAGATTTGAATAAATCGTAGCAAAATGATATGCCGGAATACTTTTTCAACCCCGAACGAATATATTTCGCGCACTTTTTTCCATTGGCTTCTGCTTCCGGATTAAAAAATTGGTCAGATTTCGAATTTCGATATTTGGCATCTCGAACACCGAACCTGATCATTTTAATTATCTCAGCCTAGCTAATGCAAACTCTGTCGACATGTTTTTCGAGCTTTTCACATCCCACAAAATTTGGATTGATCATTTTTGCCGTTGTATTTCGTCGTAGGTCGAATTGTTGACAATTTATTCGAGAGAAAATACAGAGAATATGAAGACTAATAGAAATTGGGAGTACAAACGAAAAATGAAGCGTGGAGAGACTGAAGAGAGAGAGAGAGAGAGACAGAGAGAGGGAGCAAGAGCTTGTGGAAAATAGAGGGGAAGTAATTAATGGTTGTACGTTATAGTTCAGGAATAATAAACAGGCAAAGCTTATTCGAACATTCGAAGCATCCGCATCGAATTTATAGCGTAATAATTATGAGGATTTCTATTATAAGTGAAAATTTAGCAACGAGAGATAATCGGTTTCGCTTTAATTTAAAGCGAATGTGTAGCAAAAATACGAGCAGTCCAATATCGCGTGTCATTATGTTAATTTGGTTTGAGCAAGGTCGAAGCAATTAACCGTATGAAATTTTATATCGATGATTTAATGTGTCGAATGGTCGTAGGCGAAACAGTGGCGAGGAATAATTAGGGACTCGTTAAATTGAGTTTTTTGACTGTCTTTCACCCCCGCCCCCCCCCCCCTCGACAGTCTGCGTCTTGGTTTTCACAGGAGGAAAGAAAATTGAATAAAAGTATGTGCCGGAGGAGAGAACGAAAGTAAAAGCGCTACGATTCCATGTTGTGCTCTTGGGGAAAAAAGCTGACGGCAAAGACTTTGAAACACGAGAATGTTTTCGACAACACATATGGATTTTCTTTGTAAACTCAGAGCAAAGATTCTCGCAACTCCTCTCTCCTCTCTGACCGCCTTGTTGAAGAACTTGTCGCGTCGTTTTTTCCATCTTCCGTCTGTCTGACAAAGGGATGAAAAATTCACAACGATATCTCATGCGTTGGTATACTTTGCTCGTGTCTGTGTGTGTGTGTGTGCTTCGCGATACCGAGTCTCTTGATATTTTTCGTTTTTATCGAAGATACCAGGCTGTGCTTCGCCCTGCGGCATATTACGACCGTTCCCGACGACAAACCCTTCATTTATACCGCCGCTTGATCGACCTTGGAAAAAAAACAAACGCCCTCCGACTAGAACCAAGTTTTTCCCTAAATATGCGCATACATATGAGTGTAAGCGTGACAAAGGCAAAAAAGCAATGCATTCGGCAACATGTTACAATGAAGAATGTAAATGAAAACGGTACGCTTGAAATTCCATCAGGAAGATATTTTTTGACGATTAAATCACCGAATCCCTTCAAAGACTATTTCTCTTCGATGTCCATTTCGTTCCAGAATTTTTTTTATTTCCTAATCGGTAAATAAAACGATTTGCAAATTTTAATTTGCAGCTTTTTTTCTATTAGCATTTGAATTATATAATTTCGACAACTTTTCTAGAAAGTCAGAAGAAAGTACAAACTTATACGGAATATTTTACGAAATTTGCAAAAATTAATACGGTCGGACGATTTTTCGAAAATCTCACATTTTCGTAAAATAGGAAAAAACATTAAGTTTAAACCTTTTGACCGATATTTCTCAAATTCAATGCCAACCTTTCTATCATGATACTTTATTCGTAAAAAATAATTAATAATAAATCTTGAAATTTGCGGAAGTTGGAGAGATTACGATTTTTTTTGTTGAAAATTTCAAAATGACATAGAATTCGTAGTTTTCTATCAATTCCGACGAAATTTCCAACGAACCACGAGCCGGCGTAGATTAACATCTGTGCAAAACGGGAGCCCTGTAGCTCAAACCGTTCTCGAGTTATTAACGTTTGAATTTTACAGTGCCAGAACATACATACACACACTTTCGGCCATTTTTTCTCATTTTTTGAGGTTTTGCGATATATCAAGCACATTGACAGTGAAAACTGGAAAAAAAATTTTACCGTCACAGAGCTTTCTCTATGAGGAAGCAAAAATGTGAAACGTTGAAATAAGTTTGAGAAATTGAATTATTTTTCATGTTTCATCAAGCTCATGAAAGTGTCGTAGCATGAACAAATCGAAATGACTTGTCAAGGTGAGAAAAAAGTGTCGTAAACAGGCTGGCAATATTTCTCGAATGTTGATTCCCTCTCCCTCGGGCTGATATATCGTCGATGGAAAAACTAGCACTTGACAAGGTATTTTCTCATCAAGTTCGGTATTTCTCGACAGGCCTTCAATGTATATACGTATTTTTTGAAAACTCTTCTCCGTCTGTTATGGCTTTCATGCTTGCTGTGAAGATCTCTATCAGCGTGTCCTATGCTGTGGGACAGAGTGACACTCGTTCACCGTCAAAGTCGCGGTTCTCTCAGACTCTTATCCGAGGCGACGAGAGAACAAGAAGGGGTTCGAGCACGTCACGAGAACTCGCGCGGCCGGAAACTGGATTCGGCAACGCTATTGAACGAATGACGCTTGTGCCGATAAGTTTATATACACGGGATGTCCTTGAAGTTGAGTCTAAATAGAGCAATAAATAAATTGTATGGAAAAATTGTGGAGGAGTTACTTTTTCGAGGGTTTTTGCCACCCTTGAGGAAAAATCTATATCGAGAGCGTCGCTAGGATTGACGTTGCGCAATCGCCGGTGAGCTGGGTTTACGAGCTCGCGCCCCTTGAACTCCTTGCGACCATCTATTCGCGATTGAATATCAGTGAGTAATTAATATCTTGTCGATGGAGCATCGAGATGAAAAATTAGCAGGGGGTCTAAAGAATTTGACGACCCACACGTGGCCGGCACCAACTTTTCGACTTTCCGAGAACTCTGTACAAGTTTTGAGGCTCGTTGTGAATGACTTTCTCCCCCCTCGCTGCTTGCACGTCTATCCTTTATCAAGATACGACAACGTAGACGAGGAAAACGAGAACGATCGTTAAGTTTTACTGCACGATAGAGCAGTAAGTCTCGTGTGATGCTGGTACTTTTGCCGTCAGCTACACAGCTGCACTCGCAATCTTTCTTCATCCCTCTCTGTCGCTGTCTGCTAGCCTCCCTTACGATCTCCCCCCTTGCGCCTTATCCTTTTCACATCATTTGGCAAGAATGAAAATCTTGACTCTCTCGATCGTGTTAACCTGCTGCTGGCATTGTTCTTGCCAGTCGTATTCCGCAAACTCTCGGCTGTACTTTTTCCAGTACGAATCATAGTTTGTCGTTGATGAAATTTCGTCTCTCTTCAAATTCTCCAGTTTTATGATTCAACCAAAAATATCGCGAATCGTCGCGTTAATCGTTCGACGACCCAGAAAATACAGTTATCCTGTGCTGCTGTGACGGGTACGCTGCAGCATTAAAAGACACGCGTTACGACCAGGAGAGAAAAAAAACAAAAGGCGAGAACGACGTCGTATTTTAAGGAAGAATTTTAACTGCCGCAGGGATTGAACTTTTTATGGAATAAAGAAATCGATAAAGATGGTTCATACATTTGACGTTTATTTGAATAAATCATTCATGATCCCCGAAGCAGCAAGTGAATTCTTCGAGTAATTTCATTTTTCGTATCTCGGTGTACGTACAATACATGTTTAATTTGTTTCTGTGGAGTCAACTATTCAAGGCTATGACCCAACGTGAGCAGAGTTTCGTTCAGTCAAGTTAATATATTATAAGAACGCCTAGGAGGATCGCGGGTAAGTTTATTAAAATAAAATGCATTCACGGGGTGTCTCGGATATTGAACCTGCATAGTATATTAAAGACACGAGAGCTCAGAGGGAGTTGGGTGGATGAGCGAGTGCGGTGGAGAGCGACTCGCTCCTATAAATATTCGAGTCTCGGGAGGCTGAATATATAGTCGGCGGAGGTGCTCGTAAGAGGGCAGCAGCACAAACATGTATAAGGTTGTTTTGCTGGTGCGCTTCTCTTTATTGTCAAGCCAAGAACGAGTTGACAAAATATATGTTCGAGAAGGATAGCCTTGGACCTCAGCCTCCATTCTTCGTTAATTATCTGGGATGTTGGCTGTAGTCTGGTATCGCGATTACATTAAATGTTTCTCGCGAAGATTACTTACGAAATAAAGAGCGGAAATGGAGTGGCACGTTCTTTCTTGTATAAAAGAAAGGTTAAGGATGGAAAATAGTCTGAGGAGGGAAAAAAACGAATGAGAATAAAATAGGGCGGTAACCAACAAGTAGTGTGCTACGAGATCGAGAAGAGTAAGCGCGAAGGACGTTCGGCTTGTGCTCGTTCCTCCTCGTGCACCGAAAGGTATTTAGCAAATAATGGACGCCAGTATTTTCCATCTGTCCGTGATAACGTCATTATCCTTTTTTTTTTTTTCCACCTCTTCTTCATCCTCGCCAGATCTCCAGCTTTTTCCTGCATTGTTTTTTTGTTTTTTGCAATTTACTAGCTTCACTGCAAACTTTATACTCCCTCACGGTTTCCGTTTTATATTTCTCGTAGTTCACGGCACACTGCCAGATCATTATTACGATCTCTTTGTATCTCGCCACTTTGCCTCTTTCCATCAAGTCCTCCGACATCTTTTGCTTTAATAGCTTCATTATTGCTAATTACTTTGTCTATTAATTAACAAACGTCAAGTTTGTTAATGCTGCCGGGCGGATGCTGCGAGATTCACGCGGAATCAGGCAATCCATCGATTTTTTTCCGACTGATTAAACGTTTTTATAAAGATTCCAAACTCTGGATTAATGTTTGTTTGGATTTTGGTGATACATTGACCTTTGCTGGGTAGCATGGTGCGCGCGGAGATTTAATCAAAGACGAAAAGTTCGCCCACGGGGAGAGGAGACGAAGATGCGAAGAGGATGGACGCGTTGCCGGGCATTGCCGTGACCGACGCCATCAACGCCCACACCCTCGTAACCTTCCATTCTCTCGGGCGACACCAAAAATTGAGATTCTCTCTTAATTCTACAAGTCACGCCGCCACATGGCTCTCGCCGTTGCGTCGTTAATTATTATAAGCTCATATTTTTATGAGCAAACCAACGGATACTCGAGAAGGCAACACGCGAATGTAACTAATTAAGAAAAATATGGCGGTGGCTTCGAGGACAGTTAGAAATTCAAATACATCGAAGAGTTTACGATTTCACGCATGAATCAGCTTACAAATGTTGATTTGGCCGGACTCTGTGGCCGGCAGTACCATCTTAGGTCAGCGAGACGCCGCTTTTGTCTCGTTTCCGAGCCGACGGGCGGAGAAAAAACCTCCAGAGAGAAAGGCAAAGAAGGAGATACCCAAATAATTAATGCAGGCGACGTCCGTAAGAGGGCGTGACGGAAGTCGCCAATTTGCGTGAATCGAGAGACATGTGTAAAAAGGTTTTTGTCCCTTTGGCAACGCTGAGACACGCGAAAACAACGTTTTCCTTGTCCACACGATCTTCCCTTCAATTTCTCTTCATTTTTTTTTCTGCCGCGCGTGCGTTCAATTCCCATGAAATTCATTTCACTCGGATATTGAAATCGATCATTCATGCGACTATTCGAGTGCGAAAATAATTGTGGGATAAAAAATATCATGGGGTTTATCAATTACGCTGTCGACCTGCATGCGCGTTCTCCTTATCGAGCCCGTAGCATCTCAGGAAATCGATTCGGAAGCAGGATGATTTAGAAGACGTGAAAAAAATGAAGGAAAACAGAAAAAATAAAGCGATAAAGCTAAAGCATAGTCTGAGAAAACTGTTCCTCGGATAAGCTTGAACGAGTAGTCTCAAACACACCCATTTATACATATATATCATAGAATCTACGTAAAGCCTTTGAAAAAATACGAAACTCGCGTATAGATGGGAAAGTGCGAGGGAACGAGCCTCGTGTACGGGCATAACGAGAGGGAAAAAAGTCGGATGGGAGATTGGAGGAGAGGAGAGTATAAGAGAAATCTCGGCATCACCGGAAACGGCTCATTGTCGATCGTAACCACGCGGGCGCGCGCGGGAAAACAATATTATTTTGCTCCTCTTCTTTGGCTCGGTGCGGCTAGTGGAGCGTTGGCATCAGCTGCTCCGATCGTGGCTCACATTGCAAAGTTTAATAGAAAATACGAGACAAGCCGAGCGAGATGCATGCACCTAGTAGAGATGTGGCGAGGCGGGGACGAAGCCCGTCGAGAAAAACGCATAAAACAGCGAGCGAGAAGAGGAGACGAAGAGGGAAAGTAAACTTTTAGCACGCCAAAGTTTGAGCGGGATGGCAAAAACGTGGACTGCGCACAGAGGCGAAATAATGATGGAAAAAAAAAAGAACAACAACGAGCAACGAATCGAAAATAAAAATAGTTGGAGGGCAGGCGCCCTCCCGTTTGTTCGGCTGGCGCGGAAAATTTACAGGTCGTTCAAGAACGCTCGTAAATCTGTAGCTTCCCTCTCGCGCCTCACAACTCTCCCTTTCGCCCCATGGGCTCGCCGCTATCACTAGCCAAACATGTAAATATGATATATCTCTAGTATGTATGTGTGCGGATGCCTAAATGTCTGTGGAAACGTGTTTACCTGTACGTGTTCTCTGAGTAACTCCGAAATAAAAGGTACCAAGGATTTTCACTCATATTCACCGGCTCCGAAAGCCACGATTTTCTAACACGTCATCCGGACCATATCGTGTCTTTTGCGAGCTCGTCTCTACCTCCGTTGCGAGCTATTTATTTGTGTTGAGCGAGCATGCGACGCAGCAGAATTTTCCATTTCCCGGCTTTTTGCCTTTTCTTTCATTTTTTTTTTCATTTTTGCGTCATCATTTTTGTTCGAGCCTCCGCGCGAATAACCGTCGGACCGAAGGAAATCAGTCATTGCGGCTTTCCGAGGAAAGATCCCCGATTTTTTTTCAAATAAATTTCTCAATCCCTGCAACTCTGTGTGTGTGTGTGTGTGTGTGTGTGTCTGTTTTTTTTTTCATCTCTAGAGATCCGACCGCGGCTCGACGGCGAGTGTCAAATAGGAAAAATAGCGAGATTGGCCGAACGCTGACGCAATCTTATAAATTTAATGCGGCCGAGGGCAATTCGACTGAGCTCGAAAGTGATGGAATGCTTGATATTTGCCGAGGCCAGAACAGGCCGTTATATGGGGCGCGTGAGACAAACAACGCAAATTCGAAGCGTCAGTGGATTTTTGTCCATTTTCTTCATATCCTGGCCAATCGTGAGAGCCAACAGTGTGGGAGTTTGGATCAAGTTTGCGCAAGATGATACGAGAGTACTTTGCATATTTACGGGCAAGAAGATCGTAGAACATTCATACATCTACATACATAAAACATCCTCACACACGTAGAGCGACGCGTGAGTACATAACGCGAGCATGTTACTCGACAATTTACCAGGACGTTTTGTATTCAACGATGTAACGATGTCAAACGAAAGAAAGAAAAAGATAAAGGAAAAAAACTGTGAAGCGAGAGTTTACGAGGTTAGAAGAACAAGTCAGACGATCCTTTTGTAAATCTACTTTGTGGCTCAACACGTATACGTTAAGGAGTAGAAAAATGAAGAGTAGTATAATGTTCTTTGATCGGGAGCAGGAGGTACTAAAAACCCCGTTTGCTTCGTTACCTCGAGCTCTCAAATAAAAAAATTCATATAAGAGTAAAAAAAAGATGAAAAAGTTCAATGGGGTCGTTTTATAAAATGCTTGCAGCTCCGGATGCAGCAATAATCGAACTTTCATGAATTATTCTTTCGCCAAAATCAATGGGCTTACATGATTATTTATTCTAATCTGTGCGAGCAGAACTAATGGACGGTCAATCCTCTTATAAAAAGTGCCATGACTTTCAGTGCGTAACGCAAGAAAATGGAGTTCCATCGTGACTCACCATGTCTATCGTCCATGAGGATTATTGTACGAAATATTTAAAATGCCTTTAAGCACCGCCGGGCTATAGATTCAACTTGATTCCAAATATAGAGGTCCGGCAAAGCTTTTAAATGTTTTTTTAAATCTCCAGAGTCGAATACTTGTCCAATTCCGGAGAGTTATAAAGAGAAAAAAAAAGGAACAAAAGGTAAAAAGTCCGATAAAAATGTTGCATTACATTTGAATGTTTATGTTTATTGGAGAAAAAGTAAAGAGCTCGTAATAAATCGAATGTTTATTCGTGTTGTCACGTTTCAGTCGTGGCAGAGTAATTTAAATCGTAAATTTAATGCTCAAATTTACTTTACAATTTCTCGCGAGTTTAATAATAGCCAAATACCGGATTCCCAAAGCAATTTAAAGTTGTACGAGGAACCCGACGAGCCCCGGTGTACTAATGATAATGTCCGTAAGACAAAATTGCGAGGCTACGAGCTGGAAAAGGGGCTGATTTTCCCCAGTGAAAAAAGACAAAATATATATTTCCTTGGTGCGACAGATACATCCGAGGGGGACTCTGGAAGGCTGTCGTACTTTTTCAAGACGCTTCACTCCGGCCCCGCCTTTTCTTCGGCCGATAGCTTGAAAGCCAATAACTTTGACGTATCGACGCAATTTTTAACAGAGTTGACACATCTGGGGCTCGTGTCTCAGCCGGCTCTTGCCGCGACCTGCGAAAAACCTCACAAAAATAACTTCCTATTATGAAAGCCCTTTTTTTTTCATTTTGGCACACGGAGCTCTGCCATTTTCTTTCTCATTTGAATAAATCATTCCGTCTACGATGCCTTGGAGTTCCATTAAAGATGTGTCGTTGCGGGATCGACATTCACAGAATTTAATACTCCCCGGAGACAGGAGGATCCTATATGCTTTTGTATAATCTCGATGATGCTCGTCCTTTGTCAAACTTTGCGGTCACGTACACCGCAGTTTATACATACATGCTTATTCCTCTTTTACACTTTGTTCAATTCGTCGGTCTCATCATTTCGTTTACTCATCCTTCGGAACGAGGAAAAAAACACATCAACTTGAGAATTAAAAAAAAAAGCAAAACTGTTCAATCGAGGATCACCACGTACGATCATTTCAACGATCGAAAATAATTTAAAATCATGATTTTATCGCAAGGACTTTAAGGAGGGTTGGGCAATTTCCAAATGATTAGAATTTTAGCAAATTTGGTGAACATACTCTTTGGTTTTTTAAGATTTTTCTTCTACATGGTTTTCGAGTAATTGAGCCCTCGAGTTTACATGCATAAGCATGGGATTCAGATATATATATATATATATATAGATATATCTTTTGCATATTGTAAACTCAAATTATTCGACAACTATGTAGACGAAAAATAGGAAAAAAATTGTGTCATCGTATTTGATGCAAAATAATTTGATCACTAAATGTTATTAAATTCTTATGATATTGTCGTAGCCAAGCTGCTTGAGGGTGCACTGAAATTTGATCTGAATCTGGTTCAATTTTGGAAAATGCTTAGTTTATAAATGATTCTGAGAATCTAACGAGCTTTGTATGCATAAATTTAGCTTATATATGGGAATGTGAATAACTGTGTACAAAATATATATCGTAAATAGGTCGGAGCCTGTTGTGTATCGCGCGTAAGCTTGAACAATGCTAATGCACTATTTAGCATTTGGTAAAACAATGCAGCAACAGCAAACGCTGGAGATTCGGTGCCGGGTAGTGTATATAGGCATTAATCAGTGGACGGATTTTATTTATCGTAGTAAAAGTAAAAATAAGTGAGGTTGAGAGTCACGCGGCCTGTTTTGTTCGCCCTATTTCTGTTGCAGAGATTCGGATCTCCGTCTGCCGGGGGGCAGAGTGTTTAGAGATCATTTCTCCCGACTGGGCATTTCGTGCACTCGCATAATCGCAATATCGTTACTTTTGTTTTTCCACGTGCTGAGCTTAGCGCTGCAAAACCGATTTGTCGTCCTTAAACCTCGAGGAGCTTTTATCCTCGAGCGTAAATTACGCGGAAAAGTAGATGATCGAGTAACTTGTACAAGTGGAGGTTAAAAGTAGGTGAAAAATAGTTTGACAAAAGTTGGTAATGAAACGAGCAGGAATGAGGAGGATTAAATAATGGAAAAAATATCAAATGGAACCTAGAGAAAGAAAAAGCAGACACAGACATGCCTACACAGAGTGTTGGTAAACGAGAACAATAATGAGAGAGTGGAAGGATGTAAAAAGTTGTTCTCTTTTTCGCGATAGAGCCACGAAACATCCGTTCGAGAGGAACAACGAAAAAATATGTTTTTAAAGGTGTAATGAGAATGGGGAGTGTAATAACTGCTTCTCGTTTATTAGAGAGACACAGAACTGCTGTTAACGCTCTGTTAATTTGTCAATTGCGAAATTAGTGGAGCGTTTCGAGGCGATAGCTCGCGACCCTCTAAACCTTCGACCTCGACATACATATCGGTTGTTCGCCAACGAGAATTCCTCCCTCGCAACCCTTCGCGATCGTGAGAGACTGCGGACTGGTTTACGCCCACCTATATACACCGACAAGCCTATATACTCGTACATACCATATCCACACAAGTATATAAATTATCTACACGTATATATAAAGCAGCAGGACGTACACATAAATACGCGAGCCAACACGCACGGTCCATTGCTCGAGTAGATTTATTCCACCCCACAAAAGCACGGCCAGGCAGGAGGAAACCCTACCGAAATTTTTGGCCTGCCACGGCATGAATGCGGTATTTCGCCCTTGTCACCGATTCGACCAATATGTCAATAAGCCAGTCCGCTTTATTATACGTCATACCTTCCTCCTTCGATACGTCGATTGAGTTCTAATCCGTCGCCCCGTTGGTCCTTAACATTTTTACTCGTACCACACCAGCAAACGTCCACATCATTTTTCATTTTTTCCTCATTCCTCTCGGCCTTTTCGTCAAACGTTCCTGCGTTTACCATTTCCGGCTATTACGATCTTGGCCCATTCCTTAAACCTTACTTCTGCCCCATTTCACTAACTTTTATCGTCTTCTAGGAGACGTAACGTGTTCGATGAGGATTTTTGTTTCTTTCAAGCTTTTTCAATTTTCTCTCAGGATTCTCTTGTTTTTACGACAACCGCATTTTTCCATTTTTGCTATGCTGATTCGCGGATTTAGAATTTTCTGCAAAACCTCACAAAAAAATGACGTTTTCTCGACTTAAGTTCATTCCATGGGAAATTTAGAACGAGCACTGGCGCTGTTTAACGGTAAAGTAAAAATGAAAATTGGCAAACGCGGGATTATGAGGAGAAGCAGTTTTTCCAATAGATCGATAGTCCTCAATGACCTTAAACCTGCCTCCGGTAATTTGGGAGGGAAATACATTGGCCCGGATTGTACTTTTCGACTGGTCTTTGAGCTTTTCCAATTATTCCTTTGGATCCCCTTGTTTTTACGGCCGCGTTCTCCGATCCCTGCTATGCCTATTCAAGGATTTCGAATTTTCTGAAAAAATCCCGATAATAAGGAAGTTTTCTCGAGTTAATTGCGTTCCATAGGAAATTTATGATTTTTTCCGAAAAAAAGATTGGAGTGTTGAACGATAAAGTAAGAATGAAAATTGGGAAAGGCGGGATTCTGGAGAGAAGCAGTTTTTCCAATAGATCGATAGTCCTTAATAAACCTGCCTCCGGTAATTTGTGCTTGTGTTTTCGTTTGGTCCGGAGCGTATTATGTTGAGTGGGTTAAAATGGAAGTGGCCTTGGTGTATTTGTGCCGGGCACCAACATTGATAGTTGATTGGTCGATGCTCCAAAGGGCCGAGTCTGTTTGGGTGTGCGTATGGGAAACGCGGGGGAGTAAATGAGGGTTGGAAAATTAATGGACTTATCGCGATGCACATACCGGAGGCGAAGCCTTTCATTAATCCTGTTCATTAGAATCGATTCTTCTAATTGAGTTGAATATCGTGTGGTGGTTCGCGGAGGATAAACTCTGCCTCTTGTAGCTGTTGGTGGCAGTCGGATAATGAGGAAAACACAGCACGCAGGCGGCCGATGCGAGGCAATGACTTGGCTCTGATATTACAAGGTCCTGTGAGATCCTTCCACGTAAGCAGGTGAAGAGGCTTTTCGGTTCGAGATCTCCAATTATACTAAACGTTGGACAATTGAGCCACCGCCTCACTTTGTCTTCCCTTATCCATTCTGCTCGTTAAATCAACTCGGATCATATAAGTATACGAATTCAGGGATGTGTGTGTCAGGTCAACGTGGAATATCGTACACAGAGTTCTAGTCTCTGTTGTCAAGCTCCTGCATGATATTCCTTGCTCTTGTTTCGTGCGTCGTGTTGCCGTGACGTCAAGAGACTGTCTGGGCTGTTTGGCCTGAGGTTACCAAATAAAGATATAAGCTTTCGTTACGAAAATGTTAATTTTTTTCTGCATTTCATATGGCAAAAGTAAAAACCGATAAATCGATGATGAGGTTACTGTTGAAATCCTTTTTGCTACAGTGGGATGCTGTAAGCCTTTGAAAATATACGCGTAAAGATATGAGGGGAATCGTCGTCGTGTTGTCATATTTGTTTATGGGGCGGGAGAGAAGAGAATGTGGTATCGAAGATCGAACGAGTCTGGGAGCAAGTTTATATTCAACATATTTATTCGTCTATGAGAAGGAAAATTCGCATCGACGCTGTCGGAGCCCGAAGCTTCTCATAAAATAAATTGATCTCGACGCGAGTCATAAACGTATAGACGATGCAATTGGAAACCAGGTAAATCGAGTTTTCCTCAGACAAAAAGAAATATAAATATAATAATGATAATAAATTTATCGATGCCCCAGGGAGCCGAGAGTATATATTGGAAGCACGATGGAATTTAGGGTGAGAAGGAATCCAAAGCGCGCTACCAATAACGCTATTTATTTTCCAACCTTCTCTCTACATTGTCCAGGCCAGTTTAAAGAATCAAATAGTCCTCTAGAGTAGTTTTTTTTTTCTCGCTTCCTATTACTTTCTCCTTTTCCTTTTTCTCGCATTCGTGGGTCGATTCGTCTGTGTGTACAATGACAGTGAATGCGCTTCTTGGACGTTCTTCTTTCTATCTCGAGTCCAATATCTTTTGCTCACAGTCGTGCTGCATTCCTCCGTATCTGATGTGTAAGCGACGCCGGCTCAAGAAATAAATTTTCAATGTTTCGAGCTCATCATTGGAGAAATTTAAATTTACGTGATTTTATAATGAAATTGTATAATTCAGGAAAATGTAAACGTCAGAAAAGCTGAATGTGCGTGTATATTTACGGGGGTAGGTTATTTACACGTATCGGGGAACGGAAATGGCTCCTCCGAGCCAGAATCTCGTACAAGTAGACGATACTTTTCTTCTATATATAGGCAGCGCCCAGTAGATGGGAACATGTTCGAACGTCTACGGGAACTTCATCATCCATTGTGCAAGGAGCGAAAGAAAGAAAAATACACGACCTGAATAGGCTTTTTTTTGTTGCCAAACGGTCCGCGCTGCTCTTGTTTTCGTCGGCGCTGCTGCGGAGAAGAAAATAGAAAAACGAAGGAGGAAAAAAAGTGTTGAAACCACCGACGAAATAAGGAAGAGATTTGCCAGACTTCGCACAAAATTTGAGCAAAAATAGTGACGTACATGCTTGTCCAAAAGTTGAAATCCTTCGGATTCGGAGATTGGATGATCGACTCAAGAAACGTATTTTGGAATATGATGCAGTCTAACTTTATGAAAAGTTGAATTTTCGTGCACCGTGTAGATCGGAGAGAGACGGAGAGACACAGTGAGAGCTCTGGTTTTCTTGAATTTGGCCAAGATTGTCGACTGCCGTTTTTTTGCCAGAATTCCCATTCCACTTTCATCGTTTCTTCCTTTTTTCTCTTCTCCGCGCCTCGCGGCCTCTCACGTTTGCTCTCTTTTTCCTCTGGGAATGTGGCAAACCCAACGGGGTCACGTAGGGTTGTCGGAGACAAGTTTCCGACGTTAAACGCCTATATTCCCATTGGTCCGAGTACTTTAGCGACTGAGACATGTAGCTTCGGGCACGACACAGTGATAGACAGATTGAGGGATGTTCCTCGCGACAGGAGATCCTTGAGAGGATATTTCAGGCTCGTTTTGCCGCGTTCAACCTTAATCGCACACCCTCTGGACCATCGGACAGCCCAAAGTAGAGGAAACGGTCCCAACAATCTCTGTCAGTGATAACATCATCGATTCTACAAGCGTCAGAAACGAGCTCCGATACCAAAATCGCCTCGGGAATTTCCCTATTCGGATATTCGCTGTCGAATCATTTCTACCTGTAATTAAGCCTGTGTTCGGTCCCAAGATGGAAAAATCTGGACAGCCTTTCGCCCGGGAGCCAAAACCTTCGATATTTCTTTCCAAAAGTGTTAAAATATTTATTTTTCCGATTAAATTTCGCGAGCAACCCCATCGGAATAAAAAAATGTTGAATCTCGAGGACGAAAGCAAGCGGAGCCTTACAGTGGCGCACGCCCATTGCGGTTGGTTCTCAACTAAATATACTGCCAAATATTTCCGTTGGGGATTCGATTACAAAAATAATAAATAAACTATTTGTTATCGTGTCGACGAGTTAACGCGACGATTCATATACGTCCTTAGATCCACGTAGTCGATGCAGTTGTTTGCGAAAGGAAAAGACGTTATTGTAAGGATGAAATATGCGTCATATGAAAGTTTATCTATCGAGTCGTAATAACAAAGCATCAAACCAAATTGTCATGGGGAATAACATGAAAATTTAGCGTCGCAGCACCTGGCTCACGCGGCCAACAAATTTTAGCATCTGCACTTTGCCAGAAATATGTTCGACGATTACGCGAAGACGATACTATGAAAGTTATGCCGTTGATAGGAGCGCAAAGTATTGAACAACTAGAATTTACGGTCGAGCAGCCGGCAAGTGCTATTCTTACATATGACTTTGTGCTTTTTTCATCTCCATCTTTTGCTCGGGAATCGATGCGGCTTGACAAATTGTCGAGAAAGCATCGGAGCGTTCCCCAACTTCTGGCATTTGCATTTTTTTCCCTCGCTATTTGTTAATCGCAGGAATTCAATCAATCAGCAACTCAAGAAATATCGATTTTCTAGTTTTTTCGATTCAAGTGATTCGCGATTGACTAATTAAGCAAATGGTTGCTCATTATCATTCGATTCCATTGAATTGATTACGTGAGCAAAGACACCGCGATATTATATGGCGTTCGTTTTCCATCGGTTGAATCCAAACTCTCTCCGGTTGTTCAACCGAAGCTGCTCTTATTCGTGCCCGGATCGAAATGCAGCGAAAATTCTGAGGGGATAGGGTTTTATAATATTTTTTTCGATAATGCACGTCCATGCCCTTTTTCGGTCCATTTGCAACGCCCTTATCGGAGCCTTAAGACATCCGTGAGCCTTTTGCAAAGTGTATGCATGAACGAAGGATTTTGACGAGACGCGGTGGTTGGCGAGACCTAACCTAACAACGATCGATACGTGCGCGGCATCAGTTAACCTCGTCCCGGGTCGAGGATCGTTGACTGTAGTGAGACCGTTGCTTAAGCCACAAATCCTTCGGAGAAGCATCTCCCTGGATCTTCGTGCAGCATCTCAACCCGCTTCATCACGCTCTTAACTAACCGACAACCAAACTTACGTTCACTCTGCGAATTATTAAACTACCTCAATATTCTGAAGATAATCCTATCGTGCGGAAATCCTCGAAAAGCATTATCTCAGACTTTCGAATCTGTATTAAAAATAATTCCGCGAGCTCAGTCGAATTGGGATCGAAAAATATTTTTGCAACGCAGCGAGCCGAGCGGATTCTCCGACAAATGCAATTAGCGTATAATTAATCAACAACGAAACGCACCCAGTTAATGAGAACCAGACTTTCCAGGCTCGTGTTCAACATCCTACAAATATAAAACGAATTTTATTGTCGACGATATCGTTTGATAAAACTTAAATCCCTGCCAAAGAACTTTAATTCGCCAGACTCTACTAATTGACGAATTAAAACTCTCAACGTCGATGAGACGCAGGTAAGGCGCACGAGCCGAAGAAAATAAAATATGAGAATTTCTCTCATCACATATACATTGTTGAAACTTTTCAAGCGCTCGCCGAGCGTTTTGAGCGAGAAATTGGAGAAGCATCTATTAAGTAGTCTACCTAGTTTACAAATTCTCCAAGGTCCTTGGAAACTTGATAACGTTTTCGGTTCAAGCCGTTGCCACGATCCGCAAACCCCAACACTCCCGGTGTCCGATGTTTATAATGATATTAGATATTGAGGATTCAACTAAATGATTGAAAAATAAATAGCGGTTCTTGGGGAATAAACGTTGGCTCGATTAACGAGATAATTTCTTAAAGCTGCTCGAGACATTATTAAAGAAAAACTGTCAAGATTTATTGGTAATGAGAGAGATTATAGGACCGAATAAAAAAATGGAAAACAGTTGCGTGAAAAGAGCCAAAGTGGAGGCTCCAGTTGCATCAATTTAGCTACAAGAGATAATAAATTCAATAACCGGGCAAAATATGAAAAAAGGAGAGAATGTATGATGGCGCATAACCAACACCATACAATCCGGAAGCTATGGCCTCGAGATATTGTTGAAATGTAGCCAACACGATATGAAAAAAAAATGTGCAAGCTTTTTCCTCGTGTATTCATTGAGCTGAAATAGAAAGAATAAAAAATTATCTGTATGCCCGTTATTGAAGTGTATTTACCATCGAAAACAATGGCTTTATCCGAATTGAAAAAAAAAGTTGGTTTTTCGAGGATGAGTAAAGTCGGTTGTGATAGGCGGTGCGATATTCGTTTGCGTCAAACATTTTGGGCGTTATCGTATTAATGTTGTTCGACCGAAACGGAGGCATTTCATTTGATAACCGGATTAAAAAGTCCATCCCTCAAAGAAGCGAAAAAAGGGAGTGGCTAAAGTTTTGAATGTGAAGTTTGGAGAAGACACGTGCGAGAATAGCAATATTAAGGAGCAATTTTTTCATGGTCTTTGCCGCGAATTTATGGGGCTCGGTAGCCTTTTTTTGTTCTAACAATTATTCTTCTTTCTCTGGAGTAGGGGAGACTAAATTGTAATTGGGACTGAACGGTAGATAGGTGCGCGCCTGGGGGTTCAGGTTCTTCGGTAAAACTGCTCGTCTGAGTTATCGACGTCTTTGCCAAGAGTAAAAGACAGAAATCTGTCTGAGTATTTTTATCTCTCTTGCTCTCCTTTACTTTTCGCCCATATTCTTTTCTCAGGAGGTTTCTTCCCACGAAAGGGAAACGACGTTTCGTTAATGGTTTCGTTGCTTCTATATTTTCCTTCCTCCCTGATCTTGTCTCATTTTATAGGATCACGTAAAAACGAGAATAGTTTTTTCATTTTAAATATATATCTATAGAAAAATAAACACGTGTACGTCTCGAGACATATATACATATATACATTGTGTTGTTATATTGGTCTATATTATTACGCTATATTACGCGTGAAAGAGGAAATATAAGGGGTAGGTAGTGAAGCTTGTATTTGGAAAATATCATAAGCCGCGAATATGCCCGGTGAGCTCTATGTTCGATGCTACACCACGAGATATGGGAGCGAGCTTTATAAGAAAACCACAGAGCTTTTCTATATGTATTATGCGCGCGCGCCCCCCGGCTTACATTACACGTCACGTACAGCCACGCCCCGAGAGTTTGAAGGACGCGCTCTGCGACGCCTAAATAGTTTACCCTTTCCCCTTTCCTCTCATCTTCCTCCCTCCTCCTTCTCTGTGGACCATATTTTGACTATCACAACATCGGGATCAAACCCGAACTCATCTTTTGACAAACATACCTAACCTTCGTCTGTTATAAACTGTTGGTACACAGACGTTATCATTTTCATAAACATTTCCAAATCCCATTCGTTTCGAAACTCACCGAAAAATCTGACGGACTCGGGATGAGATATCCTGACGTTTTATGTTCGTGACACAAAAAGGATTTTCCATTCTTTTTGAATCCTTCGAATATTTTCCCGAGGATTGATTAATTATTTAATTTTTATTAATTTATTCAATCAATTTTAAATCAAGTTCAGTTCAATTTAATTGAAAATTATAATTAATATTTAATTTTAATTAAATAAAATAACCTACAATTGAATTGTAAATTAAATAATATTCCGTTCTTTATTAATTATGTAATATTTAATTATTGATGGAATGCTCTTTAGAAATTTTCTGAAAAGCTGGACAAAAAAAAATTTATCCGTCTTTTTTTGTCTCTATCGATGTGGTTGACTGGAAAAAGGTCGACCACAATATTCATCGTATTGCCGAGAAGTCGTCAGATTCGCAGACTCGATGAAGCGTTAGGGTCGGGAGAAGAAAATGGAGCAAGTAGTGTAAGTAAACGTATGAGCAGCCGGACTGCGTGACGTTGGGGGAAACCGCGGAATAGTTAAGATTGTAGAGGGACGTCAGGCATTTTGTGGGAAGGTTGTTACACTCGTTGGTTCAGTTCTGTAGCGTGGCGTGTGTCTCGGCCATAGGAAGTTAGCGGTAAGATTAATAAAACGTGTCTCTCAAGAGCACCAGGAGCGAGAGAGGGGGAGGGGGGGGGGGGGGGGGGGGGGGGGGGGGGGTGGGGTGGGGAAACGACTAACTCACGTAGCCAAGTCCTATAACACGAGACTCTGCGTGCTGTTTGGAAATACGAGACTGGAGTGTGATTTTCTCCGGTTGCTCACTTCCTGTTGTAATTTCGACGTCATACTTCACAGCCTGGTTAAAGTGGCTCAAGGATAAGTCCGCAAGAATAAAGTTGCTTTATCTTTAGTTGGATTAAAAGTTGAAAATGAAAATGTTCCTTCATCATGAAATATTTCGTTGGATGATAAGAGTCTTGTTCATTTTGCTGCCTCGCGACTTTGCGTGGAGGAAAGTTAGCAACAATCTTCTTTGGGAATATCCTCGAGAAGGTTGCTTAAAGTTTGATTAAGCGGCGCTAACGCATTCTACTTGGTAATCGGACAAATTGCACGATTATTGCATTCGTTAAGGGAGCTTTACAATGCTGAGGGAAAAAGTAACGATATCCAATGACGCAGGTGAACGAATTAAAGGGGTAAACGGCTCCGGATAAAGGGGAACAAGTGGATACCTAATAACCGTGTAAAGGGTAGTTCCGAAGAGGTTCGAATGGAAACCAAGAGAGAGGCTCGAATAGCAATCGAGGAAATACGTTGGAAACACGAACAAAAAGCACGTAGAAAGTTTTCGATGCCACGACACACGTGACATCGAATGAAAAGAGAAAGAGAGAGAGAGAGAGAGAGAGAGAGGGAGGAAATGTCGCCAGAGAAAAGGTGTACAAGCCTTATACGTGGACGTGCACAATTCGAGGGTTCAAGGGACCTGTAGGAATAAACGCAGGCGAAGAAGAGTAAAGGAACGAAAAGAAAATGCATTCTCTGTGAAGTAAATACAACTGGATAAACGAGGGTAATAGAAACATTGTGCACGTAGCTGGCTTGTAACCTTCCCTTCATCCCCTTTCGGCGTCGTTTTGCTATGAATTCCGTAGATTATAGCGCATGCTTTTCTCTTGTGCCACACACCGACGAGACAAACTACCTATACGCCTTGTCGTGACGATTCCGGTGAATTTTCATGAGCTTCGTGTGTAATGCAAACTCGCCCTTCTCTCCTTTTCTCTTTTGCTTGTTGGACCGCCCTTCTGTTTGCCAGCTTGCAAAGGCTCAACGAGCCAATCGGCTTGTGTTACTTGCTCCTCGTTACCCTCGTCCTGCTCGAGCTAAATTCTCCTCTCGGTTCTCAAAGACCCTCGTCTCTGTCATTCCCTCTTTTTTTTTTTATTTCGAATTTAAAACCTCCATTCGATGGGCTTTTCTTGACACAAATGCTTTTTCCATGCTGTCCAAGGCCCATTTGTTTCCCGATATATTTCCATTAGAATGCCCATCCAATTGCCGAATCATAAATATCTTTTATAAATAGTAACCGTTATCAGTTCCGAGTCGGTGAATGGAAACGACGTGTCGATTCAATTGTTCAATTCTTTCGAAACCATTGGAGTAAAAAAAAAAAAAAAAAACCAACAATTTTCTTGGATCGATGGTTTTGTGAATTTTGAAAAAAACTGACGAGCCCGGCCATTGAAAACTCCGTCGGAGGAATGATTTGCGGAATTGAATGGTTCGAATTGGAAAGATCCGCATTGCGACAAATAAAATTTAGGGTCGAATCTCCAGCCACGAAAAGTATGGCACGAAAAAGATGCAAGATTAACGAAATTAGCAAAAAGATGGTTTACACTATAAAAGGAAGACAGAGGAAGAGGCGAATGCGACAATTTAGTAGGAATTGATAGAGCTACCGAGTTTCTCTCAACTGGATGTCGCTTCTGCCTCGACTTAATCCTTCGAACCGGCAAACTTTACGAGGCGCGCGTAATCGTTAATCCTAGGGTAGCTAAGCAGCGTTTACTCGAGGTATACAATGGTACAGTTGTAGGCAAAGGCTGAATGGTGGGTATAAGGAGCAGTCCTGTATTCTATCGCAATGTTTGCTCCACCAAGAATCAAGAGAGAGAGAAGGCGAAGGAGAGAGAAACGAGAGGAACATGACACAAGAAGAAGGAGAGAAGGAGAGAGACATGAGAATGGATGAAGAGAAAAGGCAGGGAAAGATATGCTTTAAAAAGCCGCTACACCCGTGCAATTTCTCATTTGGACAAAAGAGATGAATGAAGGAAAAAATGATGAATTTTAGTCCCAAAAACATTGAAATCCAATGAGGTTTTGTGGTCGACAAGAACGATAATGTTCGACAGCTTGTATTTTTCGAGCATTCTGCTCGAAAGGCAGTTATTCAATCCACCAGAGACCAGATTTTATATTGACATTGTAAAAAAGTAGCTCGTCGGTGTGAAGGCATCGATAAAATCTCTGGCAAGTCCATAAATGTAGTATTGTTTTTAAAACTTTTCGTTTTAACTGTTGGTTTTTTTTTTTTTTAACCCAGCTCTCGAGTTCACGCGAAAATCGAAAAATCTATATGGACGTTTTGTATTTATTTTTATCCACCCTCTTCCCACTCACCCTCCCATAACTTTATAGCCTCAAAGCCCAGGCGAAGAGGAATCACGCGGATTCCTATTTTCATCCGAAATTGATGTAACTCTGTGGCTATATTCTTTTTTAATGGATGTTTTTCTGTATACAGGGTGTACTGCCGATGACAGACTTTCAAAACGCTAAATTTGACGGGGTAATTTCAAATCTAAAATCTCCGGAAAAACTTGCACCGAGCGTAGCGTCGAAAGGATGAAAGATAGAGAAAAAAAATGCAGGAGTTGAATTCTTTAAAGCATTCAATTCTCTAGAAATAAGTCCCCGACGATGACTGTCTGGCTACATTAGTTTAGTGATGAGAGCATCTCCAAGGATATTCCGGGTACGTTTATTTGAATGCGCTTTCCTAAAGTAGCTATGGAGAATGGAAAATTTTCGTCGGGATCATTTTGGTAGGGAATTTCATTCTCAGCAGGATTGGTCCTCTGTATTTTTGCGCTATCTGCAACCATTTCTATGAAATCTGCAGTGAAAGCTCGCGGCTTCGTTAGTTCAGCCAATTGAAAAGTAATAAAAAATCGGTCGAACGGAAATGGAGCCTGGACCTTACGGTGTTCAAAGATTTGAAGGTCCGTGCAGAAACACCCGGTATATATTGAGTATATGGTTGATCCGGCATCACACTTCTATTACACCTCCATTCTCCGCGACCTCCTTCATTTCGTTGTGTGATGGTGAACGCGCTGGAGCCGATTTCATACGAGAAGGAAGAAAATTCGTACAGAGTCGCGCCAACATTTGATTCTATATATACGAGCCATTCTCCGATTCTTATCAAGATGGTTTTTGGCGTGAAATGCAGCATACCACGAGCTTGGAATTCTTTGGTTTGCCATGCTCAAAAACCGACCATATAACCGAAATGGTGATCGCGAAGTGAGCTCGCACATATAGATCTGCACATACTGTATGAGCCACGTGGATGGATGCAGGTCAGTAGGAATTAGTGGGAACGTCGAGTATCCAATGAAATTCTACGAGCATTCATCAGATTAATTTCAAACGGCAGTACATAGTCATGCCAAACATAATTAAAGCGCAATTACCCATGGAAAAATGTAGCGAGCAGGAGATTTAGTACAAAGCAATTGAAAAGGACGACTAGATGTCGAATTCGTTAAAAATTGGACGAAATTTGAAGGCAGAGCTCGGATCAGTTGTCTCTTTTGAAAATTCATGCCACGGTGGCTGCGGAATTGGTAGGATACGCGTTGGCCTCCTATGTGTTGGCTTTCATCATGACATTTGGAACGAAATTCAAATATAACAAGATACTATGTAACAATTTACATTCCGTAATGTGTGGCTGTGATTTCCTGAGCTGGTCATTCGCAGTGTGTGTAAATATGAATATAAATATGTAAATGTGTGTGCAACGTAAATATATATGTGAATGTGAAGACATATAGGTAGTGAAAAGTGATGAAACAAGGTGCGAGGAAAGGATATGCTGTCACCTACACTCTCGTTTATACGAGAATACAGTTTGCTATTGGTAGATGTGGATTCTATGCAAACACATAGACAGAATTAAGGTGGGGAGGTAATACAAACTAACACGAAGTATGATGTACAATAATAGGGATAACAGTGGCGTACCGAGTAAAATCGAGGTGAGGATGGTACGCGTGGGTGTCTGATGGTAGCAAAGGTCGTTGTGACAATCCCACCCATAATTTCTCCGTAATTTCTCGTTTCTGCTTGCAGCCTCAAGCCCGGCAACTACACCCAACTTGCCATTATTCATCGTACTTGCTCTATTCGCAAGCCGCGGCAGCTTCTTTGCTGCCTCTGCTACTGTTATCACGACTACCACTGTGTAGGTATATCCTTGACGGTTACCTCGTACCAGAAAGCGAGTCAGAGGAGAAAAGAAGCGCAGCAGATGGAATGGGAGGAGGAGGAGGAGGAGGAGAGGGTGAGGAATAGGATAAGGAGAAAGGATCTGGGTATGGGGTGTCGCGATGGCAATACCATTGGCAGAATATCGCTCAAGAGGTTCGAATTTCGGGCTGATTTACATTTTTTTTTTCTTTTCCCTTTTCTCTATTGTCTCCTTCTTCTGCTTCTCTTACGGTTGCAAAATGCAAGCTCACTAGTCTTGATCCCTATCTCACTCTCTCGTGGACCCCAAGTGCCAGGATTCCGAGTCTATTTTTTGTCTCCTCCTTTTTCCGCTTCATTCCTCCGAGCAGAGAACAAATGCTATCGACACTTTGAGGCTCCATTGGCTCTCAAACTTGAAATTATTTCGTCAACTCTGCAACAAACGAACAAATCGCTTCGCTCTATTGTTCTATGCTCCCTCAACCTCTCGCTTCATACGTCATTCAGCATTAGCATTAGCACGCATCATCCGATTCACCGGGAATCACCAATCAATTAATAACTTGCCGGCGTTGATGGAGAAAAAAAATGATACACAAAGATTTTTCTTGAAGAAACTAAACCGTATAGATTTACAATGGGAATTGTGAGGTCGATTTTGGGCTCGCCATATACATCCAAGTTTAACGATATAGCCTTCGCTTCCGGCTTTATATACACTGGATATATTCTATACGCTGTCTTCTCCGCGCTAGTTCTCGTTTCGCACGAGGGCGATAACGTCTGGCGCAAGATTCACCCGCGGCACTCTCTTTGCTCTTAGCTCTGTCTAACTCTACGTACCGGTACTTCTCTCCTGCCATCAGCCTCCTCTCGTCCTCTTGTCTCCACCGAGTATATACCGATTTATATATGAAGGGGGGAGAGCCGGGAGTGAATATGCGAGAACGAGACGGAGCGAGTTCGTTGGCAAGCGTACAATCGAGAATTATTTATCATTCCGGTGGGGACGATACCCGAGAGTTACTATATACACGCCCTGGGAATATGCTGTGCTCTACAGCACCGTTTGAGGCTGGTAAAGGGGGTTGGAGCTCCACGGGAAGGGGTTATATCGGAACCCTCTCACCCTGAATCCTCGCTGGAATGTTCACCATATATACGCTACACCGTGGACAGGAAATAGAAATGATGAGCTATATTCCAGTTCGTATTCGACAAAATCATGCGCGTAATTCCAACACAAAATGTTTTCAACGTTTGCCATTGGCCATATCATATTTTTATATCATTCCAAATGTCGACGCACGTGAATTCCAACTTATTATTATTCGTTAGAGTGTAATAATTATTAATGAACCCAAAGGATCGTTAATTGGAAATATTTTTAATTAAAACGAAGAACCGTCCGATTATTTTTCATTTTTAACGTTGAAGCGTAGACAATCTCGTTTGGCAATGGTTTTTGATGGGATTTTGGAATTCATTTGATATTTGGCACGCTACAATGGACGCCGCGAATTATTGTTTTTGCTGGAATGATCGCGTTGCAGTTTTGCTCCGGTGCCGGGGATATTCCACGATAAATTTCATATCTGGGATTAAATCAGTTGGGCAATCGGGATTTGTACGGCTAACTTTGACACACGCGTGCATTCGAAGTTTTGCTTCGGATCCGTTAATCGATGCTGTTTAGCGTCGTGGATGATCGCGCCTCGAGTATACTCCGACGTTTCACTTCAAGTTTCGAGTTGATTCTCTGCTGCTCCTCGGCAAAGTCACGCATACCTCTCTTACACTCTCAACCTTCTGGCTCCTCGTCGATCGTCACGAATGCGGAAAGCTCACTCGCTCTATTCCGCCCCTTTCTATATCCAGATCACGCGAGCCACCCTCAATGTTCTCCTCCCTGTCTCTCACTCACTCGCTCTCTATCACCCTCGCCATTTCTCTTTCTCCTTTATCGCTCCCCCGTTTCTCTTCATTCGGTGAGTGATCGATCTGCGATACGCTCTTCGACGCGCAAATATTGGCGAACCCGTGCGTACGCAGAAGACACTTGGTTGTTGAATTTAAAGCACTCGCACTTGGATAACTTCATCGAGTATAACAGCCACACGAGGATCGTGCGAGGATCCTGATGGAGGCGCATTGAATGCACTAGAAATTCAAAATTTCACGAGATACTCGGGGAGGAGCTAAAAAGTAAAAGTTTCATAGCATGAATATCGGCGCGGAGCTGAAAATCAAATCGAGGAAGCTCGAAAAACGTGCATCCCCGGGATCCTCGGAGAGAAAACAAGACAAAAGCCTCTCGCCTCCGTCCAAACGATCGTTTCGTTTTCTTCGTCCTCGGGGGAAAAAAAAAAAAATAAACGCAACCGCAAAAAAGAGAAAATTGTCCCGGCCGATTTCACATACGACACGAGAAATTACGCACACGGTCAGGGCAAAAGCTGGTCACACGGAAATATCGTTATCGATTGTTCCGGAAGTACATGGAAAGCTCGCGGCGTACAGTCGGCATATCGCATTCAACATTGCTATATAGCGGCGATATGAACAACGTAACTACGTGCACTCCGAACTATGGCTCTCCTTATATCCACTCTCGAGTATAATGCCCTCCGAGTTCTGGATATAGACGTAGCCGAGCCCTATACGAGAGTACAATATCCACTTTGCGCATAATGAATTATTCACACGCAGTCGAGGGAGTATGTGGCCACTGAATGCGCCTGAGCGGATTGTCTTTATTAGACTCGACGGGGAAATTTCAATCAATTTTAATTTACGTCCATCAGATCCTGAATTCTCTTTTTTTTTGTGCATTTACAGAATCTCTACGCCGCGTGCGTTCATTTTAACGAACCGAAGTAACTGGAATCGCGTTATTGAGCGATAAATATGATTTCCACATGGCCAAACTTGCTTTGTGTTCATTTTTCGTGAATTCAATGTTGCCAGTCAAGAAATGAGAAAAAAAACCGAAAAATCTAAATCCAAGGGACTAACTTCGAAGTAATTAAAAATTTCGAGAAAGAAGGAGAGCTACAGGAGCCTCGACGGGCGTCCACTATTTTTTTATGTACCGGAAATTATGGGGGAACAATTTTAGCAATTTTTTGTTTCCTTCGTCTATGCACGGTTATCGATTTTTATGGAATTGTCGTAAAAAGACAGGAGCGTCGATACGTGCAGTCGTTTCTGTAAAGTTATTGATATAAGATAAATCGTAAGATAAATTAAAAAACTGGTACTTGTTTTGTTCATTGTCGGTTGTATGTTTTTTTTTTGTGGAGCTCGATCGTCGAGTTCACGTACGCACGTGACTATCGGAAGAGTCCGATATTCGGATCGAACTGTCACGATTCCTCTATTGGGAAAGGTAAATTCTACCCTCTGGATGGCACCGAGTCGTTCCGCTGGTCATAAATAACGCGTGTCATAGCGAATTCTACCGTCCACAGGATACCTCACTTCCCCCCCCCCCCCCCCCCCCCCCCCCCCCCCCCCCCCCCCCCCCCCCCCCCCTCCCCCCCCCCCCCCTCGCCCCGCGCTCCCTCGCTCTCTCTCTCTCTCTCTTTTCGCGCGAGTATACGCTCGCGTATCAGTTTGTCATTCATTCGTAGACGTGTACACGACCATTGGGCACCCCATCAGCTATCCCATCCAAGCCCGACAAAGGGATCGGCAAGCTTTAAAAATGCGCGTCACGTAATACCGTCGCGCTTGCTATTCTGTCTCTATATGCTCAATGTGTGTCCCTTCTCTCTTTTGGCTGTACATAGAGCTCGGAACATCGATCCTTTATGCCATTCGTGCTCGCTCTGATTCCACCTGCGACTTGGAATCCAATGCAAAACTATCGTATATGACAACCTTTCTCGCTGGTTGCTCTATTCCTCTCACTATCTTTCGTTCCTCCGATTGTTTCGTACATAGTTCGATGTGTCAAATATATAGAGCATTCCGCCTGAGCGTAATAATAAAGTTGCAGCAATTATTTCGACCTTTGTTTCGATTTCTCTCAATATTTTACGCTGCCATTATCAGAGCCAACATTCCATTGCTAATTTTAAATATTCAAACATGTGTTTCGCTCTTGGCTGAATTTTACTCTATCGTACCAACGCCACTGCGGTTTCATGTAATTTCGTTTCCATAGAAACTTCGTGTTAATCGCCCGTATCGAATTCTACGTTGAAAAAAGCATGCGCAACACTTTTGGTGATTTTTTTTTTGCAATGGGAGTTCGATAATTAATGAGAATTTTTTTTCTAATCCTCGGCAATGAATGGAGGAAAAAAAAATCTTGAGCTTTCTGAAGCGAGCTGCTGCTTCGAATCCTGCTCTGACGTGCTGATCTACTTACTAAATTAACGAAGTATTATACGCTTTTTATTTTTATTCTCTTCTTGATCGCGATACCGCGCGCACTCGGTCCTCACAGTTTCAGTAATTAAATGTAAAATATTTTTTTTCTTTCATCTCGTGCTCAGTAACGGTGCAGAGAAGTATTTCGAGCGATGAATCGGTCAAAGTGGATTGATCGATATTTAATTAATAACGAGGATCCATGAGGTTGCGGGCCTGGGAAATTATGCGGCTAGGAATACCGCCGGAATAATATTGGCTCAGGGTCTTAATTATGACCGATGACAGTATTTTCCTTCGATGAATCAATAATTATAACTCCAATTGAAAACTCCATTTATTTCTCAACGAGACTGCGAGTGTTTGCGTATGAATTGGCTTGAGAAAATGGCAAAATTATGAGTTGCGTTTGGTCGAGGATAACGGCGGACCGTTGGAAAGACCGCGAGTGATAAATATTGCGGAGAATGATACGAGAAGTCGAGGCTAAAATGGAGAGTTGAAAACAAACACGAAACATATTTTGGGATCGTCGTTGCAGACAGAAAAAAAAAGTATAAATGGCATTGGAAAGACCGGAGATATAATGTCACAAGCATTTGGCTTTAAAGCGACGCGTCGAGAGGTCATGTATTTCCGGTGGTAGTACATTTAAATTACATCGCGCGTCCTCTTTGAAATAAAATATGTTCCGGCGCATAGAAATATTTGTGATTCAAGAAGGTTGCTGCGATATATCGAAAAATATTGCGGAGAAAACGCGTGTGTTGGAACGTCGAAAAAATATGTTTTTTATAACACGCCAAGTTTGAAGAGCGGCGCGTGGATTTGGATGAAAGCGAATGGGCCTGCATGGGTGAAGCAGGAGACTCGAGCTTCCAGTATAGTAACGCCGGTGCTTCCCAAGTTGGAGCTCAAAAAAAAAAAAGTGTTGCCGTATAATAAGCGAAGCTTTATAGAAAGTTACTGCCGATTTTTTAGTTTTGTTTTTGCGTGCATCCATAAGGTGCAAATTAAAGTCTGGAATAGCAGAATCGTTGGACTCGCGCGTATGTGCAAGAGAGCGGCGGCATGCACACTTTTCGAAGGGATGAGAAAGCATGGGAAGCAGCCCAGGGACGCGGCGGGCAGGGTTTGGCTAGACCGCGGAGAACGGAGAATTCACGCAAGGACGTGCAGCATTTAATTTTTTGTATTTTTCACGACCGCAGAATGAAAGCGAATTCCGGGCAGAATTTACTCCCGTTCGGAGGCAAACTGGGTTCGGAGGGTTGTGAAAAAAAAATAAATAAAACAAAAAAAAACAAAAACAGGAAGAAACATATACGTTTACAGACGATTATTCGCCGGAGCAACGAACTCTGCGCGTCCAACGACACATGTATAATGCCACCCGGAGAAGAATTATGCTTTTTTATTTGTTTATTTTACTTTTTTTCAATGTTTGCCTCTGCATGCCAAGCGTTTTAGTTTAATTTTTGGAATAAACGAGACGCGTGTCTCGTTTTACTTGGTCCTGGAGCATTCACCCGTACCAGACAAAACGAATACCGATTCATTAACCTCCGAACTCGTTTTTCGTATAATTGTGAAACCTTTCGGAATTATGTTGCGAGACTGGCTAAAGGTACGAGGGGAAAATTTAATCCGAATAGTTATACGATCTCGCGAAACGAACGTTCCCATGCTTGTTCGTCTTTACTGCCAAAAATCCATCGTTTTGAAAGATTTTTCTCACATTCCCACACGCGCAGCTTTGCTTTATTGCACCCACCATAATTTCACGAATTCTCGATGTTTTTGTTGGCTTTTTCTGTAACGCAATCGTCAGAATTCTCACCGGATTGCCGAGCTGCCAATCAATTTCTTTCATTTCGCAACGATCGAGCGTAAAAGGTTTATAATTTCCTACGTAGCGCCAACTTGGCTTCTAAATATAGTGATGAGAAGATTTGTTTTTTTTTTTTTTTCGCTTTTCATCGGAGTAAAAGTACTCGGATGCAGTTTGCAGACGGCATAAGCTCGGCGGAAAGTGGCTTGAGAGGTTATAGGCACGAAGCACAGGATGCGACGAGGGAAACTCAGGAAAGGAGCATTCAACTTCCGGAAGAGCGAAGGTAGGTCGTTTTACACGTTAGTCAAGACTTGCGGAACTGCTTCAGACGCCCCATGTACGCCCTGTTTACTCCCACTCGTATATATATGTTGGTACGATATTTACCTTGACGGGGTGATTCAGAAAAAATTGCGATTCGTCGTTGAAAAACAAAATGGCATCGCGGATAAGAATAATTTATTTTGTTCGTGTGATTTTTCTTCGCAAGAAAATGCGACGTCGCGTGATTGGCCGATGCGGGTTTCAAGAATTTCCCGTTTAAATGCACTGCTCCAGAGAAATAAGTTGCATACGCGCGGACATAGAAATTTTGCTTGCACAAGGCGCGAATACTGAGGAGAATGTTGACCGAATGAATAAGAAATAGTGAGATGTGTTCGAGAGAAGAAAATTGTTGGAAGGAACACGAGGAATAAGAGAAGATTGGATCGGATGGAAGGCGAAAAGGTCGTTGAGGAGGATGCCATGAAAGCAGCACGTGGGTTAGGAGGGATTTGCGATCTGTGCAAATATTTATCGTGTTTCGTACTCGACGTCGTATCGAGAGGTGAGAGTTTCTAGAGTAGGTCAATTTTAGTTCGAAGAGAGTGAATAAAGTAGTTTTGGCTGAGGGACAGTGTAAATGGATGCCGGGAGAGCGAACGAGCCGGTAACTTTTGAAGAGTCACAGCGCGGTATAGCAAGTTTCAAGTTTTTCAAGGACGAAATTCAGTTCCGGGGGAAATACTCGAGAGAATAATAAAATGGCGAAACGATATTTGTCCGGAGGTTCCAATTGTCGTATGCAAATAACGCGAATCAACTCGTGTATATTTATTACACGTGTTAAGGGACGTATACGATCGGCGTCCTCGACATTCAACTCGAAAAAGTCTTTTGTGTTGAGATGGTGAGTAAAGATGGAGATTGAGGGAGGAAAAAAAAAACAAAAAAACGAGGATCCTTACACAGAAGCGAGGACACGGGAGCAGACGGCACTCGGTTCGCACGAAAGCTATAGAGAGAGAGAGAGAGAGAGAGAGAGAGAGAGACTCTCGACCGTTTTGGGATCTCAAATTATGCCCAAGAGACCTATACCTTCTCCTCGTTTTCCTTAAAATATTGAGGCAACGCGGGCGAGCATGCAAAAGAGGAGCATGCCGATGGTCCTTCTCATACAGCCCGACTGCTTTACGCTGCACAGAAACGTATACTCACTTTCGAAAGAGAGCTGCTGGGAATAATAAGACCTTGTGCGAGCACCACGCGTATATACATTTTTCCATGACACATTCGACGTCAATTGACCTTTTTTCGAGCGACCGAGTTTTCACGAGCAACTCAAAACTTTCTGCTTTAATTTGGTGCGGAAAATTTTTCAAGCTGTGCTGTCACTTCATATTTCCATCAAAATTCAACGAAAAAACGATGGATCGTCGATAATTTGTTGATGAAAAAAATCATTTGAGGCGAATGGCCAAAAATTCGGAAGAAAAATTCAAAATTTCGAGAAATCATTGATATTAAGATCGTCGATGGCTCGTCAAATGATATGAACAATTATTTTGACGTCGACTGTCCTGTATGTATTTGCACAGGCTCGTATATACACGGCGAGCAAGCAGTACGGTTTTCTTTTCCGCTTTTCCGTATCCTGTCGCCTGAATGGCTCACGCCATTTTTCGCACGAAAAACATCGCATGGAAGAGTGTGGATGCGCGCAGAATAGCAAGATACAGAACCCCATGAAAATGGTTGGAGCGTAGAGGAGCTAGAAACGGACGTGCTTTTCCACAAATTAATTTTTTTTTTTTCTCTCACTCGAGTGTGCTCGGGTGCTCGCAAATTTTATGTTTCATGGGCGGCGGAAAGACAGCGTGTATGATTTCCATTTCGATTTTCCGTTCGAATGCCCTTCGTCGGAGAAACCGATTGAAAAAAAATATTTGTTTCGCGCTTTGAGTTCAAAATTTGTTCGAAACGATTCTGATGACATTTAATCACTGAATTAGTCCATTTAATTAGAGAAAATATTCTCGTCATCGTGCTTTCGCTTATGCACGTCAAAACCGTATAAAAAAAAAAACATTTCTCCGGTTAAATTATCGAAGAAAAGTGGCGCAACGGCAGGAAAAAGCAGCGAGTGCTATAATTTCGAAAGTTCTCGTTGCCGCCCTAACTCGGAGATGCTTTTCCTCTGTCCTGCTGTGTGTATCTCGTTATACGCTCGCCCTCGTCCATTTTTTTTCTTCCTTTTTCCGGTTCAACGAGTTTTCATAGACTCTTTCTCGTCTTCTCGACCTTTACCGGACGCGAATCGCAATAAAAAAAACAACGAAAAATAGATTCATCCTCAGCAGCAATTAATGATTATAAAACGAGATCAGCATTTAAAAGGATCCGACTTGTTCTTTGAATGAAATCTCATTCAGGGATATCCGCCCGAGCTTTCAAAACTTCTTCGTTTGGATATGATTTTCACGATCCTCCCCCTACCCTGCTGCTTTATATTTACTTTATCAAGCTCGCGCATTCATGTCCTTTTAATTATCCTCGCTTAGAAAATATGCATGAAATATTCCTTTTATGATTCGAACCCAATAAAATAATCCATTAGAAGCTTCCGATGGCTCTCGAAAGTTTCGAGGCCCCGATTTCCCATGTGGTTTATTTTCCCCATAGAATTCACTGCATCGAAACTTTGACAAAATATTTCCTCATGATATTTTTCTAGCGTACACGTATGGAGCGTCACGTCCTGACAAAAGAGGGAAAAAGGACGCGCCGAGGGCTGAGATCGATCAATCAGCGGTTAACCGTTTCCGGAAGTCTATCCAGCTTTTTTTCTACTTTGTCATAGAAAATGTTTGAGCCAGAAAAAAAAATGCGTTTCGATCCCAAGGTCACGTGTTCGTTGATCCATAAAATCGGAGCTTTTTTTAAATTAATAAATGTCACGAATAATTTTAAAGATGAATTTTAACGTTGACTTACATATGACGACGAGATGGGCATTGGCTCGGATCGCTTTGATGCGCAGCAGTGGTCCGACCTGACACTGATATTCGCCATCGTCCGTTAACGAAGCGTTCGATATCGTGAGATTGTAAACGCCTGTATTTTGGTCGCCTACCAGTCTCAGTCTTTGGTGACCTGCGATTGTGCCATCTGTAACGAGAGCGAGAAATAAATCGATCATTTTTCTCGATAGAGAAAAATCGGAAGGAGAAAAAACTGAGAGATCTAAGAAATTAGTCCCGAGTTCTCGGGATCGTGCTGGGAGACGAGAAAAATATGACAACTCCATTCGCTGCATCGCCTCGTTGATGGAGCTGGACAAATTGTTTCGACATTGAATTTGGACGACGCATGGCGCGCGGTCGTAGCGCAGTTAATCGCATTCGTTTACAAGTCATTTGTTTACCAAGTTATAGTTGCAAGCCATATACAAGTTAATGAAACGTTTGTGCCGGAGTTAATTCTCGATTTATTTAGTCAAGGGAATTAGAGCAATAAGTTGGACGTTGAAGTTTATCGCTCGTCTGAGCAGCAAGGTCCCGAACCTCGTGAACTTTACAAAGGCAATTAGAAGGCTTAATTATATATTCATTGAACGATTACCTTCAATCTCATTTAGTAATAATTGGCGAGGAGGTATTGTGAGTCAGAAAATCAAAGCTTACAAATATTGATATTGAATCCTCAAAACTGTTCGGCTGGTCAAACACTACGAGGATTATTCGTTATGTACGATCGAGGAGCAATTAGACGTAGAGTTCACATATACTGCGGAGCCACACAATGAGCATATTTGTAGCTGACAATACAATTTCCCATAGAATTGCAAACTTTGCTTCACCGTTTCCGATCATTTCTGCTGTGTAAATGTTCAGCCGACTATTATTTTCGAACATATTTGCTGACTATTTGTTTGCGAGGAATAAATACGCACGCGTGGAAATAAATGAGTGACGTACAAAGTCGATGGCGATAATAAGCGTGGGATTAGCGCAGTGAGATGTTCGACCGTAAAAACGCGTATGAATAACTTCAGGGGAAAAAAAAAAAAACAATGAAAGTTGAAAAATCGCCCGAATGATTGCAAAAATATTCCGACCGTGTTATTTTTTTCCTGCACGCCTCGACGACGTGCTGGGCAAAACAATGCAACGTTCTCTCTCTCTCCCTCTCTCTCTCTCTCTCGTTGTTCTTTTCCCCTCTCGAATAATTATGGATGCGTCATTTTTATCCTCAAATAGTCACCGAGAATCGTCACAAAGCTCAGCTGCTGCTTTTCTTTCGAACGAAAAAACAATATCTTAGAAACTCACCGTTTTGAACGACGTAGGCAAAACCGTCCTTGACCCATTGAACGATCCCGGCTCGATTCCCAACTACACAGGGAATCATTACGTCATCGCCTTCTTGCACCGAACTATTGACAGGCCTCACTTTGAAGTACTGCATCGTTTCTCCTGCAACACAAACGGTAAAACAATCCGGTTAGTCCCTGGGCGTGAGTTTCCCGAGAGCTGGACGATTTTTGAAAATTACGTGGGACGGTGTGTGTGTGTGTGTTTTTTTAAAGAAATAAATATTCGATGGCTCATTAAAATTCAAGTTATTTTATTGGCTATGGGGTACGTTTTATGTTTGGAGAAGAAATGAGTTTTGAGGAAAGACGAAAGTTGTGATAATGCGGAGTAAATTCGGGCTGGAATGGTTTGTATGAATACATAAGTTGAGGGAGGGAGGGGGTTATGGGGATCGTGCAAGGATCGAAATAACGGGCCCTCTTGAGATTGGATAGAGCAGCACGTAGAGCCGTGTAGAGTGTATCAAAGACAACGATAGGGGTTGGGATATCGTCTCGTTTATATGTGGCGTGTATCAAAGGCGAAAGCCTGTTGGCTCTATCAACTTGAACGAGGGGGAAAGCTGGCGTCTCTGGTTATATCAGACGCTCCTATCGGTTTCAACTCGATTATAAAATTTTGATTTTCTTATCGATCAACAAACGTATACGGTCTCTGCGGAGAACGAGACGCTGGCTCGTAACACAAAATTCACTTTTTTTTTATTTGAAATTTCTCTCAATTATTCCGGTTCAGCCAAATTTCTCGTCAATTATTTTCGTTATTTACGTTTTTCTCCCAGAAATGAACAAAGTCTTTGAAATCCTCGATTGAGAAGCGGGCTCGCAAATATGAAATTTCATTTCATTCCCATTTGTACTGAGCCCATTTCCTTTTCGTATTCTCGTCCTCGTATATCTATATATGAAAGGGATGAGGATTTATCCGACGTTATTCATTCTATCTTCCGTTTATAAGCATCGCTAGTTCTTTCAGCAGTGTCTATAGCCGGTCGGTAAAGTTCTCTGGTGTGTTGTACTTTTGAAAGCCCCATTTTCGACGTACACGTTCTTCGCGAGCCACTTGAAATTTCTCTATTGTGTTTAATACCTTATATAGCGCGTGATTCGGAGAATAGAGCTTTTGTGCTGGCGTCGATGTGCTGCTTCTTAAGTACACATCTTAGCCTCTCGTGGTAAGGCCTTCCCGTCCACGAGACTGCTTTTTAAAAATTTTATAATTTCTTTTTCCTACTTGAACTCGCTGCAAATTGGTTTCCACTGAGTCCACGAGGCTGCGGATTCTCAGTTCCCGATCAAATCTCATGCCAGTTCGTTCTGCAATTTTTTACATTACTGGCAGGATCTGACCCTCGATTATTCCGTTTTAATGTTCATCAGAGAAACGTCGGCACTTTCGAATCGTTTTCATTCGATCATCATCGCAATGCCATGGACACTCTTGGGGTTTTTCCTGTGGGACTCCCCGGAGTGCTGGCCACGATCACTGTTTCCTGGTGCACGCACCACACACACTGTAGTGCTCGAGCACGAGGATTTCAAAGGGGAACAGGAAAAAAAAACCATCCGGCAACGGTTCAGCTCGAATTTGTCAGAATGTGTTTTTGTTAAATGTCCAAGTGACTCGATTACGAATTTCTGATCAGCTGGATGCTCGTTATCAATGTCAAATGTTTAATTAATCTGGAGCAAGTCGTGACGATTCTGCCTAATCGAATTAGAACTGTTTGTGTCGCGTACGAGGCTCGTATTGACTCGATCCTTCTAATACGGAAATCCTCCTGAGGCAAAATGGTTTTTCGATAATCCGTTCAAAGGAGAGATCGTTGGAGAAACGAGCAATTTCGTTGGATCACTGAGATTGCAACGCATTGACATTCCATCATCAACGTCAATCGGGACTATTCCGATAACTATAGTTGGAGGCATATTGTCTAACGAGGATAAAGCATTTAAAGGTGATGGACAGGAGTGCGAGGGAAAAAGAGATTGGAGGATCGTTGAGAGCAATTTTGAGAATCGAAGGGGCATTTAGCATTTAATATGAAATTGTACAATCTCGGGGAGAGCGGAAAGAGTGACGATCGGAAAATACATTGAGAAGAAGAGAGAAATGGATGAAGAAGGTTAGTAAGATGAGAAAAGCGGTTGAGAAGGAAAGCAGGAGAGAGGAGAAAGAAATTCTACAGTTGGAAGTTTCTCCATTTCCTGGTGAATTGGCCCGAGTAATTCGACGCACACACAGCGAACACATCGGCAAATCGGGCATATTGAAGGTAAAGCGATGCTTCGGTGGTGCTTGTGTGCAGATTTTCTCTCGGTGCATCGAGGTCTCGTCTCTGTCGAATTTTACTCGTTGACGCGTGTGCGAGCCTTTTCCCTCTTGGCCAATGCTCGCTCGATGAAAAACTCAAAAGAGGAGAAGAGTTTTGCTGTGCCCTTCGAGAGATTCCACGTATTTTCACAAAAGCGAGAGACTTCCGTTTCATCCAAATTTCTATAAAACGAAAGGAAAAACTTGTTCGAGCCTCGATGGCGAGCGGGCTCGTGAAAAATTCCAAATCAAATTCCAGGCAACCGATAAGATCGTCAAAATTCAATTCCGAGAGATACAACAATTTTCGGGTATCGAGCTTTTTCTCACCAGGGAAAAACATACGGTCGAAATTTCAAGGCAAATTTGCCATTCCCGGCGTGAACGCGATCGAGGCAAAAGAATAAACGCCACAAGAAACTCACTGCTCCTCGATCCAGCGAATATTAATGACTCTCGTTAAACTCGTGCGATATATATATTCGAAGTAAACGAAGCAAATTTAATGTTGCCGAAGAAAGCATTGGCGTCAGTGAAATTGCTTGCTTTTTGTTCGACAGTAGGAGAGAAAAGGGACAAGTTACGGGCGCGTCAAGTTGGTCGGAAATTTACTCGTAGACGAACTGCGGTAGATTCTTGTGAGAAAAGAGGAGAGACCGAGAGAGGGAGAGAGAAAAGTGCTTTAAAGTTTGTAAAATGTTTTTCTTAGTGAACCGCCAGTCAGGCCATGAACGAGGAAATACGAGAATGCCGGCGAGACAAAAAACAAAGCCACCAAAAGAAAGACAGAAACAAATAATGCTTATCACAGTGAGGATGCACAAAGTTAGATGTTCGTATCTACTTTTATTACAGTACAATGTTTCGCTTCGAAAGAATTGAATTTCTGGCACACGACGATGCAGCCGACTATTCTCTAACCCAACTCCCAAATTTACCAATAAAATACATTGTGCCATTTATTTCACATATTTACATAATATCTCGGACATTACGAAACCCCAATTTTGGCAACGCTATAAAGATTCGGAACAAGCGATACTGGCAATAAGAAAAAATCGTATGTGGATATTTTTCGAGCCCAAATTTGCCGCTTTAATTCAATGAGCTGGAATAATACAAGTTGGTAAGACGTTTTGAAACAACAAAATGCGCGACAGTAACTTCACTTCCGAATCACGTGAGTAACGGATTCGACTAAAAATTCAATTTCGTCAAAAAAACCTCGATATTTTATTCAATACGGCCAACTCAATATTTTTTGGTAACTTCAATATTTTCTATTTATAACGCAACTGTCAGCTAAATTTACGATTGGAATTACTAAAATTCACTTCCCCAAGAGACTTCCCAGAATATTCCTTGCTGCAATGCCTCAATTTTGTGATTTTCCAAAAAAAAAAGTCGAACGTATTCAAAAAAATATCCACCTCGTCCAACAAAATTTAGCATTTCAGCGTGGAATTGCAAAAATGACAGCGTTCTTCAAGGTGAGAGCGACTCAATAAGAACGAATCTCTGTTAAGGAGGGTGGCTACTCGCAACAATGTTGCCATGTCAAAAGCATAAAAAAATTCGTAATGATAAGAATTTTATGAAATTTGGTGAACATACTCTTTAGTATTAAAATATGAATAGGCTAATTTTTCAAGATTTTTCTTCTACATAGTTTCCGAGTTATTGAAAACTAAAGTTTATGTGCATAAGCATAGGATTCAGATAAATATAATTCGACAACTAAGTGGACGAAAAATAGGAAAAAAAATGGTCTCATCGTATTTGTGGTAAAAAATATTATTACCAAATTTTATTGAATTCCTATGATATTGTCGCGTATATAGCCAACTTCGTTAACCATTTTTATGCATCGTGTCGAAAAAATACCGCGTGTATCAATTGATGGTGAAAAAAAAGTTGAGACAAGTTGAAAGGAAAGTATCGTTGGAATTTATGGTTCGGGCAGGATCTTCGGCTTGATTATCACCGCATCGAGAACTTATCGAGGACGCGAGCTGAGCTTTCTTTCCTCTTGTCCTTATCCCATGGAAGCCCTAAATTTGGGAGGAGATCTGATGGGTCCGAGCGTCGAGGAAACAGCGACTCATTGTCAATGTCAGCAGAGTCTCTTCTGCTGTGGAGGTTTTTTTGCTGTATCGGACTGACAAAAGGTGCAATTTTGTGCTCTCTGTACCGTGTGCTCTTTTGGCAAGAGAAAAAGGCGGGCGTTGGCGAAAAGTGCACAAAGGAAAGTACAGAGGAAGGAACAAAGGAGGAGAGAGGTGCCAGGTAGAATAGTTGATGCATATGGCCTGGAGGTGTCAGCGTTGAAGGAAAAACAAAAAGTGCATAAACGACCTTAGCCGGACTGGCTGTCTCTCCTTCTGTCTTTCGGTTTTATATAAATCCATACATTTTATTATCTGTCAGACTCTCCACCCCTTTTTCTTTCTCTTCGCATCCCGAGAAATTGATTTTTCTGTTGAGATAAATAGCGAAGAAAAAAGTGAGACAAAGCTAAATCGAAAATAAGTTTTCCTTTCGGTCTGCTCGCCGCGATACATACGTGTAAGAAATATCCAAACTTTGTCGTAACCGACTCTTTCTTCTTCTCCTTTTTTCCGTCATTCTTATGGTTTTCCAGCAAAGTTGCTTCCAATAAGAAACGTTTTACCCTGCGATTCTTTTCTACAATATTCTCTCTAATTCGATTGTACTCTCTCGCGGTCTTTGAGGTTGAGAGGGAGAGATTTTTGACTGAACTTTGTCGAGTATCGTTTATTGTGTCTTGTCCTTCGTTCAAGCTTTATTTCCCATCGACAGAATGGTATAAAGTCTTTGAAGATATTTGTATTACATTGGCTTGGATTGGTGATCAGCGTGTCGAGGTGAAGGCCTCGTGAAAAACTTATTTAATATGGAGTTTACGAGTGGCAGCGATTTTTCTCATGATTAAATGAAGAAGCACGTATTAGTTGAATACCAAAGTAATAACTTTGAAATAACTTCGCCAAAAGTTATTCCTTATTTTCATTTCCAAGGTAAAACTTTTCGGGTGGAATGAATAATTATTTCCGCGAGCTCAACGAAACAGACTCTCCCAGGATACACTGGATCTGCCGAATATTTGTTGATATTTGGCAAATAAAAAAAAGAAACATACTTTTTTTCGACCGATGAATTATTCATTAAAGTATTTTTCTTGTGTTAAACTTTGAACTCGTTTTAATGAGGTCATTACGAAGTAGCGCGAGGTAACTGCATTTTTTCTTGCCAATCTTTCTACTTTTGTGGGTGTGTGTCCATGCAGATACATATATATAGACTCGATCATCTAATGAAGCCGGAAAAAAGCTTTCTTCTTGCAACTTCTCTGTCTGCTTCAAATATTTACAGTAGCGAGAGGTACTCGAGTACCGTGGGAAAAAGCATTATGCCCCATGGGCTACGCAGATATATCCCGGCAAGCATTTTTTCTAATTTTTTCGCCACATTCAGCGATATAGCGTGGAGAATGGAACATATATGTGTTCATGTGTATGTAAAAGCGTACAAAAGGTAATCTCTTGCTGCAAAGTCCGCAACATGGCGAATAAATGAGTAGAAAATTGTGGACGATATTGAGGCAAAAGTGATGAAAATATAAGTCGTCGGAGGGTATTCAAAGGGTGGAGGAAAATGCTGTGGCATTTGAACAGAGAAAACTCGCTGAGTTAACGGAGAAACGCACTTTACGAGAGATGGCGATTTTATTTAGTAAACGGCTCAGATTTTTTCGTCTTTTTGGGTAGATTTTTTGGATCGCGTGGACCGGATAGCCTGACCGAACGATTTTTCAGGAGACGGACTCGGGAAAAAGGCTCCGTCGACGTCCTCTCGTACCGCGATCCACACATTCATGCGCTTATATCCGCTTACATATGCAGTCCGCGTACAAAGTCTTTAAAAAATAGTCGATTCCAGGGAGTCCAATCTTTTGCTATTTTTATATTCGCGTCGATTTTCTTAGAACGATGTTCAATGCGATTGAACGATTAGTCATTGGGAATTTGAAGGATTTGATTTTTCGGTATTTTTTATTGAAAAGATTTTTTTCCTTCGGGAGGCTCGAAGGTCGGACGTGACTTTTGGGACAGCCCGTACGAGTAAAGGCTCAAAAGTACGTACTGACACTCAAGCGTGCAGCATGTTATATAATACAGAAGGAGTACGAAAGCTTTTCAAGGGCCTTGAGTGAACAGATATTCCAGGTACCATCATAGAAATAGGATAAAGGGTAGACATGCGAGGTCAGAGGTCGAGTTGGACGACGATAGTTTCCGAGAGCTCATGCTATTCCCATATCCTCCGGTCCAGCGGCACTCATCTTTCATTTGCTTCGTTTTTTTGCTCAAATTTGAGTCGGAGATATCTTTAGTATGGTTGAATGGAGAGACAGGAAGTTGGATGAAAGCGTTTGAAGTATCGCGTGGTAGTGGAATCTGACCAGGACTATATTCGTGAAATTTTAGTCTCTTATTTTTCGTGACTCTGACACGCTCGAATGTGCGTTTTTTTCGCCAACTTGTATGCTCCCGAGGAGATTTCTACCGACACAACTTTGTGGCCTCATTCATAGGATTCAAGGATTCACTTGTACGATTCAACTGAAATTTTGCTCCCATTACTTCGCGACTTTGGTGCCCGGAGTTTTCCGGGCTATTTGTGAGACTCGAGTGCGTGCAGGTTCCGCGGACTCAAGAGCCTTAGAATAAGAGCCTTAACCTATGAATCTCATTATAATTGACTGGGTAGTCGGGCATTTACATGTTTTTACAGAAGATAGGAAATAAAATGGGAAATTTTTTGGGGAATTGGGATCTTTCAGCTTTTCAGGAAAGTCACTGCGAATTACGTGCGGGAGGAAAAAGTCTCAGGTGCTGCTATTTCGTTGCTGCGACAGCGAATATAAAGGAATAAAGACGATCAATTGTTTTGGTCGCGGTGAGAGGAGCAAGCCAAGCGAGAGAGTTGAATGAAAATATCGGTGAAGGGGTGCGTAACTGGTGGTATGACTTTTCGAGGGCGAGGATGTTGTAGCTGCCTCGGCAATTAGTATATTCTTCAAGTGGCAGGGGTCATTAGGCTTTTGGTTGTGTTGGCTGCGTCACTAGTTCTCTCACGTTCGCCCTCGGTCGGCATATCTCTAAGATTTGGGAGTAAAGACGCCTACGTAGCAGCAGCAGCAGGAGAGGCGGTTTACACGTATCTGTTCAGTACCGCGAGGGAACTGGTTCGGAGTTTGAATAGCGTTGGGGAAGCTCCGCGCGAAGCCTCTTGATGCTTTTACTTTGAGAGACGAGAAAGTCGAAGTCTCACTCGCTGTACGAGGTGACGCAGGGAGCTCCCCAAACATTCTCGCAGCGAAGAAACTATCCCGGTCTCTCTGTTTTCTTGCGCCTTCGTCTTTATCACGCTTTGGCTCTTAGCCTTTCTCTTGCTCACCGATTCGCCAAAGTTTAGGGTCATAATACTCATTGTGCCGGAGCGGTCGTTAGCGAGTAAGTTTACCATAACCCTCTCTCCCTCCAGCCGTTGCTACCGTCCGCTTCCTTTCCTCGACATCTCCGTTACGACGACTACTAGAAATACCTCGAAGCTTTCCCTACTCTGGGCCACGGATCTTCCACCGACGATGCAGTTCCAAATTTGCGTGTCTTGTCGCGCGGGCCCGAGGCTTTCTCGGAAGCTCCGTGAGCGAGAGGGCCAAGTGGAAACGGTACGATGGATATAGGCACAGAAGAACCGGGAGGAGGTTCAATGCAAGAACGAGGAGAACGACCGACGAGATCGTTTTCAATGGAATCTGCTGAGCGAGACGCGAGACTCCCAGGACAAAACATGCCAACGATTGTTCCTCGTACCTGCTAATTTCCGGCGTCTTGCCAACTATGATATTCTCATTTTCCAAGGCTCACGCTCAAATTCTCGGCCCCATTATTTATCTTTTTCATTTTTTCATCTCGAGACTCGGACCATTCGTAATTGAATGTAAATTCATACCAATTATTACGTTCTCCAGATGAAAATTTAAAGAGGAACATCTTTTCTAGTTCGTTGAGCGTGCATACATCACCGGAGGGACCTATTTCCGTATACTCGCAAGAAAATGGCAATTGCAACACGTGTGATACGCGGAATGATGTGCACGCGAGATTTCAGGCCCGCTGGGCAGGTAAATAGCATGAAAAGAGTGTTGCTCCTTCCTTGAAACTTCTTCCTTACTTATGTGCGCCACATTGCTATACATGTTTATATAAATATACATATGAGGAGGCAGCGAGAGAGAAAGAAAGGGAGAGGGATTGTGTATACATGTAAAATATATGGGAGCAATATGTACGAGAAGTAAAAAGGGGTGGTCGTAATACAGAGAGAGAGAGAGAGTGAAAACGATGTTTCTCGTCACGCTCTCGGCTTTAATAATATCTGATGCACAAGGTAATCTTTCGCCAAATGTAAACAAAGTGCTGTCATGTTTGACAAACGAGGCGTGATGGCTTTTCAGTGGCTGGCTGGCTGGCTGGCTGGCTGGCTGGCTGGCTGGCTCTACATATGTTTCCGCGTGACAATTTAATTATGAATAATTATAATGAAAATGTTGGAGCTCGTTTTTCCTGTGAATATTGCCAACCGACAGTTCGAAACGTTAATTTTGTTTATCGTACCGAAGCGCAGTGCATTTAATTAAATAATTTTCGTTCGATGAGCGAATTCTGTGATCCGGCAATTCTCCGCTCGAGGATCAAAAGCAAACCCGTCGATTCTTCATGCTCCAGAGAATCATAAGAAGGAGATTTCTCATCGTCTCGGAGACGAGACAAAGATCGAGGCAAAAGTTGTGTATGAAAACGTCGAGTTTGCAAAAAAATTTAATGGAACACTGGCTTATGTCTTTTCTTCACATACACACTCTCCTACGTTCGTAGACTCGAGTACATACGAAGAGCCATATACACGAGAGGCGAGCTCTTACATAGCACCGGTGAAATAAAGAAAAAACCGCCTCGTTTGCAATATACCTTGCTCGAGCAAATTTTGATACGGTCAGCTATCGCATTATTAGAAAAGTATAGAATTATTTTCTTTTTCACAAGATCCTCCGTGTGTGTGTGTGTGTGTGTGTGCGACTCCGCTGGGCGATTCATATAACTCGCCTGGTGAAATGAAAGATAAATGAAGAAGAAGATTTGACGATAAAGTCCAGACGAATGTAACTTTGTCGCAAACTAAAAGTATCACTTCGATCCACACCCACAATCGTGCCAGATTCTCGTATTCTCTGTTTATTACAAAATATGTGTCAAATATATCATCCGCGAGGATACCAACAAATTGCTCTGGACAGTCACCGTGGAAAATATGTAACGAGACCATTTTTTTAAATCTGAGACACCTCCACAGGAGCAATGACTGTCTGTCGTCATAATGCAGCCTCCAATTGGAGGATAACTCACCGTATCAGATCTACGAGGCTGTCGTAAATATCTTAACGACATACAACTACCAAGTGTGAGGCAAGATCCTTGGGGAATTGAGATACATATAATCGCGGGACTGAATTACAACGCTGTCAATTATTCTCTCGCGATAGTGGAGAGGAATGCGGGAGTACGAAGGGGCGCCCCACCTTCGAGTAGCGCACTCGTAGAAACCGCCAATTATTTGGACGATTCGGAAGTTTGTATCGTTGGAAAAAAAAAAGGAAAAATCAATTTTTCAATCATTATTTTGATGATTAATCGACTTTTGACATTTTTTTTCTCGTCAATTCAGTTTTCGAATGGCAAAAAAATCTGTCACACTATTTTTGACAAATCGTTTACGGAAATTTCGCACTCCGCTCAAAGAAATAATGAGTTTTCGTTGCATTCCAACGATGAAAACTTCAACATGATCAATTTGGAGAGTCAACAAAATCTGGGCAACGAAATGACATTTTTGTTAGATCAAGAATCGCGTATTGTCGCAGTGACGCGTTTCGGCTCGTGAATCGAGTGAATGAAGACGAACGAGATCAGTTTTTCATGTAAGTATAAGTTCGTGACCCTTTTTGCTGCCGCATGCGGCATCGGGGAACGTGACAGTTGCCCCGCGAGATTACGAGTCGGAGAATGCCTCGCTGCATCGAAACAAACTTCTTGCGAGAGTAGCAAGCTCTGAAGGTACTCGCTCTCGATATAATTCATGTGCGAAACCGCAATCCCGATAATCGCGTCCGAGCCGGCATTCTATATAAATGCATGGAACGTGTACACGATCGCCTTAACATGTATGTTTATATGTTGTTGTTGATGTATGCATAGAAATATGATACGATGCGGTGCGATACCGGCAGAAACGCCACACGATACTCTCCACTCCACCTGATGATTCATGGCTTTTAATAGGTCGCGAATATTCTGCTACTGTACAAATAGTTGATGGGGGCTTGAATATTGGAATTTGGAAAGCGGAACAGCCCGCGCTGCATCTATTTAATTAATGTACGCGATTTATGTCTAAAATTCTCGAGTATCATCCCAATTGTTTTTTTTTTTTTTTTTTTTTTTTTTTTTTAAATTTTGTCCGATTTTTTTCAATTTTTTGAAAATTTACTTCTTTCGCGTTTTTCATTGATTCGTAATTAAGGTTGAAGGCGCGTGGGAAAATTGTCGGCTTTGTATTTGAGTGATGCGAAATTTTTCCGCATATTTAATCGAATGACGAAAGTTTTAGATAAATTTGAGTAGTTCTCGTTCGAGGATTTGAAAGAGTTTCGAAAGTTAATAGTTTAATATTGGATATTAAATGAAAAAAAGGACATTTAGGGTGGTACTCAATGACGAGTTGAAGTTGAAAAAGTTTGAATGCTTTTTGGTCTTTTAGTTTGTTGGTTTTTTTTTTGTTTTTGTACGGGAAAAAAGAAAAATTCGTTAACGAACATTTTATCGGGTGGAGCAGCGGGTCTGGCCTGTGGGTCATCCTCTTTTTGTGCTTTTACTCTTGTGCACGAGACGCGACAATTCTCGAGTTTACCGATCGGCGAACAAAAGGACTGGTGCGAGCGGGAGAAAGAGGGAGAGGGCGGGGGGTTACAACGAGTAAAAGAGAGCAAGGAGTAATGGAAAAGTGGAAGCGTCGAAGGCCAGGAAAACTTGGCCGATTGCAAATGAAACCGGCTAGAGAGTCGAGGACGGCTGTGGCGCATTGGAAAAAAAGAAAAAGAGCAAAAAAGGGAGCGAGAGAGGGAGGGGGGAAGGAGCATGAAGAAAGAGGAAAAAAGTGCGGCACACAGCTCGACGCTGTCGGTGGCAAGCACTTCGGGCAAAGGCGTGATTAACCCCGGGCTCGGTTCGCGAGAGAACCACGAATTCTCTTCTCGCTTAGACTCCGGGTTTCTGCTCCTCGTGATGCTGGTGGTGGTACAGTTGTTGGGGATGGTGGTGGCGCTGCTTTCTTCCCTTCTATCTCGTTTTGCCTCTTTTACTCCTCGTGCCAGCAGCAAAACTCGACTTTGCCTCGGAAACCTCGAGAACGGGCAAATACTATCCACACCACAGTGACAGAAGGGCCAAGAGAGAAAAATACAGAAAGGGAGAGCGAAAAGAAGGCGAAAAAAAAAGAGAAACCCTGCGTTCTTCTTTCTTCATCATTTACCTTTGTTCTTTGCTATTTCTGTCGCACACTTAGCAAACGCCTCGTCATATCTATATAGGATATCCATCCAGCCCAGAGAGAGAGAGAGAGAGAGAGAGAGAGAGAGAGAGGGCTTGAGGGCAGTCTAGCTTTCGGAAACTTTATACGAGCCAGAATGGAGTAATAAAGAATATCCCACAACGCCACGTTCTTTCTGTCTCTCTGCCTCCATTTCCCTCCTTCTTTTCCTCTCGTTAAACTCGCTTCCTATTTTTCCTCTCTCAAGTACCTTCTTTTTTCACTTTCCCTTCCTCTACTTCTTCGTCAACGTGCGTCGTGCATTATCGCGCCAAATTAAAAGTTGCCAACGACGCCAGCTCGAGTACTCCAGAGCGCCCATTTCTCCCATAGAAACCAAGAAACGTTTTACAATGTGAAACCCTCGTAAGACTGAAAAGGCTGTTCCTCCGTTTTTTTCTTCAAACGTGCTACGTAACAACCTCCGCCGGCTAGAGCAGACACACACATGAAACTCGAACGAATCTTAAACCGATAATGAGTCAAGACTCTGGCAGAATGGAAGGTAATCGACGCGGTTGGTCGATAAGTCCTTGAGAAACATGATGCTGAAGTTTGCATCGAAGGAATGCAGCAAAAAATTAATTTTTATGAATTATTTAAAAATAAATTCGGTTTTTAAATGACAGAGAAGGTAGTTTCACTATTTTTAACGGATCCCGTATGAAACTTCGGGCCCTGCTTTGAAAAATAATGAGTTTTCGTTGCATTTCAACGATGAGAACTTGGCAACGTCGTAAAAAACGTGAATCATCATTTGAATCGCCTTGTTTTTGCTCAGCCCAACTTTTTTTTGTCATGGGTCAAATTGACCCGGGCGAAAATGACCTCGTAGCTGTGATTTTGGTTCTCGACCATTTTCGAATTAAATCCTTTTTGGTAATCTGCTGCAACAGCAAATGGCAACTTTTCATATACGAAAAGTTAATTCTCCATATTAATATTGGAAGTTGGCAAAATTTCGTGAACTTTTCATATCTCGAGGTGGCTCGCGTGTATTTGGAAAGTCTGAATGAAGCAATCTAGGGCGACATTAGGCGTTGAAACGATAGAGCTATTGGGCTTAATATAATCATCTCGAACAATCCTGCTCGTGGTTAACATTGCAGATTCAATAAAGAGTTTTTATCGTCACGCTATAATCATATATTGGTGCACGATATTCATTTGGATCTGGAGTACGAACAATTTTCGAGGTTTGGTATATACGTATGTACATAGATTATGTATATGTTGTATATTCAATGCGAAATGTTATATATTATAGATACGTGGGATACATGGGAAAACGAGATGGTGCAATCGTTAGCAAGAATTATAAACTAGGAGATTCGAGAGCATGCTGACTGAGCTTGTGCCTAGTGGGGCCGCGTTGCTGTTGTCAATTGGATTAAACGACACCGTGCGCTTCCTTCCTCTATCTCTATTTAACATAAATATATGGAAAGACCAGAGCAGGATGTATATAATTATATAGAAATTGAGTTTATCGCGCAATACGCAACGATAATTACCAAACAGTCGTTTCGCTAACGCGTTAATATTCCGATGATCGAGTGCGTTGTGGTTTGTTGCATTTATTGCACGGGGAGGAGGTTTCGGGATAATATTAGCAAGCAAGAGATAAATGGGCATTATCGAAACGTGTAATAAGAGCATGTAACGCAAAATGATTGTTGATAAAACGTGCCTTTGTCGTTAAGCAGATTTAACATACCCCGACACGCTCCAATCACGGATTTTCGATTATTCGACAATTTCGATGAGTTTCAATCACTCAAGACCGACTATCGTGACAATCCTTCACCGATTAGACAATAAGGAACGTTTCCGAGAGAAGAGACATTGAAAAGGTGCTGGGAAATGGGATTGAAAATCGCGAGGACAAACGTCTTGCAGGAAAAGAAGTGTGACAAAGGAAATTCCTTCGTTGCATATTCATCGTCTATTCGTGACAACACTTTAGACCACGGGGATGAAGAGAGTGGAGAAAAAAAAAAGAAACAGTTGGGCACGATTATCGCGGAAGGTGCGAGGACGAATTGGAAAAAGACTCGTTGCTATTAAAATTCATCTCGTGCAACAATTTGCAATTTTTCTTCGAAGAAACAGCAGCAGATTGTAATTTACTAAGAAGGCTTTGATAAGAATGGGACTTTGTTTCATGCAGTAGAGAGGAGGATCCTTGCGGACAAAAGCGAACGATAATAAATATTCAAGTGAGAGCCCGGTGTGTATCGAGTATCGATGAAAATAGACAAAAATCTTGAAGAAGGATACAGACGGACGTCTGAGCTCGGAGAAGGAATAAGTCTTTGATATTGCAAGCTTTGTAGGTTTGTATACATCCGTCATACAGAACTCGAGGATTCGAGAGAGAAATAGAAGCGGCGTCTCTGTGTATATCCTCGATTTAAGGGATATATATGCATTTTTTTCTGTCTCATCTTATAGCGCCCCCAAAGGCGCGTTTTACTCTCTGCTCACAGAGAAGTGACAATCCTTTCGAGTGCCACAAACATCTTCTTTCCTCAACCCAGACGTATATATATATATTTTTTTTCCCCATTTTTTTTCTCTTTTAGCAATAAACGCAAAGGGTGTCGGAGAGATCTCGCGAGCGGAGCTTTACCCTTTGCGGTGGTATACGTTTGTACACTCGTCTGAGAGCTCGGACGCGCCAGGAGAATTCCAAATTGTTTATCTTCGCCTGTATATCGCGCACACAGCGTGCAGACATATAAAACGATCGAAATACGATTTTTTTTAAGCTTCTTTTTTATAGCTCCGTAGCCCTTGAGTGAGAAAATAAAATAGGAGAGCAATATAACGAAGGAACGAACCTCAAAGCGTGTGCTGCTGAATTTTTGAGAAGCCGCAGTATTTTCTGTATTTGCCCGCAAACAGAAAGATTATTATTGCTGACTGTTTCGTTTAAATTGAAGGACGTAAATTATATTTTGTGGACGGAAAGTTTGTGAATTGTTTTTGCTGGGGCAGGAAACGTTCTACTCGAAATTTTGACGCCCTTAAAAATATCGTCATACTCGAGGAATATAAATAATATCGGGAACAAAGTTAATTAGTGTAATTTCCATACTCGTCTTTTCGGAATGAAGGCTTTCCGATATTAATCACGAGGTCGTAATCGGATTTGATGGCAAAAAAGTGAAAAAGAATGAGCCAATGCGTGAAATTGGAACGAAGGATAATACACGAGTGTGAGAGAGTGGAACAAAAGTTGAGAAGAGAAAACATGAAGCGATAAAAAAAAGGAGAGAAAATGGCGACCTTCCTGAACAAGACTAGGCTCGTAGGACGTTTCCGTGCGGGCTTTCTTATGCGAGTTTTAAGAGCGCGAGGATGACGGCTAAGGAGAATGATAGAAAGATAAAGGAGGGCAACGAGTGTTCCGGTGCGTGCCCCGTGTGGGACTCTCTCACGGGAGCGATTCTTATATTCTCGTCGGCCCCCGTTGGTTTCGCCCCCGTCTTATCTGTCGACTCATCTACTTAATATACTAAATGGAGAATAGCCAGAGTGGGCATGGGTACCGGCCGGGAAAACCAGCACCGCATTTGCACCGGAATATACACTTCGTACCGTCTCTTTGATCCCTCCCTACGCGTTTCGCCTCTTCAGACTCTTCATTAATCCTCTAAATACCAAACTTTTCTTCAACGATTTGTCAACCTCTTAATTTCAAAGGAGCGTACTCCCGATGAATACATTCATTTATTATCATACTGAACCAACTATTTTCGACTTTTTATTCTCGTCCAAAACATTTATGCTGTTTGGGCTTTCAGTTTCCATTTCCCACACTCCGAACCGCGTGTCAATTTCTCCTCCGAGTTACAAAGTTGTACAAGCTCTTTTGTGCAGTAGAGAATCGATTTTTTTCATTTTTTTTTTTAATTTTTTAATATCGGTGCAGAGGTCAAACGCGTGGAAATGTTTATTTTCGATGTTGAAAAAGCGTGTGTTTTTTTCGCCATTTTATTGATGATTGGTGAAATCGTTTTGTGCATGCCTCTCGAGCTGGTTGGCCACTGATTTTGGAGAACGCTGTTGGCTGGACGCTTTGGATCGTTCGGTATGCTTGCACGTCTCGTGTTTCACAAGACACTAAAAAAAGCGCTTTGCGTGCAGTGTAGCCAAAAAAAAATGATCTGGTCAGGAGGAAGGCAGGAGTAAAAAAAGAAAAACATGGAGAGACAGAGAGAGAGGGAGGAGCAACGGATAGTAGACAAAGGGGGACAAAAATGAAGAATAAAATAAAAAGAAAAAGAAAAAAAAGCACCAACATGGCCTTTACACACCCCTGCCCTCTGATCTCGGTGCTTTGTCGGACGCTGCCTGGTGCAGTTGAAAAATAAAGATAAAAAAAAGACAATGTATTATACGAGAGCCACGAGACTGCCCTCTTTTCCTCCCGGAAAACTAGGCAAACCTTCTCTCTTTTTCGCGACCTCCTCCTCCTCCTCCTCCTGCTTCCTTTTCGTCGTCGTTTATATTTACCTTTTCATTATCTACATTTTTCAGCACGCCATTAGAGACGACAGGACGAGCCAAGAGAGATTATAGAACGAAAGAATAAGAGAACGAGAGGGGGATGCTTTTGTTCGATAATAACCAAGAGCAGCATTGCCTTACGTTACCTTAACGTTAGCCAACTCCTGCTTCAGAGAACGCCTCCTCTTCGCGGTGTTACTTTTCTACCACATTTATTTCCAACCATTAATCCTTCATTTTGCCTTTCAAAAAAATAATGAGACCAATTTGGTTTATAGTCTCGATACTCGCCAGGGTTAATAAACACCGAGGACGCTACCGCCTGCAAAGGAATTCTCTTCCATAATAATCCAACCTTGCTCTTTTCTACTCCTCCCTCTGCTCGGCTAATTTATCATTATTTATGCATAACATCATTTGAATCGCGTTTACTTCTATGAATTCATTAATATCCTTGTAAATTTATTTATTTCATTATCCTGGCTTAATTGTCGAGCACGAAATTCAACAATTAACAGTGTCGGGAGGAAATTATACTCTACGGCTCTGTTGTTATAACTTCTTATCTTTCATCCCCTCGTCACAGACATCTCGACTATTTGAATAAATGGAAGCTCGTGTATAATTTATCGATATTCCAGGCCTGATAATGAGTTTTATCTAATTAAAATGTTAATTACTTTTGTCTCTTTCCATTGTTTCAAATTTCACGAAGTTGAAGTTCGCGTCGTTGAAATGCAACGAAAAATTATTATTTTTCGAACCAGAGTCCAAAAACTCAAACAGTTTTCATTGAAAAAGTGTAACGGCCTTCTTTGCTACTCGAAAACCAAATTTATTTTATAAAAAAATGGAAAAAGTGCATAAATTATTAGATTAATGAATAAAAATGAATTTTTCGTTGTAATCGATCGATGCAAATTTCAGTATCATTAAATGTACAACTCATTTATTTTTCAGGTTTCTAACAAGTACGTGGAAAAATATGCGAAAACTCGTTTCTATTTTTTTCTCGAAATTTCTTAATTTTCTTATTATTTAAATATTTTCTGGTGCCTTGGGACGTTTTCGTGTCAGAGAATGAACTCGGTTGTGTCATTTGTTGTCACGGGCGCGATTTAATTTCGAAACGATTCACGTTCTATTAGAGTCTGATTCGAAATTGAGCTCCGTTATCTGACTCGACGTTGTCCTCTCGCTAGGCTAAACGAAATACGATGACAGATACGAGCTTAGCGAAATAGAGAAAAGAAAAAAAAAGGAAACAAAGATCTGTCGTTTTACTTCGCTGCTCTCACTGCGAGACAAAAACAAAAAGTAGGAATGAGAAATGATTTTCAATTTTCTTCCGCCACCCTCGCACGCGCGCGCGCGCGCGCGCGCTTCCTCCGTAACTCTCTTTCTCTCTGCCTCTCGCCCCCTTTCTGTCTCTCCGAGCTCGGTCCAGCGAACTCTCTTGCACTCTTGCCGCTGCATTGGCTTCGTGCCAGCTTCTGCCGTGCGAAGATTAAACCAACAGACGCCGGGATTTAACCGGCGATGCGCAACGACGGGTCGACGTTGCCCCTCGAGAATCCACCGGGCTTCGCGGTCCCTCCCTATCCAACAACCCTTCTCCCTCCTCCTCCTCACTTTCCTGTTTCTCGCTCTCTTTCTTTTTCGGTTTCTCTTATTCGCCTCACTATCGCTGTACACGGAACATCAACGAGACACACTGGCAAAAATCAGAGTCTCAGCTTCTAACGATCGAAAATTTATGGATTTGCTAATTAATTAGTTGAAAAAACGAGGACCCTGAGTCGAGAAGAACAGCCAGAATATTATAATTTCCCGCAGAGTCCAATTTTTCTACCGTCAAGATTTTCAGCGCCGAGAGAAACACGTTCTCCAAGAATTATAAAATATCGAAAATTAGCAACAATTATATTTTAACGACCTGCCTGTCTCTTTTTGCTTGCCATTATCGACGAAAGGCTAACCTGCTGGTATAATTCGAGCTGATCCACCCTGTACATCTGCAGTAACATCCCCTTCCATTCTCCCGTTCATGCGCTCCGTTGAACACCGGGAGATGGAGTTTCGCTTCCGCCCCGCATCCCTTGTTCCTTCTTTCTCTCTCATAACCTCCGCCTGCAGCTTTGGCTCAATCACAATTTGTTCCTTTCCTTGCCATTAATCCTTTCAGACATGTTGACAATTTTTTTCAAATTTCCTTTTTCATAAACTCCATAAACTTTAAGTATCGAAAAAAAAAGCGCGAACCGCACACCGGAAATGCGTTGGCACTGGGTGGGGAAAAAGAGTCGAAACTCTGGGCAAACGAGTGATTACGAGTTGCCGCATGCAAGGAAGCGTAATGTCAGCAGCAAATGGAATAATTCGAAAAAAATCCATGCCGCGAGTTGAACTTTGAGCCGAAACTTTGACATCGCTCTCCAACTCCGTGTGCCCGCGAGACCCGAAACGATTTCAATGGATTTCTCGGAGCAAGGAAGGCCGCATGAATCCCAATAGGGTTTGCGAGCCCGTGGATGAAATTTCGATCCGCGTATACGACGCGGAGGAAAAAGAAACTGGATACATGTATCGGAAACCCAGAAGATACAATATCGTGCCACTCAATGGTTAATACACTCGTTGATATCGTTCGATAACAATAAAGGATCGAAGATTACTCGGATATGCCAGGAAAGATTGAGGGAGACGCAAACGTTAAGGAAATTCACTTGCACACTCATATAATCTCGTGGAATATAGTTACTGGTGGCTGAAGCCCTTCAGAGTGATTGCTATATCGAGCCTTCCTTTCGACATTTTTTTTTTCGTTCCTTGAAGTGCTCTCTCGTCGCGTACTCTGCAAGGAAGAGCTGTGTACTCCTGTTTGGCTCGATCTCAGGCTGTATAGGCAACTCTTTCGAGTAGCTGTATATCGTGAGAGAGGATCGAGTAAGCACATTTTGTTTACCTTGTATAGACGTCGTCTGCACGACAACGCGATAGCACTGCACTTTATGTATCATTGTATACATCACACGCACTTAATGATATATGTATGGATGTGTGTATAGATATAGAGATTGGGAACGTGTGTTTTTATTGGCTGAATGGTGCATATTTCATGGGCGAGTCTTGCGAGTGTTAGCCAGGAGGAGAGAGCACAGAAGGGGAGCCTGACAAAGGAGACCCTACGACTGACACAATGGCAATAAAAATGTGTATTGGTTGTTACGTAACAGCAAGTAATTCGAGTGCAAACAGTCACAGCCGGTTGAGTTCTCTCTCGCTCGCTCTCCCTCCCTCCCTCCCTCCTCCTCCTCCTCCTCCTCCTCCTCTTGATACCTTGAGTCCTTCACCGCAGCGCACTGCCAATTTCCTGACGTTATGCACACAATGTGACTAAATTGGAAAAGCACCAATGATCGGTCTATACCGACGAGTTAATCCGGTTAGTCCTCAGTGTGATCGCCATTGTGCATGCGGTCGTGACTCAAGCCTCTGAACAATTACGAAATTTATATTGGGATGGCGAAACGAGTCGATCGGAACGTCCCCGCTGAATCGGAGGATCAAAGGATCTTAGACCGAACGGATTAAAAATCTATTTTCCATGATATTTCATCGTGTGGCTTGATTCCGATTCATGACTCTCGAGACTAACGGCATTTTTTGTTTTTTTTTTTGTTGCTCAGAATCATCATTCAAAAGCAACGACGGGGAAGTAACTTTTGATGGAAATTGCAGGAGGATTGATTGCTCTCGGATTCATACGTTTCTTTGATTCATCACCGATCGCGATCCTCGGACTCGTGAAAAAGAGCCAAATGGTTTTATCAATTTTTTTGTTTGTTCCGTTCTCCAATGTTTTACGTATTGCCCCGAGGTCATCTACGTCCCTCGTAATTGCCGAAACATCGAGTATTTTTATCAACGGTATCACCGGCCGCTTCTATCATCCGCAGTTGCTTTTCATGCGCATCGGACTCAGATACGCGCCCACATGAAACACAAACCTATATATTTGTTTTTCGATGGAGTTCCGTGATCGGATACTCGATTATCGTTATACCGTACGCGCGTTCTCATATCTCCAGTTTCCAACGGTTAACAGGATTGATGGATTTGGACGATTCACTCCGACCATCACCACTTCCTCTGGTGCCTCATGGAGCCGCGTAGCATATTTCCGCCTTTGAGCCAATAGCTACTTGCCTAAAATAACTGTCAGTGGGCGAATAACTAGCTGTATGACGAAAAACAACAGAGAACCGTTGTTTGTGGATCGTGCGACTGGATAAAAAAGAGAAAAAAAAGCAGAACGTCCCGGTTGTGTCATTTTTGTAATCTCGAGTCTCAGGATCTCGCACCTCCAAGCGGCCAACTCGGCGTGTGACAATTCTCCAAGTACGGTAACTCGTTCCACGTTACCCAGAGTGCCACGAGTAATTGGCTAATTAATTTCATAGCCACGAAACTGCGGGTTTGGAGCGATAATCATTGGTCTTTCGGTTGATAAGAGGATGAAAAAGTTTGAGATATTGGAGGAGAGAAAATGGGCGAAGCTGAAGCGCGAGGATTTGTCAAAATGAGTAACGCAAATTCGGTAATTTCTTGCTCGTATAAAAGTAATATTAGGAGAGCCCCTGGCCGTTCAACAGGAGGTAAATTCTCATAGCCGAAAACCTCGTGTCATCAACCAATCCCCAATAAAAGTTGCTTCGCGTTATCATCTCGTGCGTACGTCGAGAGTCAGAAGTTCCTAATTGACCAAGAGTCATTAGATCTTTATTTACCCACATCTCGCACCACCCAAGTAACTATAACTTTATTAGTATGTAATTCCCCTTAATGGATCAACTTTACGACGTTCGTACTCTCACGCCTTTGTTCTTTTCCAGGAGTTTCTGTCGTGGCGTATATTGTGCGCGTGTTACGTGAAAACGTGATGGAATAATTCACGGGACTATGATGAGGGTTCTTTATCCTTCACGCACTTATAATGAGGGTCGAGATATTTTCTCTATACGCTTTGCAATACCATAACAGATATGAAATACCCATAAAGCTCAACTTTGTCAGAAAATAAAACTTCCTTGATTATCATGTATATTAACACATCATAAAATTAATTATTGAAAAGAAAATTGATATTTATTAAGATTTTTTATTTATTTATATTTTCAACAAAATTTATTTAGATTTATTTAATGAAATTTTTTATTTTCCATTCAATTTTAATAATAATTATCATTGAATGAAACGAAACCGCATAAAGTCAATATTTATCGAGATTTTTAATTTATTAATATTTTTAAAAAAATTATTCAACATTTATTTGATCAAAATTTTGATTTCATTATCATTTTTAGTTTTGCATTTCATTTTAATCATAATAATTTAATTTTAATTATTATTATTATGTGATAATAATATTTCTAATAATTATTCAAAGGGTTTAAATTCAAAGTTTATTATTGAAGATATTAAGGTCGACACCGCGTCTCTTGATATTTGTATTATTTGTCGGGATATAATGAGGTAACCTGTGACCAATTTTCGGTGTTACTCAACGACCAAAACTTTTGCCATTAAGTTCTGTGATCGACACAATTAAAATCGATATTTTCAACAAATTAATCATCATAAATAATATCCGATACAAAGTGGGTGTTTTGTGTAACGAGTACGAGGAACCTGAGGATCGATCGTATACCACACGTGAAGTTGCCACATGACTCGAACTTTCACGATGTATAAGATCAATGCCATGAATTTTAATTGCGACCTGAGATTTTGCAAAGAGTCTTCGGCGCTAATTTCGGTTCTCAAACTCCCGGCGATAAACTTTTATACGCGGGAGGGAAATTGATTATTGTACTCTAGTTTTCCGAAAGCGATGAATTTCTCACACACTGTTGAAATTTATTCATGAAAATTGATTGATTTTGGATAATTGCGTATTTCTCAGGCAAATAGACGCGTAGCGCACATCGCATGTGGGACGAAATATATTTATTAAATTTAGCAAACTCGAAGAAATGGCGTTTGTCCAGCGATTAATATAACAATGTATTTGCTGGTTCAGCGAGGGCAGAATGTTTGTAAAACGTATAGCAATTACAGTTGTTCGGTGGGGCGTCGTGCAATTTATCCACGGGCGTTGCTTAAATTTGTTCAATTAATTATGCAGTAACGCATAAATAATACCGAGCCCTGTTTGCCCATCTGGCTTGTTCGACAACAAATTATTTTTCCTTGTTTTTCTTTCATTGTTTAATCAATAGCAGCGTTCCAATGTATCTCGCGCGTTCTGTTTTCTCATTGGCCTCTATAACGAGAAATGGTGGAATATATTCAACAGATAAACGTCGAGCCTCGAAAATGTGCAGCTTTGGCAAAATAATGGAGATTTTCTTAACGAAGAGCGCCCTTAAAATTGAGCGATTTATGTCAAAAGGGAAAGTTTTGGTTCGATACTTTGTATAGACTTTGGTCGTTAACAATATTGTGAGATTAATGAACCGGAAGTGAGCTGAAAGTTGTCCGGAGTGAGAAATGGCAGCGTCGGTAGTTTTTTCAAGATCTAACACTTTTTGTTGGACTCGCCGACAGCAAGTTTAATCCGAAAAATGATGATGACGATCTTGAAGAAGCCAACAGCAAATAAGTTTATTTTTGTCTAATTTTTTTTTTGGGCGCTATAAACGTCGTCAGAAAAGTGGGAAGAATGGGGAATGGGAATTGAGAACGCGGGGCTGTACGAGCTTGCATAAAATTATAGGCGTTAAGAGTAGATGGCGGGTGGCACGATGGTTTTTGCGAGAGTTTTCAAGCTCGAGCATTCGCGTGCATGTATAAATGCAGATGAGAAACTCCCGTGGGATTGAGGATGGCATGTGTATATAGGGCGTGCGAGGGAGTTATTACCGCACGAAAGTTGCCGCAAGAGGAAAAAAGGTGGTACGTCATTTTCGAGGTATTTGTACCTTTGGAATCGTTATGGTACACAGTACGACCTCCTCCCGAGGCGTTTTTTAACGCGGCATTAATATACATAGTTATAAGAGGGAGCAGGCGAATAGATACGGTAGCCAACGTGGCAAGGTGTATTCTAATAATCCCACGCTCTCGCCCGGTTCTTGGCGCGATCCCTCATTCAAGTTATATTCTAGCAACCGCGCTCGAGTCTGAAGACTCACGCGGCTCTTACGTTCACATCCTGCTATTCAACTAAGTTTTTTGCCCTCAAACGGCTGCGCGGCCCAGAAGAAAGAGACGCCAAGAAAATGAGAGGGAGAAGAAAATATAAGTCTCAGGCACCTCTCTCGGCGACCCTTAGAACGCGATTTAATTGCCATGACCGTCGCGGCCCGGCGGGGGGAACAAACTGTACTCGCGCTCGACGATATGCCGCGAATAAATCATTCGCCTCAAAGTTGAAAGGGCGCGGACGCGCCCCTATACTTTTGTACGACCGACGACTCGATACATTTATCACGTGCATACGCAATTTCATTCATTACATTCGCCGAATGATGATGCGGACTTTGCAAGTGAGGCGTCCCTTCGCGCCCAGTACTCAACGACACGAAGGGCCAACCAATGTACAATAAAACCCGCGCGATTTAAACTCTACATGCGCTTTTTCTTTTTCTATTAATTATTTTAATCATAAAAGGTTGCCGCACCCTCTTGCACCTTCGAGCCTTGCCCTTTGGTTCAGACCTGCTGTTTTGCACTTGCCTCTATCCACGAGTCTCGGGACTTCGGATCCCTCGCACCCCGACATCTTGATGACGCCTCTCGGTGCGTCGAACGTATCAAAAACTCTCACAGCCACGTTCGCGTGCGTGCAATCACAAAATACATGTTTGATCGGATGTTCAAGTTTTCAGACGATGAAAAAATCGCGATATGCCTTTATTAACGTTTAATTGATCCAACGCATTAATTTAGATAGCTCCATCATCATGTGGGAAACTTGCATGACCATCTCTGATGGTAATTCGCTTTTTTTTTAATTCAATGGTTTTCATGCCACGAACATGTAAACGAATTAATTCGATGCAATCAAATTAGTGAGAGATTTTTCATCGCAAATATTTTCTGCCTTTTTATTCGCGCTCGTAATTATTAAGGAGATGGATCGCAGTCAGCAAGCCTCACTTCTTATTTTCAAAGTTAAAATTCTCCGTTCTCGTTTCAACTTGTTCTCTTCCACTCACAGCGGCAAGATAGCGACAAATCCCTCGCCTTAAGCTTGGGAATCCATGCAAAATTTAATGATTTTCCAGTTTTTCATGGAGAGAGCCAAACAAATTTGAGTTTAATAAATCTTTGAGAAATTAATGGTCTTGAGGCGCCAGAGAGTAAAGTCGGTTTTTTGGTGTGCGTGTGTGTCAGCGACACGGTCATGGGTTATTGAATCACACTGTCGCGTATCTGTGCATTGATTATTTTGCTCCCTATGAATCATCGATATCGTTATGTATCGGAAGTTATACGTGGCAAGAGAGCATAAATTGTACATGAGGGTCGGATTACCACGGAGGGAGAAAGCCAGTGAACCACTCGTGGGTTCCTCTCTCTTTCTCTCTCGGTCTCGTTCTCTATCGTCTCTTTTCCTCTATACGAGAATCATACATGATGCATTTTGACGAGACCTTTTCCCTGTCTTTTTCGTTAAGGCGATATTTGCTGGAGGCAAAAGCTTTTTGCGTCGGTACTCGGTAGAACACGAGGAAATAAATTGAGCTGGAAAGATGTTCGCTCAAGCTGTGTTTCCTTATGGGGTTAGCCTCATATTTTTGCAACACTAGTCCTCTAAAAACCCACGAGTTGTACGCGCGGCTGAACGAGCTCAAAAAACCACGTGCACGTGGATCTAGACTCAATGAAAAGAAGAAAGAACAACCGACCCACACAGTAGCTCGCGTAAAAATGCTAAAGAGCGGAAAAAGTCGGTAATTAAATTTAAATTAGACTCGTAAAAAAAAATATGCGCCTTGTACCTTCGGTCGTGAAAAATCACGAGTTCGAGGTGTTTTTTCAGTGGAATTCGAGTTTCTCATGGGTTAATGTTATTTTTTAGCTAACTAAAGCCACGAAACTTTGCCAACTACGCAACACTCCAGTCCTGAAAGTTGCCCAGAGCATTAGCGCCGAACGCGTACCGTGCGAAAATACCCCAGCAATAGAACAGCCAATTCATTTTCAAAGTTTTCTCAACAGCCACCAATACCAAAGAAGAAAAGGCTACAGACCCCAATTTCCATCAGGCTACTTTGCAATTAGCCCATTTTTTCATGCGAGTCCAAATGATGGATCAGGACGAAATAATTGAATGATTAGCTTTGGTCCACAAAACTGTGAAAATACCAAAAGGCGATAGCAATTCAAGGGAGGAGCACAAAAATTTATACTCACTGAAAGTTACATTTTTTCCAAAAACATCGATATTTTGTTGAATATTTTTTCACATTTTTAATTATTCGTTATTGAAAATTTTATATTTTTCGTTATTTCGACGGTTAACTCAATATTTTTATATAATTCCAAAATTTTTGATATTTCGACAATATTTTTGTCGCCAAAATTTACGATTGGAATAACGAAAATTGACTTTTCCAGAGGCTTTCCACGATATTCCATGCTGCAATGACTGAATCTTGCGATTTTAAGAATATTTATTTATTCCAACAAAATTTTAATCCCAGTGCTCAATAAAAAAAAACTCCAAAAATTGTGTCGAAAGAAAATGGAAAATTTTAACGATTACCGTACGAGAGACCTTAGTACCTTAACGTCGTTTAGAAAAATTGATTAGAAGTACTAGAGACCCGGTTCGAGAACAATTGATCGTATAATTATATTTTAATAAATGAAGCTCGCTATTGGCTGAAACCACCAACGGATTAAATATGCACAGACGTAATACCAAGTGATTCGTATGACGGGGGATGTATAGTATATTTTTCTTGGCGGAGCAGATGTCGAATTCTCGGAGTACAAATTCAATGGTACATATCCGGACTTTAAATAGCATAGAAGGATTATTAGCTCGCACCGTAGCGAACTAACTGGGTATAGGAAGAGCGTAATCGCAACCCCATCGAAACTACTTACCACCCTCGGGAGTTGCGAGCTCCTCGATCCCAACAATGATAATCAAACATGCGCTCCGTTTCTCTCATTCTCTCCTACATTCTCGTTTTCCATTTGCCTCTCTCTCTCTCTCTCTCTCTCTCTCTCTCTCTCTCCCTCGGTCTGAGCTCTTGAACGTATAGCCGGGCGTCTCGTTAACGTGACCAGTGAGATCCTTCGAGCATGGACTTTAAGCGCGAAATTTCGAATGCCAGCTCGTTAAGTTGTTTGACCGAAACTGTTTACACCTCTTGACCAAGATTGAACCGAGTCAGTGACAAAAGGCAAAACAGCGAGGGATTAATTCCCGTTTGGAGAGAGCGCGATGACAAATTCATTGGTATAACATTTGTCCTTCGATAAACTCTCGTCCTTTATTTCGAGACTCTTGTGCGGCGATTCGCTTAATGAGAATGAAATTTTCTTCAAATTTATTGTCGATTGATTTTTCCTCGAAATCTGTGGCTCACAGCTCCATTAATTGATGAAGGATAATAAAACGAGAGCATGTGTTTCGGGCTCATCGGATGTGGCGTCTTGCGGGGTTCGCGTAAGATCAACAAGTCTTTAGACACCGAGTATAGGCCCAAAGTTTAGTCGACCACACTTCTAATCCGGCGAAAGCTCGCTTGAGATTGGGCGTATCGTGCACCTGGTGAAAATGGTATGGGGAAGCAAGGAAACCCTGCAAAAGCGAGTTCAAGGTCTATCTATGTATATATCGGGGAGGGAGGACATGTGAGAGAGCGGGAGGAAAGAGAATCCGGTTGCCCTCCGGGCCGTCGCCAACCGCATGTGCATTATTCTCAGCTCTCACCCACTTTCTGAGCTTTCTCTGTCTCTCTCTCTTTCTTACTAAACTCCTCGGAGTCTCTCGAGCTGCTCTCTCAATCCTATGAAGCTCCTTCGCCTCTTTCCATCTTCGGTATCGCGATGGTACGCGGCGAGAGGCCTCTCGAGTCACCGTTTCAAATTCTCTCGTATATCCATCGCATAAACCTCACCCCGAAATGCCCGGAAGTACGGCTGAATATTCGCTCGCCTCGGGCGTCCGTTCTGGCTTGCGATAAAAGTGCCGGAATATAAGTAGACGAACAAGGACAATGGGAGAGCCACTTTGAATCCTGTGGACATCCGACAGGAAAACCTGAAATTCCATATGCGCGCACGGACGTCGTTCGATAAAGAGCCTTATGCTTCGATCCAATCTCTTGCCCAAAAGCATACGCGTCCCCCCGCGTGCATCAATAATGCTCGAAAAAATAATAAAAAAAATATAAAAAAAAATGAAAGAAATTCAGAAGCAAAAGAATAGTGGAATATATCATGGATTCCGAAAGAGTTTGAAATACGACATCGCCGCGAGATCGATCGTAGGGGGCGAGAGCAGGAGCAGAGAAAAAGTTTTTCAAGAATACGCCGTGCCCGACATTGATCCGCGCAAAGAGAAAAATTCCGGAGAAGACTTCATCAGATCACTTCAATAGATCGTCGTACCAGAAATCCACGAATAGTTTCCGTCATTCGACGGTATGGTATTTTATGTATGACTACTTGTATATAGATATATATATATATATATATGTTGTTTTTTTTTATCTCCGTGTGTATATCGATATGTCAGAGTGAAGAGCTATCGCAAAGATCTCCCAAGTTTTGCAATTCCACCTAAAACGTTATTCCTCTTTTTCATGTCGCTCGTTTTCTCAGCGCAGAACGAAAATCAATGCCCTACACCCTTGCTGCTGCTCTTATATACATCTCTGATAGACGCCACTTTCTCATACTTCGTGTTTTGTCTCTCGCCATCTTATTAAGTTCCACTAAAAAGTTGAGCAGCTAGAAACTTTGAGAGAACGTGGGAAAAAAACACAATAGAATCGCTTCACAATATGAAATAACTCGCGAAATATATTAAAGAGAACAAACTGATGAGACTTGAAAAATAATTAACATATTCTCGCCTTTCGGGAGGAAGCCGCGATGGAAGCGATAAAGAAAAATGGTTAAGGATGTTCGTCACGTATTTAATGAAATTTGGTGATAATATTCTTCGGCATGAAATACGATGACACCAATTTTTTTCCGTTCTTCGTCTACATGCTTGTCGAGCAATTCGAGTTTACAATGTGCAAAAGATATACCTATATATATATCAAAATCCTAAGCTTATGCATAAAAACTCTAGTGTTCAATTACTCAAAAACTATTTAGAAGAAAAATCTTAAAAAAATTGTACATTCATATTAAATATTAAAAGTATGCTCACCAAATGTCATCAAATTCTAATAATGTCGAATTTTCCTATGCTTTTAACGTTGCAACGTTGTGTTTAGCCAGCGTTCTTAATTTGTCTCGGAGTGTCGTGATATCTTGGATTTTTCAAGCATTTGATGAGCTTTGCTCGATATAGCATGCGATTTTCCTCAAAAAATGCAATTGAAGAATGGAAATAGTGTGAGATGTCGCAACACACACGTAGCGACAACGTAGTTATCGGCTCGACGTTCTATCGTTGATTCCGACATTTATGCAACAGGTTATTTTTTATTGTGATTCCGATATTCGTGTGGCTATAGATACGGCAGGATTGAATTATTTTTCACGCGGAGTGAGTCAAGAGTTGGAGAGAATGAAAGCCCGGGAGAAGGAGGTCTGGATGAGGAGAAAATTTCGATAAGCCATTGGGAATTGCATCGGTAATGCAGCGGCCTTGGCCAAAACGAATTCAGTGAGAATTTCTTATCAGAGGCATTGCTAAGCGATTCTTTTCAAGCCTTTTATTTTTTTTATTTTTTTTTTGTCCAACACTTTTTGGCTAAAGTCGGTAATACTTCCAAAAGCGAAAGACTTCTCTTTTTAACGTATCAGAGGATTTTCACCTTTTTCTCCAAATTTGGTGGCTTCCGGTCTCTCTGCCGGGAGTGAAATTTATTGCCTCAATTTCGTGTCTTCTTTTCTCGTTTTCTCTCTGCCTTTGCTCCTTCATGACTTGGGAAACGAGTATGTGTTAACGTGTACGATGGGTTGCAGGATCGTCCTATGTATTGGTCTGGCTTTTCCGTAAGAATTCGAGCGAATTCCGTTCTCCGTCTTCGCGGTTACATAAAACTATATATACTTGTAAATAAATACAAGAGTGGACGGTTGCTCGGGCTACGTTTTAATATAAATTCGTAGTTCGGGGGCCTGATCGATTCGGAGATCGAGGCTTCGATCGAGGTGACTTAACAGCGAGAAGGAAGCCTTGGCGCAAGAGTGGGAAGAGTATCGAGGAGCAGGATATAGGAAGGAAAAAAGGGGATTTAGGAGAGGACATGGAGGTGTTGGTTGCACTCAATGGAAAATCGACAATCCAGGAGGATAAGCAGAGCACAGCAGGACATTCGGTTGCACGGCAACCGGATACAGGCTGTTCTATATATGGGAGATGCAGCATGCAGAGGGAAGCTCGGAAGGAGCGAGAGCCTTAGCCGTGTGTGTCCCGGCTTGACCCGTTTTAGACCAGCAAGCCAGCAACCCAGTCAGCCACGAGTTCAACGAAATTGCGGTCGTGGCAACGAAGCGGGAAACTCGCTTGGTTCCATCCCCATCCTCTCTCTCTCCCTTGCACACAAACCCAAACACACACACACACACACACACACACACACAGAGGCGAGGGCACACGCATACAAAATGCATGCGGATGTACACACATGCATTTTTTTTTCTCGTCCTACTCGAAAAGCCCATCCGTATGTATTTACCAGACAAATATGCATAATACAGTACGCTTTTGACAGAAACTGCATACAGAGTTATATATATTTCTTTTCCAGAAAACACAGTAATGAGTATATTTTTTAATTAATTAATGGGACATCTCTGTAACGAGCGCGAGGCTTCCTACTACCACTTTATTATTTTCTTCTTTATCTTATACTCTTCGCATTATATGATTGTAGAAGCGAGTCCGCGCGAAGCGTGCATCTTGCATCTCGTTTCTTTATTCACGAACAATTATTTTGATGAATTCTGCTCGCTTGCTCGTTCCAGACTCCATACGAGTCTCTCGTTCACGCTCGTTCCCTAATTTTACGCTCAATCGAGTCGAGCTTTGTTCATACGATCTCGCATTTATTCATGTCCCAAGCGAGAAACACTTATTCGCCTCTGAGAAATAATGCCCACCGAATAATGCGTTTTTAACGCTGAAAAACTCGACGAATTACGCGACTCCGTTCGCTCAGTGTGGACAAACAATCGCGCAGAGATTATTCGTCCCGTAAAATGCCTCATATTTTTGTAAACCCTGCGCTCGACGCATCCTCCTGATCCTGCACGGACCGCGGAGTACCGAACAACCCTATGTACATAACTACGCCTGCATCGACTACCTCCGGACATGAAAAAATATTCAATTTCCTGATAAATTCACGCTGGACTGAAGAAAATGAAAAACGTCCGTTAAAATCGATCATTTCGATGTTAAATTAAGCAGCGTCGCTCACGACATTCCTCAAATTTCGCGTTGCGTGCAAACGAATCTGGTTGCCTGAGAGCGAATCATATTACCAATAAAAAGTGAAAAGAATTAAAAAAAAAAGGTGACTCGCAGGCTCGCGAGCTAATGTTTGCGAATTAGTTGGAAAAACGTGCAGCAAACGAGTCCAACGGATCAATACGAGGATGAACAGCTTCAAGTTGAGGTTGGATCGGGTAAAGAGAATCAAGAGAATCCTTTTTTGTCTGCTTCGCCTCTCAAAACTCGAATGAAAACGATGATGAAGCAAACTCATTGATGCAACGTTGAGCTGAAATTTAAGCGATAAAACGAGAAAGTCAACGAGCACGCAGTAGGCAAAGAATTCAAGCCAATGACTGGAAACTTGAGGTTCTCCGTTAATCGTCGATCGATTAAAAACATTTTGCAAAAATGACTGGCTCCTTCGCGGTGCCCAAATTATTTGACTCGTCGTCGAGACTCGGTGAGTCTCGGGCCAGCAGATTCCAAGTCATATAATTAAATAACGAAGCTCAAGAGTCGCGTCGCGATAAGAAACATCAGGAGAATAATAATCGAGCGATTGATCGCGTTCATTCACGCCGACGAAAAAACTTTTGCACGCTGACTCGAGCAGCTATGGGTTGCCAACTTTTTTCTAATTCCAGCCGCGCCCCCAAGCCACAGAAACTTCCAAATGCATCATTCTGATTAACGCTCGAGCTTCGGCTACGACCTGCTCGAACATTTTCACATTATTCCGCAGACAATCGTAGTGGCGAGTCGGAAAAACCGCAAGTAGAACCGCAATCCGAGTAAGAGGATATGTACCGGAGCTCTCGGTGCACGCGGTGGATTTTCTAAGTACACTGTGTTGCGCTCCAATGGGAAGCGAGCTCTTAAGATTGCGATATAAAAGTCTGAATATAAATTGGAATGGACAGGAATGGCGAGGTTGAATGGGAGTCTCGGACACGATGGAAAGAAGACTGCTCGCTCCGGACAAGAGTGGATGCCTCCGCAGTTACGTAAGTACAGCCGGTAAATAATATACACAGCGAACAAAGAAAAAAGTCGATGCCCGTGTAAAAGGCCGATGGATGCGAGAGTGTGTACCAGATTCGTTAGATCTTAGGTGAACGAGGATCGGTAGGCGTGAACCGTTTTGAGGATGGCGTGATAAACGTAGCAGTTTTTCAAGCGTGAACTCCCGAGAAACAGGAACTACTTGAGCGCTAAACGTTCAAGAGATATATTATGAAAGCTTGGGCGATGAGTATTTCGAGCATTGATGCTGGGTACTCGTAACGAATTATGAAATTCAGCAGAGCACAGGCAACAGCTCGTTCCGTTATAAGCTGCTCTCAAGCTGCACTAAAGTTGCCAGGATGCATATCTGTGTAGGTACACCATGTAGGAGCCCGTGCACTTTGTCATAAAATTTTAAAGCCTCCTTATCCAGGGCGTATATTCTTCGTAGTCTTGGATATGATGTATATGAGCACCGAGACTTTTTATGTTTCACGTAAGGTTAGGCCCTCTCTATGCTTTTGTTTATTCCACCGGCACAAACTTGCAGTTCAATTTAGTACATTGAGTGTCTTTCCGAATAGAGATCAGATTGAGGTTATAGCGACGATGTATTTTTCAGGAGGAGGTTATAAATATTCATAAGTCTATAAAAAATGAAAACTGCGGTAAGATTTAAGCTCGAGAATTTCTTGGACGCGTCAATTTTAGTGTTTGCAGCTTTCGATCGAAGTTACGTTTTTTTTTTTCAAACACCAAAATGGTCGAGGTTTATTTTGAAGGAGGAAAATCGTGTTGCCTCGATGGACGACGCAAAGGGTAATATTTAATTTACACCTTTTTTCCCTTGAGTATAACGAGCGTACATCATATCCTAACGTCACAGCCATTAACGGAGCATGTTATCCTGACGAATGTATCATCGTAATAACGGGCTTTCGATCAACGGCGCTCTGTCGCTTTTTTTTTTCATGAGCGATGAGGCTAATGCCCGCGAGCGAATCATCTTCGGAAATTTGCGTCATCCGGTATACCAGTGTGCAAATAATACAAGAACTTGACACCGGCATAGGAGCAGGAAGCGTCGGAGTCAAAGCAAAATATTCCTACCGTGCGGATTCGATTTTCATTCGTGAGAATAAACTCTTTTTTTTTCTATCGAGAAATTTCGCGTTTTTTCGCGAATCTTTGGCCTCGAACAATCGCCAATCATGCACAATATTTCGTACAGACTCTCCGGGAAACGACCGATTGTTCAGACTTTTGTATCGATATCCGTTCGTCAGTTAATTCATTAACGCTCGAACCGTTTTTCTCGGATACGTCCGGAAATATCGATTTCCATGGCTTTCGATCACTGCCACCGAATTATAATCGATATCATCGCGATCGTGACCGTGATGATGATTCAATTAATAAATATGTTGATTATAATAATAGTAATGAGAAAAGGCTGATAATTTGGTTGGAAGTACGAGAGGCAACGTAATTGGTTTTACATAGGGAGGGGGTTGAGTACAAGACACACGGGATTTGGGAATGAAACTCATTAGACAAAAGGTATTCACATACACGAAGAGGAAACTATATAGTGGGCCAAATAACACTAACTATACGAGGTATCTGTGCTATTTCGATAGCGAGGAGGATGAAACGCGCTTGGGTCTAGTGTGGGAAACAAGCCCCTCCTCGTAACAGCAGCATGTATATTCTGCGGCGTTGATGGACACATACCACATGCCACTCTCTACAGTGGCGCTAATCCGCTGCTTCGTATGCGCAGTTAGAGCAAACCCAGAGTCATCGGCATTGCCTCCTCCTCCTCCTCCTCTTCCACCCTCAGCGCAAAAGCTCTCAACGAGTCTTAACGCTTCAACAAACGCGCTGTATTTGAATTGGTAACGAAAAATTCCCTATCGAACAAATTCCGAGTGTGCCTTCTTCCTGATTATTAATAAACCGACCTAATCCTTGTTCCAGAGCTTTTGGACCACTTTGGCTCGAGCAAATGAGACGATTTACACGATTGTGCATTTTTATCGAATCGTAATTAATATTCAAGGCATAACCACGCGAGTCAAGCCTCGAGAATGATACGAAAAAAGCCTCTACAGAATTAGTTAAATGTTTGTAACGATCGCAAACGGATTTTCAATAAAATTTGAGTCATGCACGGTGAATTATTACGTTACGAGATACGGTTTGCTTTGATACGGTTTGCTATATCGAAGCTGTAGGGAACAGAACGACTTGATGTTAATGCCGAGTTAATAATTAAAACGGAACGAGCCCCCGGGCGTGTGCTCACGAGCCATTATGCTAGCGGGTGCATAACGTGTTCTATACGAGTGTGCACATACTGCGATGTTATTGACACGGGCACAATGGAATTTTTACATGAAAAGTAAAACTAGCCAGACCGAATGGGAAATGTTTATTTTTTTCGTCGGTATTCGTATGGAATTCATTTGTAAGATAATTATATTAATCGCTGTACGATCGATGCAGAGAGAATTTTGCCGGAAGGCAGTGGAGCTCTTGAATTTCGCTGTTGAAAATTTGTCTCCTGCTGTGGCAAAAAATCGATGAAAAAAGGATGAAAATGAAAATGTCGCTGTAAACGAATATTTTTATGAATCGAGTTAATCGCGGAGAGAGTGGCGGATGGTAAGTCGGTAAAGCAGGCCCAGAGGCGAGTACTTACCATCGACCACACTCGTAACTGATTATCTCGGAGGTTTAGATTCTCTAATTCCGCGTGATAACGATTTCGAGCGAAAAGAGGAAAATGGAGGAGTGAGGATTGGCTTTGGATCGGATCCGAGAGCTGCATCGACGATCTTGAGCAGCAGCAGCTCGCGCATCTACGCGAGAGGCACGAAATTCACAGTCGGTCTCTTGAGCATCCGGTGATCGTGACGCGTGGATCATTAAGCTCCACGAGTCTAGAGGATTGCGGATTACGTACGTCATAACGTATGGAAAGGCAAGTACCATAATGCTCGGCGTATAGCCGAATATTGAGGCATGTAGACACGATGATTGAGGGTCGTCCGGAAGTCGCCTGCGGGGTATTCGTCAACTAACTACTGTACACGCTTATACGCATCAGTTATACAATGCATGCCTTTCCACATTTATTGTTATAGTCTCTGTACTGGATGGAGTCTGCGGGATAACAGCCGGCTGGCATTGATCCAACAATCGTCAGTTCTCTCTCGGATCAAGCCATATTAACACTAATATTCCCACCAGTAAATCCTGATACAACGTTTACGGTAATATGTGTACGCGGTAATGGCACGGGTTACTGCGGGATTTCGGATTAGTAATTAAGCGGGCAGAAGCGTTTAATCGATAATTGCTAAATCCCCGGTGGCATCGTCACGCGCTAATCCAGCGTGCTTGGCTCATCTTCTAGCGGCGGTGGCGGCTTGTCTCTTCGTATACGTACGACAACGATATTTAACTTGTCTGGAATATACGGATCGAGTAAATTTCGACGGGACGAGAGCGGCGTACATTTTGACCAAATCCGTCGGTGAGGCCGACGAGCGAGATAACGTTCAGTGGCTTTTACGCGGTGGCCCCTTCTTCCTTTCCTCCTGCCTCTATCGATACGAAAGAATATTGCAACAGCCAATTTGCTACATATAATGAAGCTCGAGTCACGAAGCCGCTAGTAAAGTTACACGCAGTACAAACTGTACGGGCAACGCCTGCGCCGCACGAAACCACGGCTCATATCTCCGGATTTATAATTGTTACAAGTGCGAGAATCCCCCTTACGTATTCCGCGCCCAGCAGCTCAAAACTATAAACACGATAATCATATACGATTCCAAAATTCGCTACCTCTCGGCGGTATTGCGTTTAATTATAATCTACTAAACAACCCGATCAAATACCGCGCGCGATTCGTTTCGCTTTTCCCGCTCGTTTCCATACTCGCCTTATAAAATTCCGCAAGTCTCGTGCACTGGAATTTCAATTTTGTCAAAAAAAAAACGTCGATATTTTGTTGAATACGACCAACTCAAGATTTTTTTCATAATTCGTCGACCGACTTTGTGCTCGTATAGGGTCATTCGCTGGTTCCGATACTTTAAGGATACCATGAAAATCCACCATGAGTTAGTAATACCCCGTAGAGCGTAAATCCGCGGTTTTATTGGTGAGTGTAGATACGAAAAGTATAATGAATTCTCTAGGACTGTATATGGAGACCGCGGATGCCCCAATTTTCGATATACTAGTCGAAAAATGTTATTTGGATAAATGCAAATGCTGCGTGCGGTCGGGGCAATGTATAATTATATAGATTCCTCGTGTAGGTGCTGGTTCGTGTAGCCAACACGTAGATGTACGCAAGGGATTTAGTGCCTCGGTGGTCGATCTGCCGCGGGTTCGACGGCTCGTTAAACTATACATTGAACAGAGGTACAGCGTATTTGCTAGGGCATATATGGAGGGAGCTTGCTTCAAAAACATTTATCGTTTAGCCATTATAGCGGTCGCGGTTTCCTGATTTCGTTTCTATTATTATCCCGCCAAACTCTGGATCGTTGGTGCTTTCACTACACGTCATTGTTCACCAAAATCATGGAATGGAGGTCTGGACGAGTCGAGCTCGCTCGCCAGCAGAGCCAGAGAGTCGCCCCGTCAAGGGCGTATATTATATGGTTCGTCCTATATATCGGCCGAAGGGCGAGAAATGGAAAATGATGCGATTATTTTAATGAGCACCGAGTCTCGTCGGGTATAGAATGAATTAGTAAAAGAACCTCAACGTTTTCCATATTCATCGCTGATCTGCAACCGCCCCAAAGTATCATTATTATGCATCTGGCAAGTAGAAGAGCATAGACTTACCGCGTCGAGACAGTGCATGCGAGAAGGGAACCAAAACTTAAACTCAAAATTAGTTGGCAGATTAGCAAAGTTGCTTAATTCTGGAGCTAATACTCAAAACCCCCGGCATTCATTTAACGTTTGCATTTCTCATTCTGTTCGGTCGCTCAATACGCAGCGACATTCTGAGTTTCGCTCTCTTAGGGACGCACAAAACTCGGCACTTACTCAAAGAAATCTTTCGAGATCGAGCCTCGTCCCAAAAGGGCATTGTGCAGGCTGCTGCGAGAGTTTCAAACTCTGAAAACAGGAACGGCTGGGATCGTATGAATATTGCGTCGCGACTGATTCGTTCGGGGATAAATTTACGAGGGGAAAAAACACACACACACACACACGCACATCCAGAGTTATTATTTCGTTTTGAGCTCCGAGACAATCCTTAAAGTCCGAACCTTTTGCAACATTCGAGAAAAATCTTGACTGGATGGATTTCTCATGAAATAAAAAACGGCAACATCGATATTTATCCGCTAGGAGAGTTGATGCTCGTGCGTCTTCGATCTCAATCGCTCGGTTTCAAGAAACCGAGTGAAATTGAATTTCCAGGGACATGGCACTTTTCCGAATCGTTTTTTGTTTTTTTTTTTCATCGATAAATGTGTTTCTCCATCTTTTCCGCTTTACCGTTTATTTTCTTTTTGTTGTTGTTGTTGTCGTTACGTATAGTTACAGGAACGACAACCAGGATGGTTTCCGGCCGTTGCCAAGGCTCGTCCTGTGTGCACCGAAGCTCAATGTTATTCCACCTGAATCATCTGTAGGAGTTCTCAGAAAAATTGAGTAATCAGGAAGTACGTCTCGGTCTCGGTCTCTTTCTCTCTCTCTCTCTCTCTCTCTCTCTCTCTCTCTCTCTCTCTCTCTCGATATTTCGCGATGCTTTCCTCTCATTTCCCGTTTCCGTTTGTTCTGTTTGGAGCGCACGTTACCGCGCAGTAAGAAATAAATAAAAAGTGTTGGCAAGATGAAGAAATAAACAGACACCAGAGAGATTGAAACGAGGCAGATGAGCCAGAGATAAGGAAGATCCACTATCATGAGATTGTCGTCTTCTCTCCGGGCCGCGCCGTGGCCTCCTATAAAACGTATTTCCACCGTTTTTCATTTTTTTCATTCACGAAACCTGCGTCAGAGTCTAGCATTTAAAAGGGATGGTCGAATAAGGGCAGGGAGGAAGGGAAAGAGCAAACGCGAGGCCAAACGCAGGCCAGAAGTTAAATTAACCAGTTGTCCGACCTCCTGACTCCACGTACTCGAGTGAGAGCCGTCTCGTTTCCGCGGGCTTCGGGGATGAATTTGAATAATCCGATTAGAAGAGTTACGTGGCGGCTAATCCGTCATCGCTCTTTTTTTTCCATCGCTCACTCCACTTTTCCGCTTCGTACCCTTGCTTCACCCTCATCCGCCGCCGCCGCCGCTGCCTCTTCTTAGATTAGCTATTCAAGGACGGTCGAAAATGCGCAGGGCTATGAGCGACAAAATAGAAGGAGGTTATATAGTTTTCGTCCGCATAGAGGGATGGAAATTTCCTGTTTAGTTACCTCTTTCGATCAGATACTCCCGTTTTCCACTTCGCTTCTCCGCCTCCCCCCCCCCCAGCCCTTTCTTTCTCTCATCTATCCGTTACGCTTTGAGCCGCAAATGGATTCAGCTACGAAGAGAAAGGCTGGAAGCTGCTGCTTTTGCCTGCTGCAAATTCACAGAGTCCAGGAGTAGCAGCCGTCTCAGCCCTTTTTCTCAAGCACTCACCCACGCCTCGTTTCTCTCTTTAGTGCCGATCGTAATTTCGTTTTTCTTCTTTCTTTTTTTCACCGAGAGACTTTACGGCGCACTCGTACCTCCTTTTCGACAATTATGCATCTCGCTACTTCCTCAATGACAGAAAGTTGGCCAAGCGACTATTTTCACTACATTTGGTGGAGCTCCGATCGATCCTTCTGTTAAACTTGTTTATAGATAACTCGAGGGCCAAAGCATCACGGAAATATTGGAGTGCAAAACGCTTAATATTGCGATCGTTAAATTCAATGAATTCTGGGAAGTAATATTCCTGAAATCATATTGCGCTCGCTTTTCATGAAAACTTTCCTTGCGAAAGGACGAGCGAGTTCATGAAGTTGCCTCATCTGGCGGGGCATGTACGAAAATTATTGCAAAAACGAGGAAACGAGACGGGCGAGTATTGAAACTCTCGAGGTCGGCAAATGGGAGTGAATTTTTCATTAGCATCAAATGGTATAGAAAATGTAATTTTCCTCAACAACCTTATCATTTTATTTTATAGGCGAAAATTTCATCGGTTACCTTCGTTAGGGCGACTCGCGATTTTTTTGATATTGTCACACGTACCTGGAACAGAAAAATTGTAAACATTAGAATTAAGGGACTCGTATTCATCGGGAAAAATATAAAAAATCGAGTGTCCAATTTTGGATTGTTTGCGGGAAAATGAAAACGGGACGATGTTTGATTGGAAGAAACGAGGCCGCAGATGAAAATGTGCGGTTCTTCACCGCGTGGGAAAATGAATTTGGGTGAAAAAGAAAAAAGAGACGAGTGAGTGTAAAAACAAGGGGTCATGAGGGAAATAACGGTTGAGGAGTTGATGAAAGGAAAGGTTGGTTGTGTGTTTCCTAAGTTGAAGAAGGTTGTTGAGGGTTGAAGACGTGGACGAGTTTCCTTTGGGTTAAGAGACAAACGAGAAACTGGAGGTAAACTCGGAGAGAGAGAGAGAGAGAGAGAAGAGAGAAGATTTTTTTTCCCTTCGAAGCTCATAGCAAATGGGTCGATAACGTTTGTTTTATACGCGCGACAAGAGACAGGCCGGTGTGACTAGTCCGCGTCGTTTATCAATGTCCAATCAACGTCGTCGCGGAAAAACGCTGGGATACGCTCTCCAGCTTTTTTCTCTGGCTACCGTTTCCCGTCTCTTTCGCTTCCATATATATATATATATATACACGATGAGCTTTTATATAACTGTGTAAGATCGTTCTTATATTGACTTTAGAAGTTGTCACTTTTCTTGGAACGATCTTCGTAACATCGAACGATGAGTTTAACCCTCCACCTTGGGATCTTTTTTTTCTTTAACCCAGCGATGATGAGATACAGGGACATACGATCCGTTTCGAGGGTAAATATTTCTAAAAACTGAGAAAAGTGTCGGCGATTCAATCGTCGAGTCATGAGAGCCAATAAAATTGGATTTTTAAATTAATCAAATTTATCGATAGCAAAATGTTTTGATCTCGACGTTGTTTTGTTTTTCTTGTTGTTCCTATCGCTGATTTTATTAATCCAGAGGAAAAAATGTATTTTCGAAGAATTTCAAGTGAAACGAACGTCAATCGGAGGTTGTCGCGGTTCAAAAGTCATCGGACTGTGAAATTCGCTCGATCGAACGTGTTAATTGAAGTCCGGGAACGTGACACGAATGCCTTGAGCTAAAAAAAATCATAGTGTGGTACATATTGAGTTTGTCAGATTGGATAATCACGGGAGCAGCAGGTGCGATACCGAGATCGCATATATTCCGACAAATTTTACGCACAATTTCAAAGCTCCTGACAGCTTTAGCCCGGCAGCGTTTTTTCCTCGCGGACCTCGTATGAGGCGCGCAAGTTTTTATACAAAATTCCGCTCTCTGGCTCCCGAAAATCCCATCCACCGCGGTTTATATTTAGGTCTGATCGAAAAACAGCCGGTAAACGCTCGCGTATGATGCGAAGAAAAATGAAGAATAATGGAGAGTTGTTGCGGAAAAAAATATTGGGATTGCCGGAAAGAGGAGAAGTTTGTGAGAAAAAGTAGAAAATGAACGAGCCGAGGAGAATCTACAGGAAGAAAGTAGATCATCCGGCCTCCGTCATTATAATCTTCCCCCATTTCCTTTGTCAAATCATTCGCTTCAAGAGCACGATATTGAGTGCACATCCCCGGACGAGGCTACTTTTCACCTCGGCACCCCGAAGACCCGAACGCTCGCATTTCGGCTATCCATCTTCCACTTGATTTTGCACTTTTAGCAAACCGGAAAAGCCTCTCTTTTCACAGTTACGTGGCGGAAATGAGCGATAAGCGAGGCCAGTTGGAACGGCCCATAAAGAACGATCGAGACTCGGCGAATATGATGAAACGCCCGCAGCAACTTTTCAACAAAGTTAAGCAATTCTCGAAACGACGATAATTAATTATAAAACCAATATTTTTCACGAAAATGATCGATATTTGTATTTCGGGCGTATTTTTACTCGAAAGTGAAGATGACAATTTAAACGTAATAACGTACAGCGACGAGCTCGAGGTCTCGACAAACTTTCGTGCAATAATAACATCTCGGCAACGAAGAGGCGACAAGAAGACTGAGGAAAAACACACACACACACGCACACACAGCCATTGGTACAAGAAACAAAAGACAGAAAAGAGAGATTATCGCTTGGGTATAAATTAACTCGTTATAATTACAGGGATCTGGATCTTATGGTGGAGTTTCGAGCTCGAATATACACGTATAATCAGTGAGCCTAATAATTCGTTTACGAGGTAGCAGCAGAGACGACGATTAATTCAGGAGAGAATGACATTGAGCATTGTAGAGAATTCTATTCGCGTGTTCGTACGATTCGTCGAGTAAAATAAAGATCCGGAGGTTGAGATTTGAAGAGGATCGGACACGGAGATTTGTTGAAAAAAATTGAAAAATTGGCAAAAAGCGTATCGAAGTGGAAAGTTTATTGAGAGGTTGATTAATTTAACTGGAGAGAATGAAAAGTTTAATTTTATTTGGAGATTTGTATAGTTTTTGAATGAGTTCGTAGGATGTAGCAGCGATTTGCATGGAAAATCGAGTGAATAGTTTGGCAACTGAGCCGAGCGGTATTCATCGTCGCAAAACGTCGATGGTTGGGGAACACGCGGGCGTAGGAATATACAAATGCCCTTGGACGATTATCCAAAGGGTAAAATTCTCTCGAACCATTCACCTGGCTACAGAGCATCAGAGTCCGATTTATAGTTACCAAGCGAATCGGATAACAGTGGTTGACGATGGTGGGGTCGTGCGGGCGGCGAGGAAAACGTTCGGAGGTAATAACACCGAGCCGTAATTGTCAAATAGTGTGCAACTTGAGCGTACGTTTTAACGCATTCTCCCCCGGCTCCCTGCTTCTCGCCCTGGCCCTTTTCAAACACGCAAAATCGGCTCGCGGCCTGCCCCATCCAGCAACTCAGTTCGAAAGGATTCATGAGCGCATGCACTCATCCCGCGTCATCTCCTCCCCTAGAAAGGGTCAAGCTCGTAGTTCGAACCTACACGTATAGACGACCGGAGCACCCACGTTAATACCCACGTAGACGCGCAGACTCGTGCGTATCCGCGAACGTGTGAATACCGTTCCGCAGTCGCGTATCCACACCATTGCGGAAAAGATATTTAAAGAGACACTTTTAGGAAGCGAGAAAAATATGTTGGAGTGGCATTAAAAAGTTTAACGTAGGTGCTGGGCCGTAACACTCGGCTGGGAAGCTCCGATGGTAAATTTACGTAGGGACACGTGTTTCTAGCGCTTGGCTCTCGTTAATAATGTAAAATCACGAATATGCAATAAAATAATGACAATAATAATGAATATGCGAAAAATATTTTAAAAAACTTGGTTCCCGAGCTTTCTGCCACGTCGCGGATGCGGTAGCGCAGCGAACGTGCGAACCGCCCACAATTCGCGCCGACTAATGATGGATATAGAAATTGCGAGGATTTGTCAGCGGCAACGAGCATTCGCGACGCGCTCATCCACTCGAAATTTGGGAACTAAATCGAGAAAAATGATGGAGCGTAATTCACGAGACAATGTCGAACGAGCGGCAGAGGGAAAATTTAATGCGGACGCGAAAACTGTGTGGACCAGCGGCTTTTCACAGTCGATTCTCCGGGACAGACTTATTGCTGCCGCGTTACATTATGTACGCGCAATATGAAAGGGGTAATTCAGGCACGAGGCAATTTGTCCATCGCCTCTAATTGGCTGGCTCGAACAGTCAAAGGACAAAGGCGTGGAGGAGCACTAACCTACAGATTGATGCAACGCAGGGCAGTGAGTCGAGTCACGCCCATGACGATAGTACTACGTACAGGCTATGCTCTATGTGCGGTAAGGTATATAGGGCAAGTGGAGAGTCTAAAACGAACCGGGGACAAAAGGCTTCGACAAGAGGCTTTTCTTCAAGTCCGCGCGACGACGAGAGAAAGCCCAGGTATCCATCTTGGCACAGCAGCCGCACCAACAAGGAATTCAAAGCAGCAAAAGCAGCAATTGTCCTCGGTAATGGCACGAAATTAAAGGAACCTCTTAAACATTTTAAATATTTACATATTTTTCGAGTTGCTCTCACTCGGTAAAAACGGTCCAGAGTTTGGCCGAGATGTTTCAACTTTTGCCGACACGTGCGGCATGGGTTTGATACGGAGACAGGAGGATGATACGAGCTGCGGATTTCCCCACGGACACATAAATCCCCGAAGGAACCTCGAATCACAAAAGGCAAAGCTTTAATTGAATAACCGAGGATACCGCCAGCCGGTAATTAAGAGACTCGGGTGAGCGACGATCTTTGCGAGTGTCAAGCGAGCAGGCTCATGCCACGACATACGCAGCAACCCACTTAGCTTAGGCGCGTAATTACTAGCATTCAAAAGCCCCAGCGTGGAGGGAACATCGGGTTTTGTTCACTGACAGATTCACCGAGCCTCTGTCGATGCGTACCAACGTATTCAAGATTATGTCATCGCATGGTCAACGGAATAATCGAGAACTAGAGAGCAACTGAATGGGTTATAGTGTTGAATGTCGGATCGTTGATGCTTCGAGCTGAAATATCTCGGCAATCACTTCTCATACCTATAGTGGTGGATTTTGGGCTGGGCGAGACATTAACGAAATTCTATGTCGACTCGTCTTTGCGGCTGCGGCGCCAAGTACGGGAGGAAATTCTTTTTGCATCTCCTATTCGATGTTTTTTTTTTTTTTTATTTAGCCACACGCGACATGATCGACCAGCAGAGAGCTCAACTTTAATGGATCAGAGCGTAAAACTGTCAAAGTCATGAATTACGCAAGGATTGCCGTGTTGAAATAGGAGACGTTGGTAAGCATCAGGTCCGGGGCCCTTAAGGGTCCTTGGTGATGAGGTAATGTCCGACGACAGGCTTTTCTCATGACAGTTGAATGTCATTACAAACGTTGGTAGGACATTTAACGATCGCGTCAAGTGGTAAAAAGCGTTGGATGGTTTGGTCGGCTGTAAGGTGGAGTGTCCGTCGAGGGAGAGGTCGGGTTATTCGGGATAAAAACAATGGGTTTATTCGTCGTTGAATCAGTGGTCAAGAGAATTCGCAGTAGCAGCTAGTACGAGGTAGAAACTCGTTTAGCAGTGTGGACCTCGGTCTCTGGCGACATCAAAGGATGGGGAGGTTACGTTGCTGGCTGCGAGAAAGAGACGGTCGGACGACACATTGACCCGTACTACTGGGAGCGTGTTGTGGTCGAGAAGATGAGAGAAGACAACAGAATGGACAAGTGAGAAAAGGAGGATGAAAGAAGGGCGGGAATGGAGATAGAAAGAGGAGGCTGCTTGAGGGGGGAGAGCAGCAGCGGACGAGAGGAAAAGGGGAGGAAAAGCGGTGGAAAGTGGGGTCGTATTGATCGCCATTAGCATCGAGTTGGTACGTCCTCGGTTTCCTCTCGCTTGGTATGATGTACTCTGGCGAAACGCGCGGTCTGTATACCCAGAATGCGGTATCATATTGGAAACAGCGCGCGGTAACAGTGACGGTGATGGCACGTTCTGTGTCTAGCCAACGCAATTTCGATTGGATAACCTCTGCTTCCTCCGGAAACCCTTGAGACTAAACAAACGAAGGGCCTGATACAGAAGCGATTGAGAATAAACGAATTCCACGGGAGACTTGAACGGGCTAACCATGTGGCGCCTTCATTCCCGAGTGTCTCTTTCTCATACGAAAATACATGAGGCCATCGAAATGACGTGTGCTAAAAGAAATTAAACCTCGAGATTATCACTGGCTTACAGAATTTTCCAGAGCTCTTTAAATCCCATGTGGACAACGTCCAAAGTCTCGCCAACCCTTTGGAGCTCAACGTTCCCCATCGAAAATGACATTTTTCATTAATATGCTCTCCGTATTCGCAATACACTCGCGTGAAGTTGGTAATTCCCCCTGAAGCCTGCATCAACCACATCAAAACCATTTTCAAATATTCCATGCAAATGTCACATTTCAATAGTATTGATAGTTGTAAAATGAGTTGTCCAGGTACACAAGGGCGGTTTGCAACCCCTCGACATAGAAAACAAGCCACAATTCAGCCGGTATAGCTCTGGGTTTCGTGCACACATTACTGCAAGATCAATTTTCGATGAGTCTCGTCTCGTTCCGCTGGTTGGCTGACCAGGACATCGCTTTCGATAGGTGCTGGCTTGGCTCGCTGGGAATTAACCAAGCGAACGAACAAATCTCGCTCAATCCAGAAATATACTACTAAACTTTCCATACGGTATAACGTTACCGCCTCGCCTGCGTGCATTACCGTTCTGCACCAGTATTTTCCACAACACTTTATCGAACTATATACATTTCATGTTCTAAATATATCCCTGAGCTACATAGAAACCTCATGTAACTGTGTGCTCATAAAACATGGTGTCAAAGTCCTCGCAGACTGGTGGACGCCCCGGGTAAGTATGTGAGTCGCTCATCAACTCCCGTATTGGCTTTCATTGATTTGGAACATGTGCACATGCATGTATTGATTATGGCTTGGGCGTTACATCGTGGGAGATAAAAATAAGAAACTTGCCACACCCGCTACGGATCATTGAGACCGCGTGTGCCCTTTTGTTGTAAGTTTGAACCACACGTTTGGCGAAATCGTAGCCTCTGGGAAAGACAGTTTGGTGTTCCGGAGCTTTCGGTAAGCAACGAATTATTCGTGAACCAATGTGCCAGATGATCGCTAACCAAACAAGGCCGAAGGGTCCACATGACCCGGATACTCTCATGCGTCGTACGGGGGCTCTTGTATATTAATGGGAGTATAAACTTTATCCCTATTAGAGGGCCACTTCTGTGTGTATGGAGAACAGAAGAATTAGTTACGAGCTAAAGACACAACATTTGCATTGAAAATGTATTCGACATATTTTTATTTACATTTGCCATATAATTTTGCGTAGTTATGAGGATGGATCCGAGTGGAGTTTGTTTTTCATGTTGATGTTTCGTTGGCAAACAGCGAGTGCTGTCTCCGTTTCGCTCTCTCGCAATGCTGGGGACATCATAAAGTGCGGGTTCGCTGTGTAAACCAGGTGACGAACGATGCTCATAACCGGGAGCATCCACTTTGAATAATGAAATGTATACCTCAGTAAAAATGTTGCACGGTGCACCGTTTACCGATACGTTTAATTGAAATGCACTTTTGTTAGTGAAATACCCAACCAACGGAGCTTAGCCTGTGATCCTCTAGCCACGAGACGATGAAAAAAGGCGTTGGATTAGATGGAGCGCAGAAAAGTGGTTGGACGATGCTCACGTTCGATAATGGCCATAGCCACTCGACCTTGTTCCCAGCAGCTGATAGACGAAGCTAACGAGCAAAAAAAATCGGGACTAAAAAGCTTGTAAGAACGCTTGGGTCACAGCAAACTGTTCACAATGGGCTCGCCTCGATAAGGAACATCGCTCAAAAGAAGATTGATCACCCAAAATATTCAAACTACAATCGCTATCGAAATGAGATAACCAGCAACGTCTCGGAGCAACTTTTAACTTTGATACAAATTCGGAAGACAATGACGTGTCATTTGGGACAACGCCCCGGGTTGTTCCTTCGGCAGAACCCAAGGGATAATCGTTTTCCTTTCATTCCTTCTCCCTCGCATCGAGTTAACATTGCCAGCTCTCGGGCCATCCCCCTAAATCTAGGTCGTCCCTGTATTCGAGATTGTAACTCTCGAGCCTATTTACAACGTCATAGCACGTGGTATCATCCGGTTTATTAGGGAACTCAAACTCTGTAGAAATGGAAAATTATACTTGGCTTTATACGCAAGAAATGTATTCAAAGTTGAAAACGAGGTTAGCGGGAAATGAAGAATCAACAACACTGCTGGCATCTTTTGTCACAGTCGAACGCGAATGTCGTTTACAAAGTTTCGGGCCAGCAGCAGACGTCTCGCTGCAATTTTCTTATTTCTCTTGTTACCCCCCCGCCCCGAGATGATTCCAACCCAAGCATTTCCACCAAATATACTTCGCAATTTAAGATTCACCGCGCTTCTCGCTCTAATAGTCCACCATACTAGATACTCGTATTTTACGAATAAACTTGGCAAATCCCAACGATTCCCCTAAACTACGTATCGGCTTGACTAGTTTTCATTCGTCAGAAAGTTTCCTCGATTTAGTCGGTTTTAGATGAATTGTTTTTAGAGTTTCCAAAGCCGCAAAACCACCGGGAACATTTTAACTTGCAGACAGCAGTGCAGAAGGATAGTTAGTTACATCACTTTGTTCGCTTCTCCGTGTCTTCGTCTGTAACGCTCTCTCCCTTTCTCCTCTCGTCCATGCTGCGAAATCTCCGTTTCCGAAGAAACTTGAATACTTTCGAATGGTTCTATCATCGAATCGCGAGCTTATTGGACAAGAAAGTGTCGAGGGACTATAGCAGGAGATTAAAACAAAGTGCTGTCGAATGAGAAGGAATTAGGTTGGGGGATTCTCCGAGTTTAGAGGTCTCGAGCGTTCGACCGTTGCTCACGAAGGATTCCCGGATGGAATGAATTGCCTTGGTGTAATCGACTCGGTATAGGTCGAACTGGAATCGGAGATATTTTCGTTGAAAGCGAATAAAAGTGGAAATATTTGTAACGTACGATGTAATCCTCGGGGTAGAGGAAAGCAGCTCGCTTCAGTTTCAACGTACAGGAATTAAACAGTACCAATCAACGAGGCATGCGATATCGTCTGACACTACAGACACAGTCTAGCTTGGTCAAGCATTCCCGTGAGTGTGCTCAGCACAGTCTGATGAGAAATAGCAGCTTGTAAAGCATTGAATATTCTGACCACGAACATTCTCACAGGGTAAACAGTGCGAGGAAGGTAATAAGGCGTATGTATATATACGTATCGAGTTTCCATCTTGCTTTTCCTGGTGATGTTGCTTGGCGAGTATCAAAGAGAATGCTGGGGTAAGAGCAACTTTGACTGGAGCCCTGGTATGTTGCGCTGCTAGTTGAATGCACGAGCTTCATTGGCAACGATTCGCCAAATGTGGGCAGACCCGTGCAGAGTCACACACAGATCTATCAGAGGCGCTTAGGATGCTGTTTACAGAGACCCAGCATTACACAGAGATATATTAATGAGGCAAACCTGATGGGAAGAAAAAACGCAGCGTTCCTGGACTCCGTTATCCCCGGAAGGGAGTCAATCAAAACGAAAGCTAGGCTCCGAGCGATGGGGGACGAGAATAAGGGCGGCGAGCTTGGTCAAGAAAATTGAATCGCAACGATCCGATGGGCGATCCGATGTCTCTCATTTTTTCTTCAGGATCCCTTGAACGAAATTAGCGAATGCTTCGTGTATTGTAGACCCGAGTTTCGCTCCACACGTCGCTTCCGCTCTTCATTTGCTTTCAGTGATATTTGCTTGCATAAGTTTGCTCTTTCATCCCTTATTAACATACGCGAGCGATGTGTCCACTGGAGCTTCATCTCACCGAGTTTTGCCGCGAGTGTGGACGTGCCAATTTTTCTATTCGTCTGCGTCAACATTAAGCGTGCGCGCGCGGAGTCACGGTTGCTACGGAATAACTACGTTCAACAGTCACAGAATGTAAACGCGTTTGCTCGACATTTCATCATGCACGATCCTGCGGCAAAGGCTCTCTTTTCTATGTGTGTTTGTCTAAATATGTACGTCCCGTCATGTACCCGGGAATTTTTTGGCCGCTCCGTTCGAATTTTCGATAAACAAGCGAATTATCAAATTTTTACCACGAGCCACCAATTCGACGATAAATTGTAAAAAAAAACAAAGAAACAATTCGTCTCGCGATAAGATCGTGCCCGTAAACTCAATCAATGCGTCCAAGTCGGGGCTGTAACTGTAAATCTCAATATTCACGGGGTTTTTTTAATTACTGGAATCTCAAGGCTCGGGAGCTTCCGTTGTTTATGGAGAAGAATAAATGTCCTCGGCAAGAATAATTTATCTTTGGAGGGCGTTGAGTCATTCGTCCAGGATAGAGAACTGGATCAGAGGAGGACGCGTGGGCGTTGAATAGTGTATAATTGAAAGATGTTGCGCGCATTGTTTCTCCGGTGGTTGGTATGCGAAGCTCATACTCTATATATAGGATGAGAGTTAAGGGAGAGAAGCGAAAGAGAACAGATATTTACCGATTACACAGGGCCATCTGTCATCTCGGGGCTTTCAACGTCATACGTATATCTTAACAGCATCACAACCGCAACTCCACAAATGAGGAGATTCTCATTCTCTTAAGGAATCTTCGTGAGCTCGTGTGTTTATTCAATCTGGTGACAGTAGCAGAAGCCACACCTTGCGAAACGAGCCTATAGTGAGTGTGTTTCCAGCAGAATGTGTAAATTTTCGTGTGCGCACACTAGTCCTGGCTCTCTCCGGGGATGAGGCTTTGATTCTGCAATATTGCCTCAGATTTCACACCCAAATTAACAGTCGCATCACACCAACGGTATATACATTGGAAAACGTAGAGATAGCGGCATTTTGCAGGAACACGAGTTTCCGCAAAGTCTCCCAGAAATCCTGGAGTTGCAGTATCGCAAAGCTGCATCGCGGGACAAGTGAACTTTGTATTCTCGTGTAAGCGTTGATTGTGCGCTGCGATGCCGTTAATCAATATTGGAAGAAATACGAGCGTTCGCGAAGGAAAACGGCGCGTCCGGAGGGATGACGAGAAAACGAATTGGAAGGAAAGAATCGCGAGCTGAGAAAACGGATCAAAGGAATTGGAAGACCAATCATCATTACGAAGATCGATGCGAGAGAAGTCGAGGCTGTAAGAATAAAATAAATCTGTGAGTTAAGTGAAATGAGGAACGAGACTCTGCGCTTCTGATACAAGAAAGAAGTAAAAATTTAACAGACGCAGCAGCTGGAGCAGCGTACTTGGGAGAACAACTCGGAAAGAGAGAAGGATTCGGGCTCGCTGATAATAAAGAGGTACGCCTGCATTATCGTCGAGGAGACCAAAGAGTCAGCGAAGAGTAGCGGAACGCGAAAAGGGAAAAACGTGCCAGAGTGAAAAAGATGAAAAGATGGAGAGAGAGAGAGAGAGAAAGACTGCCACCAGGGTGCTCGAGCAGTGGGACTAGAGGGAAAAGCAGCAAGCTTTATCTTCGACATTCGCACATAGAAAAAAAATAGAGAGTGGGTGAGGGAGCCAGGAGAGACGAGGGGATTCGTCAAAAGTAGATGGATGGGCTGAGTTTTAGCAAACCAGGGAGTAGCAAACGGAGATGGCGACGACGACGACGTTTGTACTTTTTCTTTACAGGTAGACGCACCGATAGAGAATGAAAGAGGGGAAAAAGGGACGGAGGATAAGAGAGGAAGAATATGTTGCACAATTTTATCGTTTGATCTAGTCCAGACTCGCGACTATATATTTACCGAGGAAAAAAATTAAAAGAGAGAAGAGCACACAAAACGACATCGTCGCATTCTCGTTGAATCTCGAAATAGGAATGAATATTGCTGGGATAAGCGCGAGATGAAATAGCGTATACATGACGCGCAAGTATACTTAGAGGCTTGATTTCGACAGAGCCAAGCGCAACTTGTGTACGTGCCAGAGTACAAGCTCCTTTCTCAATGTGAAACACTTTTAGCTCAGAAAGCTGCATCGATCGGAGCTTATTGAAGGTGAATAACTTTTTAAATATTTCTTTGCCATCAATGATAATGGAAAAACCAAGAGTTTCATACGATCGCGAAGTTTGCATCGTTCAAATGCAACAGAATTCCGTCTTTTTTTTGGTCAGGACCATGAGACGATTTTTTTTTAAGATCCAAAGAAAAAATTATTACGAAAATTGTCACACTTTTTTAAAATGAACAAATAATTAATTTAAAAAAAAAAAAAACATATTTTCCGTCTCGCCCTAACGTTGCGAACTTCAGTTTTTTTTATTTTTCATTTTTTTTATTGTGTGGCAATTCCTTGCCGACTCGACGATGAACAAAAAGCTATTGGAGCGACCGCTGGAATGCGGACGAGTTAATTACAAATTGGGCAAGATTTTTCGTCCGGGGGCCGATTGCCTATCGCGGGAGAAAGTCATGTACGTTTTTGGAGCGCCGAGTCACCAGGAGATGGTACAGAAGCTCACAGCACGTCGAGGGTTCCGGCGTTGGTTATCTCGTGGAAAGATTGCGATGCGGTTGCCCCCGGAGAGAAACTAGAGCGCGATAATGGAAACGCGAGTATCGATATGGATGTGAGTGTACGCGTGGGTTTTATTGAGAGAGTCTCGAAGAAAGAAGATCCTCAAGGCTCTGGATCGAACGGAGCATATGGCCGCGAAAAGCACGGGAGAAAGTGAAATAAAAATCGTCAGAAGTATCAGTTACAAGCAGAAGGGCTCCAATCAATCCTCCCTCAAGCCCTCAACCTGCTAACGCGCTTTCCACTCAAAAGGCTATTGCGAATTGATATTGTTTACCAGAGGCGCCTCCGTCGAGTGCGAAATACGAGACGGGCCAAGCTTTCGACATGTTTACTTTCAACTCTCTCGGTCTCTCGCTTTCGCTCCGAGTCTTGCTCGAGTTTTCTCCGAGACATACTTGATCAAAGGACCTCCTCCGGGCTCTTGTGGAGCGAAGAAAAACAATGAAATCGATGAAAGAATGATTTTTTTAAATCGTTGCATAAAATATGGGTGTAAAAATAATAGGAATGTGGTGTTTGCCGGGTTGAAAACTTGGGCAAATGTGCGGAGAGTCGTAGACTAATTAAAAGAGTAATAAAATGCTTGAACTCGCGGGTATGGAGTGACTGCGAATCGCATAATATGGAAAAGCTCTCATTGCCTGGGTAACGTGGTAAAAGTTATAATTCCGAGGATGTTTGTTCAGTTATGTCCCGCAGAAAGCGATGTTCCGTATTATATGGGAAGCAAGTTTCGAGCATCGAAGCGAAGCTCATGAAAATTTGTTACTTCGTAACTTACGTCATGGTGCATTAAATAAACGGTGCGCTTGAGACCCCACATGGCATAGGTGCTTCTATTGTAATGCATATAGACATTGGAACATAGGATGTTACATCGAAGTTGCATCAACAGCTCACGCGTGTTCGTCAGCAGGAAAGAGGACAGAGAGAGAGAGAGAGAGAGTGAGAGAGGGAAAGGGAGTAAGAGTTGGAGGCATCGTTCGTGTTGGATTATCCTTGGGGCTAAACCGAGGAATGACTTTGCAAAGTGAAAAGCGAGAACACACCTGAACTTGAGTACTATATACGAGAAAGTGTACAGAGTATGCACCGACTTGACGACGTGCCGATATTGTTCTCGTTCTACTAGCCTAGCCAGGACACATATATAGGAATATATAGAGAGGCGACGTACGCAGACACATAAGAGCACAGCCATCATGTGCATACGATATGCATGGCCCGGAGACTCAATTTTCTCGTCGTTAAACAATTCAGGGTTTAATATCGTGGAGCGGCAAGAGAACGATAACAGCGAAGACTGCGCTTGGTATTCTCGAAGCCCCCGCGCGTCTCTCCTTCCGAACTCGGCACATACATGCCAAGAGCTAGGGAGCAAGATATTCGTCCATGCGAAGGAGAAAAGTACAGAGAAAACGTAGGAAAACACGTATGTGCTCTCGCTGGCAGTGCAGCAGCACCGAGGAGTGAGCGAGTACGAGCACGAGCTCCGAGGGATAAAAGGGTGAGCGGGTTTAGCACGCGATGTTAGAGCCGGAAGCAAAGGAACAGCTCTTTAGGTGCTCTAAACAAAATGGGAGCGCGAGAGGCAAAAGCTCACCGGGAGCTTCTCAAGCTATGTTCCACCTCCAGGCGAGGCTGCTGCTGTTTAAGATGCAGATTGCACCACCCGCTTGAGATATAGTCACGGTTTCACTGCATATACAACCGTACTCTGTAGCCGAACGGTAAACACGCTTTTCCTTTGTATTCTGGCCCCCAGGTATCGCCCGTTTTCTTTGACCCCGACCTGGTCCTGCGCCTCGCACACCTTTCCCTTTCGAATAATACAGCCGCGATGGTCTGTACAAGCTTCTGCGCAATACATCGTACACTTTTCGAATTTCACGTCAATTTATCGAGTCGTTAAATAATCCTGCAGACTTTATTAACTTATCTTGCGGAGAAAGAATTCATTCTCTTGTGATTCGACACGCGATTGGACGGAGCCAATCTCGCGGTCCTGTCGGGGAGGCTGTATCGCAGCGACGCCGCATGAATCATCGTCACGCCTTGACGAAACGAACAATTTTTTAGGCAGTAGATAAAACTTTCACTCAGCCTTGAAGTTCCGAGACGAGATAGCCGGTATTTATTGGTGAAAATGGCGTTAATATCCTGCACTTTTATCCCAGAGCCTTTCACTAAAGCTTTGTGTGTGTGATTTTTGCGGCGTATGCGTGTAGCAAGGTCTTGCACCAACGAGTCAAGGCATTTCGGGGGCCGCTAAAGAAACGAAACGCAGCCCAGACTTGGATAATAACTCGTTCGAGGATCAAGTTGAAACTGCTATTAAGACCCTTACATACGCGTAAATATATATATATGAAAAGACGAGTGTAGAACTCGTGGGAATGACGGAGTTTAAATCTCATTGGAACATCCTCTTGTGGTGGGCAATGTGGTCATTTCCTCCTCATTAAACTGCATCTCGAAACATACTTGGCTATGGTTTATAAGTTACTTCGTATATATGGGATCGCACGGTGTGTGCATCGCGTATATATATACAAGTTTATAATATTATACGTTGAGTTTCAGTAGCTCGCTACGTTACGCTACAGCAATCTTTGTGCAGCACCTCGAAGCCCCTTAAGAAGTGTCTCTTTCCGTGTACAGACGAGGGAGGACATTACTGGCAAGCGCATAGAGTCGTGGCAAGTTCATTAACGATCAACCAATTGGCCATGTGATACTTCTGGTATGTCAAAAAAAAATATCTCTCAACCGCTCTCTGCTCGGCTTTTCCTCTAGTCTGACGTGTTTTTGTTTGCTCGCCACAAATGCGAACGAGGAACGATATAAAAAAGTGTGGGGCTTCGAATTATTCTGAAGATGAAAGTGGCACCTGAGGAGATTGGCGGAAATGGAGGGGAGGGGGGGGGGGGTGAAAAAAGTTATTAATGCGAAAAGGCGAGTCGTTAAAGACGATCGCGTTTTCATCGATGAGCTTTTTCACGAGTATAAATGAAGGCTCGGTCAAGAGGATGAAGGATATTGGAGACTGGAGGGCTACGAAGAAAAATGAGAGCTTTCACGATCGCGTAGAGCCGGAACAAGGATCTCGAGGCGTAACGTTAAAGTTATTAAAAGTTGCGAGTGGCTCGTAGAGACGCGATCCTGGCTTCTCCTCGTCGTTGCTCTGCCCCCTCTCATACAGCTTTTTCTCAATCTCGTTCAAGTGAGGTTGAGAATAAAGGTTTTCTGGTTTCTTTGCCGTCGCCCTTCGGATGATACCAGATCGGAGATGCCGTGGCCACGACACCGCCGCCGGAGTATATCTGGCTAATCGAGAAAATATTACAGCGTCCAAGACGGTTTATGGTGTGAGCCAGAGGCTATATAGCGATTGCTATTACACGAGCAGAAGACTGGATCGCAAAGGTCGTTGAGGCAAGACCGGGGGATGAATCATGAGGGTGGACGATGTAGGGTTGATAGACCGAGGGATGCTGCGAGAAAGAACAGCCACTCTTTCCCCCACAACTTATTTTCACCAAGTCATTTTGTTTCATCGAACAAGCCACTGCATCGTTGCACTGCAGTGTCTTGCATAAAAATGGACTCGACGATTGTCGTCGTTAGACAATTCTCCGGTCGCGTGAGGCAGATATTCGTTTCTAAAGAAAAATACGAAGCAATGGCGAGTGATTTTGTCTTTTGAGATAAAATTTTCCCTGGATTCGTCCGCCAGGAAGATTGTTTTTTGCAGTCATAACCGCTTCCGTTTATCAACGAGATGCACACGTGGTTAGTTCGCGCGAAAACGTTAATACACTGTGCTCTTTGTCCGCCGTCATCACTTCTATTTCATTTTATTTTATTTTTTTCCAGCACACATTTTCTCGCTACCGCGAAAATTGCGTTCGCACAACAGGCTCGCGCTTTGCCAACCATCCGGACGAGCCACGAAGCCACTTTCATCAGTATCGCGTAACCAAATAAAAAGAAAGGCGAGAAAAAAATCTCGTCGGCATACAAAACACTACAGAGACACGCATAACGACAGCGGAAAAGGATCGTATGCGCAACAAAGTGCACGTTTACTGGAGATAACGAAAGAAAAGAAACGAAGCCTGGGACTCTGCATATTATCGCGAGTTCATGTCGTTCTTTCGGGCTGAACGAAATCGCCACCCGGCATGACAGATCGATCGCTTGATGGATCGCATTTTTTTGCCTCCGTCTCACGCTTTTTTCAAGACATTCCTCGACTGGAATTCGCACAAGCAAAAGGTTCGCTTCTGAAGTGTCATCGAGCAGACTAAGACGCGAACTCATTGTGTTTCGTAATGAAGGAATCCCGGTCGAGTGTTTGTGACTGAGGAGAGAAGTGAATTGAATGATTACGGCGAATCGATTGGAAAACATTCGGATAAAGTGTTCTCGGTATAACCACAAGCTCCTCGCGACACAGAGTTCACCAGGAGTTTGTTGAGCGATTGACGCGCGAAAGTAGCAAAAAAAAAGGAGTTCTCTTTGGCCTGGAACAAGGTCCGGCCTCTTACCGTTGGTAAAAGCACGAGCAGCGGAATTTCAGAGACGGAAATAACGAGGAAGCAATTGTGTTACAAAAGGAAAGTAAACGAATGGCAGGATAAAAGGACGATTTGTGCAAAACAGTGGAAAGAATAACGAAGGAAAGTGGAGTGGGCATCGAGAAAAGAGAGGGAGGGGGGGGGGGGGAGAGAGAGAGAGAGAGAGAGAGAGAGAGAAAGAAATGAAGAAAAAACGAGAAAAGTCGAATGCTGATGGTCATCACGCTGATGGAGCAAAAAACGTTGTTCGGTCTGGCTGCTGCGCGCATTCCAGGTCCAAGGCGTGGAAGGTATAGCCTCGGAAGTGGGGGTATGAGCCACGCTTATGCCGAGAAGAAGAGAAGGGAGTGAGAGCGAATAGTGGAGAGGGAACGAGGAGCTGGAAACGTAAAGTAACACGAAGCGTAAAGTAGCAGTAAGAAACTTGGAAACGTCGCGTCCACCCACATGGGGATGGGAGAAGAATTCTTCGAAAAGAGACTCGTTCCAGCTCATCGATCTTCAAACATATTGTACTAAATCTCCGTGTACTTTGTATCAATCGACCTGACAAATATTCGACTGTATACCGGCCAAACAAACGCCTCGATCTGTGTCAACATTTTCCTTTCCTTGTACGATCTCAAGAGAAAAAACAAAACAAAAAAACAACAGAATCTTTTTAAATGGAAAACTTGGCATTGGCTCGTCTCATTCTCAATCCAGACCTGGACCATCGAAACACGAGGAGAGGAGACTGTGAATTGGCATGTACCTGATACAGATAAACTAGAACGAGTCTTCCGATAAGATAGGAATCATCGCATCCAACGATCGTTACAGGCAGCGGTTCAGTAACAAAACTAATTTAGCTTGTTCGTACAACAAGTCGATTCCTATCAGCTATCATCAAAGTATCCGAATGCGATTGGTTACAAATGTGTATTTGATCACCACAGTGGTTAATTAACTGTCGGGGTAGCTTATGAGCTTGATAAAAATGGTGTTATTCATCCAGGATGCATATGTTCAGTAAAGATCCATCGAAATCTGAATTCAAGGCAAATGGGAACAGGTTTAGAGTAATTATTCATCGGGCCTAATTGGAAATCTTGGAGTTGGATGTTCAGCCTCGTCGATGTGTTCCTATAGATTGTACAAGTACAATTACATCTCGTGCCTTCATTTATGTTTGTAAGGAATAAGCACCACTCCCTACTCTCTGTCACGCCATGTCTCTTCCTCGTCGTGCCTGATTTATGCTCCAGATCATGAGTCGCGACTACTTGCGAGATCGCATTTATAATATAAGGTTATGGCCAAAATCTCCGATGTGCCAATGATATGAGTGCCGATGCCAATGAGTGACCAATCATTGGAGAAACGATCCGATAGAATTTATAGTTTACTAGAGCGTCATGATCGACATAAAACCTGAAAATCCAGCTGGGTTACATCCACTTTGTCGAGGAGGAATAAGCGTGCAAAGGAGCAACTCCGGCGAGGGTGAAGTTAGGCCAGTCGATGACGACGATGCAGTGAGTCTTGCTGCTTGTGCTATTCGCAGAATGCATAGAATCTTGCCGACCTTCGTTCATCACACGATTTGCCTCTGAACGGAATGCGTCCTGTAAATAGCTCACGACAAATTCCGTTCAAGATGTAATCACGTTGATTTGGATGGTCATTTGGAATACTTAGCGGAGAGGATCGATACAGAAAGTGGAATAGTGCGAGGATCAACATTATTACGATCTATCGAATCAGTCATTTCTGAACCTTTGCTCGTTGCCAATCCCTAAATCTACCGATAGATTTCCTCCTTCATTATCGTTAATTACTCTCTGGTCTGGTGTCTCATTTTCGGACGCTGGAGCTTCCAAAACACATCAAACCCGAGGCTCCTTCGAGGGTCCAACGAGAAACAATTCATCATCGTCAAACCTCCAGCTTCCGTCTTTCTGTCCCGTTCCCACTGTGACCTAATAATCCAGGATGATCAGTAAAGATCAAAGGAGCTTCGATACGTCGATGTGACGAAATGGTTTAAGGAGGATCCGTGTGCACACATTTAACACATTTGTAGATAGAAAAACAGGTTGATTGGGAAAAGGAGAGAGAACGCGTCAGCGAGTTCTTCCCACGCTTCCCACGTTGCTCTATCCATCTTACTCGCTCCGTCGACTCCGTTCCTTTATTCCGGTCTCGCGTACATAGTCGTTGATAATCAGACGAATCTCTGGTATACCGCGCATTAAAAGTGTCGTGGAGGTTTTACCAAGCGTTCGACGATGTTTCTCAGGAACCGAATTAACTCAGCGTGACCGTAACCGAGCCACGTGGTGGCAAGTAAAACAAGTTCAAAGTATCAGTAACTATACGATCGTGTGTAATCTCAGCCATCGATGTGTACACACGATCGTTCGATGAAGTTTTTTCAACGTTTTTAAAATTTCGGACCGTGAGGAGCACGAAGTTGCTCAAAAACTCGTGTAAGTTGGAGCAATTTCGAGAAAATTTGGTGAAGAAAAAGTCTGTGGCATTCACGACGACGGCTAACAACTCGCCTGATCCGCAAGTCATCATCCGGTCTAGACGTCGCTCTCCACATCGAATGTGTTTCAGGACGAGGATCCAACGACAAAAGTGTGAGTAATTTTTTATCTCAAACACCGGAGCGATCGTCAGAATTCAATCGTTTGTTTTTCTTGCCCCTCTCCCTCTTTTTATTCTCTCCAGTGGATCCATCAGCGCTCCGGTTCATCGAAGACGAGGGTCGCGCGATCTCTACGAAAGGCTCTGGATCAACTAGTCCGCAAGATACGACGGTGGATCGATGCGAACTCAAGCAGCGGAGGGTCGAACCAAAGACTCATATCGAATCTGGCAGATTACGTGGATTCCGGAGAGCGAACGTTACGTCCAAAGAGATTGCAACTTTATGATGAAAGACTCGAGCTCCATAACCGATCTAAAAGACTCGGATAAGTTTATGACCTCTGGTACGAATGGTGAGGGGATACGAGGGATTATTTATACAGTTACTTTGTCTGGATACATTTATGTATAATGCGGATATTTATTTTTGGATAGACTCATAAGATTCAACTCTAAAACACAACTTAATCCGGTCAAACCGGTTTTACGTATCGACAAAGGCGTTCTCGTACTTTCGGTCTGGCCTCTTGGTACTTCCACTATTATACGCTGTTTTTTTTATTTTTTTTTTTATTCAAATCTCTCGACCAAGCTCATTCAAACTCTCGGTCCATTCACTTCTCCATTTACAAAGCATGAATCTATATTTTTCGGTATTAATCCGTACTGTTTGATAATAATATGTTGAGCATCGTCAAATAACCGGAGCCAACTGCACTGACGGATTGACGACGGTGTTGGCTACGCTAGGAAAATATTTAATAACTCTGTCGACCAATATGCCCAAGTTTGATCGTATTATTTGATGCAACAAAAAAAAAAATGAAAAATTCAAAGCGTGTATTATAAGAAAACATATGAGTTACGGTGGATGCAAAAACTTATGTACACACACGTCAACCTGTTATGAATATTCATGGCTGGACCCCAAGTTACATATTGCTCTTTATAAATCGCTCTTACGTCATAAATATTCATAAAAAATATTGGATATTTTATTGTTTGTGTACGAGGGTTATTGAAAAATGGAAGCGCCAGGCTTGCTGGAGTGTGGGAAATTGTATTTATGTTAACATGAATGTTCAGCTTGTGTCTGAATTAAAATGGAGCCTCAATACTCCAATCCACTCAAGACTTGAATTTTGGAAATTATGGCAATTTTCGTTGTTCAATTTTGTTTTATTGTCCAGATCAAATATTCGAAAATAATTACGAGCTCTGTTCAAGAAAAAATGGAATTTCGTTGCATTCCGACGAGGCAAACTTCAGCACGATCTTCAAATAAAATGCTGGGAATGGTGTGAGAAATTTTGATAAATAAAATGGGATGCGTCATCGCAATTTTTATTGGCAATCTATAAATTTTAAGGGAGTCGTAAGAATCGTGAGCACACACGAAAGTGGCTACTTTTGGTGGCTGGTAATTTCTTGCTTGCACGTGATTCGTGCTACTCCATGAGCGTCTGACGTTGAACCTTCACTTGGCGTAAGGTTTTCATTCACATCCTGGGCTTTCGCTGTCTCTCTCTCTCTCTCGCTCACTCTCGTACAAATGTGTTGGTAAAATGTCGGTTTCCTTGGGAGAGGCTGCAGGCCAGATGGAGAATCTCGAGTGGGGATTTAATGATGCTGCAGGAGGTGGGCAAGATCCATCCAAAGATACGCTACTCTCGGTGTATACCTGTCTTTATTAAATTGCCCATAGCCCAACGATGGATAAGCAAGAAAATTCATCTCTCGTAGACTCTGGAGCAGATAGACGAAGTGTAAGGCCGCGGTGGGCGCGATTGATGCGACTAAATGAATGAAAAGTGAATGAAATTCTGGACCTCGAAATATATAGGGCACCGAAGCGCGCCGAGAGGAGAATATGGCAAAATCCTGGATAAATGTCGAGTTTTGAGAAAAGTTAAACTTTCCAAGTTGGTTAATAGAGATATCGATGTGAGCTTGTGAGTTTTGTACGTTGGACTCGTAGCTCGTGCAAAGCTCGTGGAACGAAAATATGATTCGTCCATTCTGAGAAGCATATAGCGTCCAATTGAAAGGATTAGATCGCGGAGAAGACGCTGATAAAGCAGAGGATTGAGCATGTCTGACTGAGAAAGGCATGACCTTAGAGAATTTCTGAGCGAGAGTGCGTTCCAGTAGAGCCTTTTGTCTGTTAGGTGGAGTTTCGTATACGCGTGGCAGCGGCAACATTGTGACGCTCTGTAAGATTGGCTTCCGAGCGGATGATAGCCCCCCGAGCGTTATGAACAAGTTCCACACTCGTGGAATGGGTCTGTGGCGATCGCGGGAACACAAGCAAGACCGGAGATGAACGTGGAGCGAGGAGATGAAAGAGAGAGAGAGAGAGAGAGAGAGAGAGAGAGGGCGTAGAAAACTTTGGCCGAATCGTGTCGAAGGTAAGAAGGAAGAGGAAGAAAAATAAACGGTTTAATGTGAAGAAAGAGGGACAGAAAGTGGACTGAGTACACTAAGAGAGCAGAAGGGTGTAAGAAGAGAGCGAGAGGTTTTGCCCTCCCTGCGTGCTTGTGTAACGGTGGAGTGTACGGTGTGTGGCTGTGCGCAAACTGCAGGTGCACAGGCCCCTCTGAAGGAGCGCGCATCGCTCCGTGGTCACTCGTCGTTCGCGTGGCGCTGAACAAGGACGAAACGTACCAATGACCTCGCTCCTAACAAAGACAGAGAAAACAGGGAATAACCGGTTTTCAACCGAGTATCGGACACTCTTTCTCCTTTGCTCTCTCTCTCTCTCTCTCACTCGCTGCTTTCATCTCTTCTCTCTGCTCTTCCTCACCATCGCGCTCCTCCTCATTATATACATATATTCAGTATCATTATTTTACCAGCATTTTTTGTAGTGCCTTATTTTATATTTCGTTTTGTTACAACGTCCGGCCTCCTGCGAATCGAGATTTGCAAATACTGATGCTGACTGAAACATCGAGCATTTTGTGCTGCAGGATCGAGTGCCGAGGCCAATATCATCCAATATCAATATTCGCTTGCGTACACCCAACAATTTGCACTCTAGAAGAGCAAAGTTGCCAGCAGAATAAGAATATATCTTTTCATAGAACTACTACGAGAATTATAAGGCGTTTGAACGGAAACGAATAAGAAGGGAGCGGGACAATGTAGTTTTCTACGAACGAAAACGTTTATGGGGAAAATTAAAAACCGATCTCATGTTTCGTGTGGTTAATAAAAATTTTGAGATACAATCTCAAGTCTGCAATGTTTTTTTTCCTCTCCATTTATATTTTTAACATGCGGGTACTAAAATTTTACGATGTATAGGAGAGACCGAGGAGCATGACACGACGGAGAGGCGGTCGCTGTTGAAATTTGGATAATTAAGGAGTCGAGAGGTACAAGGAAAAATGAGAGACAACGACGAGAGAGCAGACGAAACTAAAGACGCGAGTTTTATGCTGGAGATTCTTGGCTTTGCTCGTGAGCGAATCGGCTCGATTTACTGCTCTCTTTGCCTCCTCGAAACGGGATTCCATCGTCAAGACGAGAGAGAATCTCTCAGAGTTGTTCGCGGAGTGTAGTTAAGGTCAGGGCGTCGTACAACTCGTTCTCTCGAAAGAAAGAAACAAACTGGATAACGATTGACAGTAGAAATAAATGAGAGCTGGATTACCGGGTTCCGGAAATTTTAAAAATATATTTCGTCGTGATTGACAGAGCAGATAGCTTTGCAATTGCAGTGGAGAATGTTCTGTGCAGTTGGAAAATTTGACACTCGCATAAACGATCGTCCTTTCGCGACTTTCAATGCGGCGTTTTGCTCTCTTTAAATTTCATCAATGGACCAGTTGATCCAGCATTTCAAGTCCATTCAGACGTTATCTAGATCGGATGTTTCATTCGGTTGAGATAAAAAGAGTGTGGAAAGAATGGGAAAGAGGATAATCCTTGAATTATTTTTACCGGTATCTCGGGGAAAGTGCATACGCACGAATTTGTTTCTGGCGTGACGGAGCAAAGGATAGACACACGATATGGACACATATGAGAAGTCTGCGGCGTCGAATTGAGGCAACGCCGTTTGGCTCACGCTTCTCCCTTGTGGTTTAATATCAAAGAGCCTGTGAACAACTCTCGCTTATATTCTGTCTTTTGCTCTTTGAGAAGAGAGTAGCCGCAGGATGCGGTCAACTTGGTCTCATCGTATGCGAACAATTCAAGCTCTCGCTTCATCACGCTTGTTCGGTTACCTGCTACACGAGAGGAGTTGGTCAATGTTGCCAACTCGTATAACCATCCCGAGACTCGAATTATACATGCCTACTTAGCTGTATATATATTAATAAGCATACCATACGAGTTTCGTGTTGGTAAGACCGTGTGAAGTTGGAGATTGATCGTTGTGAGAATATTCGAGAGAGAATGATCCCGTTCTTGGCCAACCTGAGATGAGGCCAACGAGACGTACCGAGAGCTGGCAGGGCTACCCAATCCTTTGTATACTCGTACTTTTCCCGCATTGGTTCCGATCCACCGAGCAACTCGGTCCATTTGCTCTATAGTGACGAGTTGTTTTTTTTTTTTTCTCTTTCTTTTTCGTTCAATTTTTACGGAATGATGAAGAATCTTGCTGCGGAATCGCGCCCAAGAAGTCCTATCAAAGGTTCGAGTAAATTGGGCGTTCATAATCTGCCTCCCGCATCGAGTTCCGTACGTAAAAACTGTTGGGGAGACAGCCTAGGCCTGTGAGAGGGAGGATAAACGTTGCTAATTCGAGCAATTCGGTCTACAGAGTGGAGCTCGTGGTGAGCGATGTTAAGCAGTAGGAATTGCGCTTGACCAATGAAAAAAAAAAAGCGATCCTAAGAATCGTCCGGTGTGTAATAGTCGCAAAGTAGATAATGCACCAGCGGGGTCCAACCGCAATTTTTTGTATCGACGTTAAGCAGCTATTTCGAAGGCTCGCGAAGATGCATCTTTCCAATGAGTTCATCAATCGTTATATCGCTCTACCAAGTTTGTAACCACGTGACTATACGATGAGGCCAACTATATATGAGAAATATTGCGATTGCATGTTTGTACCTGGATCGCGTTGATATGGGTGATAAATACTCGTGTGAGAGTGGAGAACGAGTTGAGTCGATTATCGCGCGGAGGAGCCAAGACACGAGCAGTACTCGATCGCGCGCCAATTAACTTGCCGCTCGACGGTGATGGTGATTCCTTCTGGTGCCAAGGTCACGTACAACCCTCGATCCTTCATCATCATCATCAACATACATGCTTCTATTTATTGGAAACCTGCATAGAATGTCATGTACAAATCAAGCTGCATTTTCCTCTGTATATACCAAGTGCTAAATGGGAGGCGGTAATTACGTTTCTTTTACTCCTCGCCATGCATAGTCGTGATGCCTGGAATGACATACATACGAGCAGTTTTCCGTAATGTTTTCAAAGAAAACCGATGGCTTGTTTCTTCGAATCGTTAAAATGAAATGGATTTTTTTGTTTGTTTTCATGCGACCTCCCTCGATGTTTTAACCGCGAACGCCTGGCAAACTTTATGAATCTTGCCAGCATGGGACGATCTATCGATTGGGAATCGTGGGATTGATCCAATTAGACGAAAAGATGGTACGAGAGTAAAATAAAAAATGTTCGTCAAAATTGGCATCGATTTCGACGAGATTTTCATTGCTTCGATTACGAGCTCGGTCCTTAAAGGACACTGCAGTTAGTTAAGTCGTTACAGAGAGTTTCTGGAATCCGTATAGGGCGCTTATAATCAGGGACTTGATTGATCATTGTAAAGGAAGAAGCGGGAGTTCGATGAATGAGAACGATTAAATGATGCAAGTCGAGGCGGGACGAATCTCCTTGGCAAAACGTTTACAAGTGTTGAGAAGCCCGAGAGCTCGAGGAGATACGAAAGGACAAAAGTGAGAGAGGACGCGGGCTTGAAGCGAAAGGGATTATAGAGGCTCGAGGGAACGGGAAAGGGGAAAAGTTTTTGGTTAAGTTTTACTAGGGATTGACATTCGTGTGTATAACTACAGGAAGAATGAGACTGCACTCGGCAAGTGTGCACCGAAGCATCTTCCTTGAATCTCGACATTGCAATGCTGAACGTTTCACCAACCGTAATCAAGTTTTCCCTCGTAATAGTATATTCTCTGTCTTTCCCTTTTACCCCCCGCCACTTTTATTTCTCTCCGTTTTCTTGGTGCTTCCTTCTGCTTTTCTCCAATCCCATCGCCTTTGCACCGATAAAGTTTCTCGGCATCTGATAATATAGCCCCCGCCCCACACACACACATATAAACCCCGTAAGAAAAGGCAAACGCGTGTTAAAATGCTACGGCAAAATATCGAGGGACCGAGAGAAAAAGAGAGAAATCCTAAAACGCCGACATCCACGAGAATGAGACGCTGCGGAGGCGAATTATTGCCCGAACAATCGTTGATCGTAGTTGATCAATTATTCGTAATAACAAAGCTGAAGTTCGCATCGTTCAAATGCAACAAAAACTCATTCTTTTTTTAAGCAGAACCCAACATTTTATACAGTATTCATGAATAATAGTGAAACGGCCTTCTCTGCCGATCCAAAACCAAATTTACTTAAAAAAACAATTGAAAAATTGCATTAATTATAAAAATAATTAATAAAAATTATATTTTCGTTGCATTCCATCGATGCGAACTTTGGTATCATTCTTCCAATAAATATCATTCCGGTCGATTGATTTTCCGGATCGAAAAATTAGTACGAATTGTATTTGCATAAAAAGTAATCAGAGTCTTGATTTTCTTACATAAATTCCTCACGAATTTCCGAGTTTCTTGCAGTTTCCGGAAATATTTGAAAACGTGTAATGAGCAATGCTACCAAAAGCTATAAGGTCGAAGATATTTCTGGCCCATTCTCTAGGAGATTTCCATCTGAGCGTCGCTCCGAGTGCATTTACGGAAAGATAAACGCAATAAAAAACATCGATATACATACATAGAGGAGAAGGCGTTGCCAGTGGCGTTGTATTCAATTTACAATTTCGCAATAAAGATTTCCTATTGTAGGTCGGAAGCACCTCAGTGGTCCTGGACTAGGTAGAGCTTCCGGCGACGCATGAATAACGTTAGATAAGGAAAGAGACACGAGAAAATGAGATTCATGAAAAGAGCAATAACTAACATGGATATATGTATATATATATATATATATATATTGATGTGTGTTATGAGACGTGTATATATATCGGAAGATTGGGAAGATAAAATCTCGACAGTCCCTATTGTGCCCTGTCATTTGGCTCGAGACTCGAAAGAAAATTAAACAAGTCCTGACCGTAGCGAGAAAGTCGCGTAGTAGGATCTATAAAAGCTTCATCGCGTTGTTCTGTTCGCGTTTAAATGTATAAGGATGTCTATGTATAGGTATTAAGATAACGAATCGAGTTTCTCCGTTTGCATCGTTTTAGCCTTCATCGTTGTTGTCGTCGTCGTCCAAGTCGTAGTAGCTTCCTCGGGGGATAATTAACGCTTCTGGTAGTCAAGCCAACATCAGCCAGCCATGAAGAAACCACAGGTTGTTCCCGGACGGGTGCTTAAACTCCTTATTTCCATTCCCACGGCTCTCAAATTTATATACATATGAATTAATACGCGTACGTGCGACGAGGAAGCACCGACACACTCAGATTTCTATCGCGTCAGGTGATTCGAGATACGGCGATGGGCGGTCCGCCCAAAAACCACAAGAGGCAACGAAATATCGAGGACCATTGAAAAGTCTCTGTTTACAAACAATTATCGACAGTGCGCCATTTCAGAACCGCCCCGATTCCCCGATAAATAAAAATTATCGATTTCCATTCAAAGATAAAAATGAGCGCGAAATAAATTATTGTGGAAATAAACAAACAAACAAAAAACGTATTCGCTATTAATCGGATGATGATTCATGGAAATACGTTGACTTTGCTCACCGATGATACGCGACACATAACGAAGTGCCAGCAGGGACGTATGAATAGGAAATATTATTTTATAATATCCGCAAATTACTCACCATTTTTCAACGTTTCTCTCTGAGCTCTGTGATAAAAATGAAATTACCGGAGAGATGAAATAATATTTGAGCTCGATCATCCCAGTGAGAGCTCATTACCATTTCGAGCATTTGCCATTGCTAAATGATATTCTCTTTTGCTTCCTTCTTTTCCCCCCCCCCCCCCCTCCACAGCCCGGTACGCCTGCACTTATCCAAAATGAATTTCGATGAAATCGTACCGAGAAGCCTTAAAACTCAATTCCAGGTACGAATGATTCCACGAAGTAATATTATTGTTTGATATTTGCGGAATATGCAAAATTTCATCACCGGTCGCCTCGCACCAAATTCCACGTCATGCGATACCGAAATTTTGGTAAAAAAACACACCCACATAATTTCACAATAATTGGACCAACTCGACGTTTCTATGGGAAATTCGTTGTAATGAAATCCACGTGACGATCGAGCCATAAAATTTCGATCCCAACGGTAAACAATGGACAGGTCCCCATGAAATTTCTCGCAGCAAATATAGTTAATATTTAGATAAAAGTTCATCAAAGCGTGTATTTAATGAGTGCGGAGAAGTGTGATTGTGTGGGAGGTCTGTTTGTGAAAGGGAATCTAGACTGCGGGAGAGCACGGGGTCAGAGGAGAGACGATATCCCTCGAGGTCTAGAGGTCGCGACGACATGCGACAAATCGACGCGAGGGGAAGAAGCCCCTGCGGATGGCACACCCGATGCACACATGTGGCTGCCCCTCGTGCGTGTATATATACGAGAAAACATGTTTTTTGCCATTTTTTTTTTTTCACTAAATATGGAGCGACGCTGTGTTTGGTGTGTGACGATAAAAGGAATGACAATATTTTTCCATCCTGGGCAGCGACAAATGATTTTATCGTTACGATCAATTAAAAGGTATCGAAACTTTGTGACGCGAACGCCGAAACGTTGATAAAAATTTGCAGCTTTTCGTGCGACGTAAAAAAACGATAAAAAAAAAAAAAAAAAATGAAACAAAAAATGTAGTAAAAACGGCAAAGAGGTAATTAGATAAACGCGAGTAAAAATAACGTTGTTACTCGATGTTTGCTTTTATCCATCCCACGCTACGCGCAGCACTCTTTTCGTATTCCCGACGTTCTATATTTTTTCCTTCGAAAACGCTCTCGCCTCTCGTCGTCGTCGTCGTCGTTTTTAATTTGTCAAAATTAATCCAGCGAAAATGCCAAGCATATGGGTGCCAGAGGCGCATGAGCCAGCCACTCGTCGGCATATTATACGTTAATAATAAAAAAAAAGGCATAAAATACGAAGCATCACCGTCGGGCGGAACACGAACAGGCACAGCATCATCGCAGTCCTTCGTGAGGATCTTGTCACGAAAAAAGTGCATGAGATCTCTCTCTCTCTCTCTCTCTCTCTCTCTCTCGCCCTCCTTGTAATCTCTTCTCTCCCATTTTCTGTTCAACCTCTTTTTTATTTAACGTCGCTGAATTCTCGGGAGCAGATTCAACTATTTTCTTTGATGAAGAAACTCGCAGAGTCACTTGCCAAGTCGAAGCAAGAATCTTAAAAGAATGTATCTAAGAAAATCGAGATAAAGGGTGGGTCACAACTGTTCATCAGATTGACTTTTCTCGTGGCGAAGCAATCGCGCACGACTTTCGATCTCTGTCACGAAACGTTGCGAGTGCCTGGCCGTTTCAACCTGGAAGAATGTCCTGAATTTTTCAAGGGAGCTCGCACTAAAAAATGATTGACAGCCGGAGGATATGATGCTGACATTTTCAAAGTTGTAATGCAACGAAAAATATTGATATTTATTAATAATTTGTTAAATTCTCAAAATGATGCAAATCTTTCGAGTCAATATATTTTTTTTTGGACGAAAAACCGATCCTTTTATTATCGCTGTGTCATTCTTAATATAAATAATGAATTTTGACAAAGAATAAATGAATTTCGTTGCATTACGACGATGCAACGTGATCGAAGGATCAGGAATCAGTAAAACATGCTATGAAGATATTTGGACAAACACGAATGCAGATTCGAGGCGCAGGAATTGGTAGAAAATTTGGACGAAACGAATTCGTGGGTAAAAAAAACAAAAATGCGTTCGCTACTCGAAAATTTGGGCAGAAAAACCGAACGCGGCGGCCTTACTGACAAATTAGTGACACAATTTTTTTGTTTTTTTTTTCTTCAAATTTGTTGTTTTTTGTTTAAATTGGTGGATCGCAACGATGTAAACTCGGCACGTAAATCTTTTATGTCCGAGCTGTGACATTTGATGACACGAGAGAATGACATTCGATTGTGGAGTGCTACCGGTGGGTCGATGGATTGGGAAAGGTTGTTACTTGAGGCGCGTACTTGTATGGTAGGCGGCCATGAAGTGTACGCAACACACAGTGGTGGGTTTTTGTTGTTGTTGTTTTTTTGACATAAACATAGAGACGGGCACGCATGGACGAACGGAGAGGCACGCAAACATAGAGATTCTTTGTATCCCTGACGCGCTGGTGGGATTAACGCGACCATAGAGCAAGATGGTCGTCCCGCGTGTCTCCCTCCCGGTACACTTGTACTTGCATGGGTCCAGCCGCGCCATACCACTCGTAAAACGAGTTTTACCAGCATAAATTCGACGAGAGACGCGCAGGGAGCTCAGAACCTTGCCGTAACCGAGATCCAAGTACGCGTATGCAATAATCATACGAGCGGAGCTGCTCTGGTTTAAATTTTGCGTCGTCGTACCAACGACCGAAATAATAACGCGATAGCTGCGCTCTCCACGTATGACCATGTGTTGTGGCTTTCCGCAAAGTTTCGGAGGCTCCTGAAAGCAGCTTTTAATACTTAATCGCCAGCCAAAACAAAGACGACGAACTTGCAGAGCTGGGCAACGAAAGTCTGCGCCCGGATTTACGTATTTTTCGAAAAAGAAGTAACCAGCCTCTAAGAGCATGTTGTATAATGACGATTTCGTATCAATTACCGGCGGAAAAGTGTAGGCAACGATAGGATACGTGTGTTGCGTTAGGATCGATTGAAAAATTTGTGTGCACAGCCCTGAGTGCGAATTATCATCAACGAGGTCGCGGATACGTTTTGTTGCTGATACGATAAATTTTCCAATTCTAGGGAAAATAGAGTTTTTGTTATTTTTTTATACTATAAAACGGGTTAATCGGACAATCTGATTGCTGATTATTTATGCTGGCTCGGTGTACATTTAATAAAACATTAAATCCAAGCGATATTCAATCGGCTGGAATAGGCTCAGGATAATGTGATTATCAGCGAGTCAGCATGAATCAGTGTTTGTGTTGGGCTTTTTATCTGGCAAAATAGCGGGGATTCGGTCGAACGTGAAAAGTACCTCTATCAATTACAATAAATGAGAATGTATGACAAAATGTATGTTTATGGGATCACTAAACGATGAGCCTGAAGTTAGCAATTTTTTTTTTTCTTAATTTGTCTCCTGCCATTTTTGAATCTGACGAATGGATTGGTAAAATAAAAAAGTGTCGGAATGCCATTCCGTGGCATTGCGTCGATGCAAACTTTATAAAAAACTTTGTGTCAACGAATAATCGTAAAAGCGAGCGAAAAAAATGAATTTGACCATAACGAGATCGAGGAATTTTCTCGAAGCGTTGAAAATTATTTCATTGACGCGTCGTCAATATTACATTTGCGTAGCTCTATTATAGATATTTTATTATAAAGCCGCGCTCCAGGGGATACGAAACGACGATGAGCGTTTCCTCGTAAACGCTACGAGGAGGGATTTCTCAATTTTTTCTGTCTCGTGTGGCCGTTGGTCGTTACGATAACTCTGGACCTATGATTACGAGGCTTTTAGTTGGACCGTCGAGCGCGAGGGACAGTCAGAGTAAAAATGACACACATGTGGTCAGAGTGTGCCTGCTCGCTCATCTCCACCGTAGGGTTTCTCTCGTCGAGTCTGCTCAAGATGCTCCAGTGGCTCTAACAGTCCAGAAGCGGCCCGGACGCAGCCTCAACGCGTCAGCTACATCGACGACACTCTCACCGAGAAGAGCCACCACTGCGAGAGACGAGATGGTGGAGGCGGGAGGCTCATGTGGGGAACAAAAATACGGAGCACCGCCGGGGGCTCGTAAGCTAACGCGCTCCCGCAGAGTAAAACATCTGTGGTTACGAACGCCTGGACAACGAGATAAGCGAGTGAGACTCTGCGAGTGCGAGCAAGAGAGCAACACTGAGGAATATATTTTCATTTATATGTATACTTGTGGATATTGAAACCGAAACCAAAATGGTATTGACCACTACGTCAATATTCGTTTACGATCAATTACACAATTTATTCATTTTAATTCAATTTTTTCATTTTTTTACTTTCCCACATATTTCATGCATTTATTAACATTATTTTTATGAGTATTCCAAATCCATGAACATGAATTCATACTAATTTTCATAGAGCGGCCAAAATTATGTCCGTCACAAAGAGGATTTTCTGCTCGTTATTCATTACTGACTGGGTTACCGGTTGCGGTTGATGAGGCGTTTCCCCCTCGAAGAGAAAATTATATTTACCGTTATCACAGAAACCTCATCGTTATTTTGAGGATTCGCGTCGAAAACAATTATTTTTCGTCCAACATAAAATTTAAATATATCGCCAAAGACCGACGAAATTTATTATTTTCTGCACGAGCGATTATTCCGCTCGTAATAAAACTCAATTGGAAAAGTAAATGAGAAAAAAAGTCTCGACCAAGACAAATAGGAGAGCGAATTAAAAAATTAATCAATTAAATGGATGAGATTGCGGTAATGACGTGGTCGAATTTCCGAGAAAACAAAAGAGTGTGAATTTCGAAGCAATTACGTTGGTAGCTCGTGGAAAAGGATCTGAATGGTGATTAGCGGAAAAAGAGAGGGAATTTCGTGGTACAACAAGGTCGAATAATGAGCAGCTATGTCGTCGAGAGTGCCCGATCGTTTTTGTAAGTGAATTACCGCGCTCGGACATCGCCAGAGAATTTTCTACATTGGTAAGATGTTTTTTGGGCTTTGGATTCGTCGAGGCTTCGAAAAGGCCAACAGTGTGATAGATTTTGCCACTTTTAACGAATCGTACGAGGGCGCCAATGCTAAAGACTATTGAATTCGCAGAGTCTCTTGATCGTTGTTTTTTTTCTTTTTTTTTCTTTTCTCATTGTCTTCTTATCGTCACTTTATCGCGGTCCACCGACTCCTACGCTCTCAATGTCTACTGGGAAACATGCTCGACATATATGCACACGAGGGAATCTCGATCGTTCTCTCGGACGTTTTAAATGAGTCAATTGGGAACGATTGGGAACACGAGAAGATAATCAAATTAGCACGTATCCCAATTATCCATCGAGTTGGCTACCACCACTATCTGTGCAAAATATAACCCATTGAACTCGTTATAATTGTAACAAGATTCTTTACGTCCCATCGTGCTAAAAACGTGAGACCGTTCACTCTGGTCCTTCTTCATTATTCGCTTATTTATCGAGATCAATTCAGGAGGCTGGCTACCCTCAACAATGTTGCCATTTTAAAAGCATAGGAAAATTAGAAATTATTTGAATTTGATGAAATTTGGTCAGCACACTCTTTAGCATTAAATATGAATTTACAATTTTTTTGAGATTTTTCTTCTACATAATTATCAAGTTATATGGACACTAGAATTTAATCATGTTTTTCATGAGCAGAGCTCGTAATTATTTTCCAATATTTGCTCTGGACAATAAAACAATGCTGTCTTGCGAGCCAGAAACTAAATCGACACGAAAAATAGCCATAACTTGAAAAATTTAATGAATAATTAATAGGAAAAGGATTTTTCGTTGAATCTCAACGTTGCAAACTTGACAATTCGCAATTCGACAACTATTTAGACGAAAAATTGTAAAAAAATTCTATCATTCGATGCTAAAGAATATGATGACCAAATTTTATTAAATTCTTATCATTTTGTCGTATGTAGCCAACCTTCTTAATCCGAGAAATCGACAGAAAAAGCGGTCGTGTAACAAATTCAATGATTTTTCATCGATTTCGTTCATTAAGACGAGGAATGCAACGATAATTCAGAATGGAATTATTGAACAAGGGAGATGCTGCATGGAAGGCGACTGAGTCTTTCGAAAAGATGAAAAAGTGCGACAAAGGGGACAGCGCGATCACTTGGAGAATTCTGGCTGCTCGATATATGTCCGCGATGATAATGCAACGCGCAATTAATTAAGAGAACCATGTGCGTAGGCGGAATTCCGTGGTCTTGCAGGAGACGTTTTGCTCAACGCGTGAAAATTTCAATAATTTATTAGCCACGTGGCATGGATAGGCAGTTAATGAGGTGGAGTTGATACCGGGTAATGATTGACGAGCTAAGAGCTCAAAGTAGAAAAGCCAGAAGAAAGACGTGGTTGAATACTCGAGACATAAGATAATGAAGCAAACTCGAGCGAATCGACTTTCGAGGGTCCGAGAGACCGTGGACCAGTTTCTCCATTCGAAAGAGAACAAACGGTGCGCGGGTGGGTTATAAAAAATGTTGGATAAATTGAATTTGTCTTGACGAGAGTAGCGCTATCTCGTAATTCTAATAATTACATTATAATTCCTAGCTCTGGGTGGTGCGCGTGTGACAGTTGATACCTCTATACGCGGGGCATTAATAAGAGGCCGGAGAACAAAGAAGAGGGGGATCGGGAGAGACGTAAATTGGGCGAAATACTAATATTCTCTCGGCGTGTTGGGGCTTCCCAGCATGAGGACGGAGTCAGCAATTGACACGGAGAGTTGACCTCGCTTTGTACTTCGGTACAGTCGGTTACTCTCTCGCTCTCTCCCTCTCTCTCTCTCTCTCTCTCTCTCTCTCTGACCGATGCTGTTTGGACACGCGGCGCGACGAGAAGCTTTACTGATGGCACAAACACGGAGCAACACACAGACGGAGAGACATTGCGTGGTATTATAATGCCTGGACGAGAGCTTCTCGTGCCGATATGTGTCGTGACCGGCATCCATGTGGTGGCCCTCACTTCACAACCCGGCACATTCTCTATACATACACATGTATAAATAATATCTCTATATACACTTGCATATGCAAGTGTGTGTATGTATTTACACGATTATAGTGCCGTTCACATTTGCCCTTTGACACAGAGAAGCAAACGCTCATGCTCGCCAGGACACAAGCCGTCGCCGCGACCTATCATCCATACTGCAGTTCACAATTAGGCCATTACTCATTTATCTTTGGTCAGAGATGCGGCCAACAACGGTGAGCATTAAACAACATTATGGCGATAAAACAAAGAGCAATAGAGAACGAGAGAGTTCATTGTCGATGAGGGAGAAACTTTTTCCTCGAGGCAAAGAATCTTTTATCGTGAATTCTTAGGGCTGCCCATGTTATTCTCGCGGCTCGTTAATTTTCTCTACTCCGAGGAATGTGCTTGGAGATTCTTGACGGTTTGTAAAAAGCTATAGCACACTGTGCAGTCTCGAAATTTATTGGATCCTTGCGAAACCTTATCTTCAAAAGGTTCTGGCGGCGTACAACAAGCCTCGAGATAACAAGTCACGGTCAAGCGGCTGATAAAGGAGAACAAGCGTAAAGATAAATTGGCCGGGAGTGAAAGCTTAATTAGGAAAACGGATGGTACCTGAGAGCACACCTTACACCCATGGCGCGCGATATAGGCTCGAGCATGAGCTCTAGTCGCATCTCCTCCCCTCATCGCCTCTCTAATGCTGCTTTCCCTCTCGACTTCGTACATCCTCGACACTTAATTGCCAAGTCGCGAGAACCTCGGGTCATCTCGTCTAACTCATCAGCATCAAATTCTTTTAACACATTACCGCAACAGCGCTGCTTCCGACTAATTAAGTCGCTTTTGAGCATCCTTTTTCACCATACAAATTGGATCATAGCCATGAAAATAACAACAAAATAGTCTTATTCCAATTTCTCCTTCGACCAAGTGGTAAATACTTTGTCGTGAGTCACGGAATATGAGCGATAAATTAAGTCCGAGATTTAAATTAAGAATCAAGTCGAAAATCCAAGATTAAAAATAAAAAGAACGAGCGCGATTGTCGTCGCAAGAAAATGCGAGCATCAAAAGCGAGAGGGAGAGTTTGCTGTTGACGGAGCAACGAGCGAGCTCCTAATGAAATGGGCCAGAGATTTGAATAAAGAGAGAAACGTCATGGTAAACCAACGGGCAAAGGTGAGAAAAAAAAGATGCAAGATCGTCCAGCAGCCGTAACATAACTCTACACAGAAATACACAGATATCCGAGATCTGAGCCAAGAGATAAAATCTGTGGTACAGGCAAGGAATGATGGGGTTGGTCGCACGATAGTTTTGTCCGTCGGTGTGAATCCTATCAGAGTCCTCGGCTATGTGAAGTCTTGAGGGATGTGAGAGACGCAAGGATCGCAATGCTGCAGGGTTATGAGTAGTAACGGAGCATCATCCCAGTATTGGAATCATATACAAGAGGAGCCACTGGTATCCAGCTAGTAACAAAGCAGAAGGAATACCAGTGGTGGATATACACAAGGGGTGGCGTAATATATTGGCTGTTGCAACACGAAGGTCTGCTCTGGGCCAGCACCACCGCAGATACGAGCAAAGCAAGATCCTGCAGAGTTTCTATTCCCGAATACAAGGAGCTGGCAAACCATGTCCCATGGAGACCGACCAAACGAGCGAGAGACGAATAGAGGCTGAAAAAAAAGGGTCGCAAGTGCATCGAATATGGCGAAAATATTCTGTAAAGCTCAATCGTACGATTCACTCACAGCAAGCTGTCTCCTTCGACTTTAATTCCATGAGCTTGAAGTCGCGATTTTCATGATACTGCATCGTTATCGCTCATTTTGCTGATTAATGCATTAAAGTTCGCAACGGTGACAAATATTCGTTAAGAATCTCGAGCTCTGCCCAAGATAAAACATTATTTCGTAATTCGTTTTCCAAGTTTCATTTTCGTTGCATCTCAACGAATGTCGCGATCGATTGATTTTTTAGCTCGAACGTTGCTCGCAAAAAGTTACGTTCGAGTTTACATTGTTGGAATGCAACGAAATTTCGTTATTTCTTCGTCAAAGCCCATTGTTTATATTCAGAATTGAATCCCAACGATAAAACAATCGGTTTTTGTCCCCAAAAGCTCTGGATGCTCGAAAAATTTGGCTCATTTTAACGATTAAACAAAATGATCGATAAAAATCAATATTTTCCGTTGCATTCGGACGTTGCAAACTTCAGCATAATAAAAAATTGAATACTCCACGAGGATCTACAAAAGAAGCCTCAACGATTGTGGTTTATGAATTAATCCTGTATTGGACACCTGTAACAATGAGGTAGTCGAAACGACGATTTGGACGTATAAGGATCGAGCGCCCGACAGCTGTTAGATATGGGAAGGGAGTGGGGATTTTACCAATTCGAGTTACAATATGCGGCGGGGTAAAGTAGTGCACAGCTGAGTATGTGAGCACCTGCTAACGTTTGGAGCATTTCTCTTGGTCCCTCTTTTCGCTCTATCATTCGGTGTCTCCAAATAGTGTCTCTGTCTGTTTGAGGCGCCATGTGTAAGCGTAACGTGCCTAGGCGAAGTTGGATATACATTTTGAAGGATCGTGAAGAGGAGATTAGGTCACTAGCTATTTCATCCCTCTTTCCTGAGCTTACTTGGCAATCTCCGGAAGCTGTGACGCGCACACAAGCTCGCGCTTATGCACTGAATACATAATGAATGTATCGTATATGCTTTGGCGCCCCTAAGATTCGGTGGAGAGATGAGCAACTTGGCTTTTCTTATAGTTCGAGCGCGATCTCTATGTGAAGACATGGCGATAATAAAAATTTCCAACTTGTTATGTGAGCCCAGGACACTTCTCACTTATTGCCACTAATCTAATGGTAATAAAGGAAGGACAAACTAGCGGAGGGTCTCTCCGCCTTGTCAACTTGAGTGCTGGTCGACTCGTTCTAGTTTGTCGGATTACGGAGAGCCTGTTTTTCTTGACGCCGTGGAGCGTCGAGAATCAGGCGACAAAAGTAAACGAAAAAAAAAGGACAAACTTTTTTTTCGTCACTTCGCCAAAGTTGGACGTGATTGGGAAGTTGGGATTCCCGAAAGCGAAGACTCGCGGGGTGTCAATCATCTTCAGCAATCAATTAAGAGTCACATATGCTGTACACGCTGAAGCAAAGCTAATTGGAGCTGCTTGGCATTCGCACACGCGTTTGATGCCCGACAGGGAAGCAATTCACCTGCTGCTGACACTCGACGAAGAGAACGTCCATGAGAGTGGCTTCACAAGGACTGAGCGGAGTGCTTCAGCATCAGGATCGAAGAAACAAGTCGGATCCATCATTTTCAGTAGGGAATCTCTGAGAATGATGGAAAATCAGTAGGGCCTCGAATCATTATGTCATCGAAGTGAACCAAAGCGGTAAAGATTGTGCGCTCGCGTTCCCAAGACGTCCCGAGTTGAAATTTATCGTTGAACATTTCTATTATCGTTGCGGTTCCTCGTTTCGACATTATTAATCCAAGAGTGAGAGGAGTTGGGAACAGAAGGGAATAAGACATGGCGCATAATCAAGTACGCGACACATAGGGAGGAGGAGAGAGAGAGAGAGAGAGAGAGAGAGAGAGAAACTAGAAGACATTAATGTAACATGGGCTGGTTGGCTTCCTGTTGGAAAGACACAAAGGACCTTAGAGAGTCTCACGTATGGAGAAACCAAGCACGTTCTCCTTCTCTCTCGCTCTCTTTTGTCTTCTGTCTCTCCTGCACCAATAAAGAGAAGTGGAAGGAAAGAGAAAAAAAAGTAAAAGACCTGTCTGGATAATTCTGTCTTTCTCGCTCACGAAGGTCTACGAGCAGGAGGAGGAAGCAAAAAAATAGAGTTGAGCAGGGAGCAAAGATACAGAGAAGTTGTCTGCTGCTCGCCAACGGTGTAGCCAAGTGTACCTGCTCGCTGATGTTGTTGGTAGCCGACAGTTCTCTTCGACAAGCCAGAGGGAAAGAGGGAGAGGGGCGAATGAGGGGAAGCAGGAGAGAAAGAAGGAGAGAGAGAGAGAGAGAGAGAGAGAGAGAGCGAGTGCGCGCACGCTCGAGGCATCACGCGTGGCTTCTTAGTCGTTTCCTGCCCTGATTGGACGGCGGCTCGTGGCCGGCGTTCGCCATTCACCGGAAACTCGGCAGCGCCGGACGGCCACCGGTGTACCAGGAGATGGCTGATGGAGTCCGCCGATGAGAAAGGGACCGCGAGGGGAACAAGAGTCGAGCATATACAGAAAAGAGAGAAGCCTTCGGAGGAGCGCGTACGTTTCTAACCCCTCCATGCGTCGCTCCTTCCTTGGTAGGAATCCTCTCCGGTCTCTTTCTCCGTCCTTATGCTCGACGCTCCTCAGCCGCAATACACCCCCCGCCCTTCTCTCGTGTCTCTCTTTGTCGACCGTTTTCTCTTATGCTTGTTCTTCCTTCGCCTCGATCCGTCTATCTGTTGGTCGGCCTTCGTTGCTCTCCTGGCTGATGGCCTGTTCTTTCGCAATCTCCCGGGGAGCAGGAGCACCCAGCGGCAGCAACAACATAGCGCGCGGCACCGCCGGCACAACTCTTACTTCTTCCCCTTGTCCCACCTATTTAATCTTATTTTCTCTCCTTTAAGTTGCTCGAGGGAAGAGAGCGAAAGAGAGCAAGTGAACGTGGCGCAGAAGCTTCAACGACCTGGCTCGCTTGCTATCCTCTTTCTCACTCTCTCCCTCTACCATTTTCCTCTCATTCTGAAATAACTCTTTTTCCTCTTTTTCTAAATATCTCGTCTCTTTCCTCCTCGCGCGTCTTTAGTGTCCCTTCCGCACCGGAGGGAACCAGTCAGACCTGTTCCAAACTGGTCGTCGCGCAATACACTTTTCATCTCTCTCTCCCGCTCTTATTTGCTTCGCTTTCCTCTATCTCTCAATCTTTCTCGTCTCTTTAGACCTGCTACTCTTCTTCTAAACTGACTCTCTCGCTGCCTCTCTCTCGCTCCGTAGATGCGCTACCTGCTGCTGCAGCTGCGATGCAACAGCGCTGGAGTGCGTCTATTTTGCTGCATGCGATGCACAGCAGCATCCATGCCTAACAACGCCCTTTCTTTCCCTCTCTGTCTCTCTCTCTCTCTCTCTCCCTCTCTCTCTCTTTGTCCGTAGCGCCCGACGGTGCCACAACTCGTCTCGTAATGACCAGCGTTCCTTACTCCTCGTTGCATAGTACACCGGAGCGGAGAGACGAACAACCTAGTTTTCACTGATGGTGGTAACGCGAATATGACCACGATTAGCTCTCGCGGTAGTTGCTGCAGCCAGCGAAGCATCGGCCAACTCATGCAAACTGCTGCTCTGCGGTCACGTCAGAATTATATTACGTTATATCCCAAAGAAAGGCAAAAAGCTGCTCTGCGCAAAACTGTGAGGCTGTGACCCTCAAATAACACGTGTGACGGAGCAGCTTACACACATTTTATGCAAATCTCTATACAAATTTCATTTAACGAGGAAGAAATAACGAGGATCGGGAAAAAATGATTTTCGAATCGTTGATTCCATCAAATTCGCATACACGTGGCTCAATTTAACGAAATTCATTGACAACTGGTTCAAAGCCTTAATTGGAGTTACATTTTAGAGCCACGTGTACAAGCAATGCAATTAATTACTATCGAACATACCGACAATCCGAATTCATGAAAATATATTCATTCACGATTACGAGTCACTTCGTGGATGAAGAGCATTTTGATTGATACATTGTTCTCGTTTCAATGGAATCTTTATTCGATTACGTAATCCAGAGAGAGAGAGAGAGAGAAAGAGCGAAAACTAATAAAAAGTCTCATTCTTCGGGGACGCTGAAACAATGCCCGCCGCATGTATGCCAACGGCTTCCTAGTTCTTTAATTGAACCAATAAAATATAAATGGAAATCACAGTTCCGAAACTGTATTTCGAGCCCGCGATCGACGTCGTTCGACTCTTCCGGACTTTTTTCATTCCCAATTAAAGTTGATTCATCTCTTTTTCTTGCAATTTGATTTTCGGATCGATGTACGGATACGCGACGCGTATATATACCAACAAAACGTCACACAAACTTTTTCTGGTATGAGGCGAAACATCGCGCGATCCAATGCTCCGGCGGGTATCTATTGTGTATGCCTGCAGGGGGACGAGCAAAACGAAGGTATCCCCGAAGGTACATGGAAAAAAAAACAATTGTGCACAATCCAGCGAATTCTGGCCGCGGAGAGCGCATGGGATTTAATGAAATATACGATGAAATTAATTCGAGCAGCAAGTGTAACGTCCGGACACGTTGTTTATATTCCGCTGGCGACTATCAACGCGTCACACTCCCTGCTGCTCCTCGTAGTATTATAATCCCATAACTTTGCCAGTTTTTTGACGGATCATGTCAGCAGTCCATGATCCCTACCGGTTGGTAACATTTAGTTTTGCGTTTTGAGTTGAAAATAATTCTTTTCGAAAGTTAAACGTTCATCATTGGAAATTCTGCGTGCCGTTAAATTCTAACGAATCTCAAAAATAATTAAGGAAATAAATTCGTCAATATTTTTTCATCTTTCATACGTAACGCCTCGTAATAAAATTCATTTCATGTTCACACATGTTTTTCCCACGTTTTAATGAATTCCCACGAACCAACAAAGGCGATTCCTTTTGTCTAGGAGCTCGGAGAAGGAAAGATTTGAAGCAGAGACATTGTTCGCGTTCATAAGCCTACGAGCATATTTGGCAATCGTAAAAACTAACGTTTCCTCCATTCCCCGTGGAAGCTCGATAACGAATTATAATTAATATGATGCTGGAAAATCGTGACTCGCAAAAAAAAAAGAACAGAAAATATTGTGCGCCCGCCGATAAAATGGTGTTTTTTCAATTTTTTTATATTTCAAAGTCGTTGGAAAATTATAGATCCGAGAAGGCATCGCCAAGTTGAATGAGAAACCGAATTCCGAATGTCCAGAGTGATTACCAATTCCGGTTGGCATTAGCGACAAAGGGCGTTAGCGGCAAAACGGCGATTCCCAAGTATTTCGATTCGGAAGATGAAAAGAAAAAGGGAGAGAGGAATTGGCGAGCCAACTGAGAGATGCTGCTGCAGCGAATGCTCCGTGTGATCTTCAGTCCGAGCAAAAGTTACTCACCGTATTAAGGAATTCTCTCAACAAAGGGGCGGCCGGAGGTTAGCACGAGGAAAAAATATATTAGTTGATTTCGAGAGAGAATTGGGGAGAAGTTAAAGTTGAATCGCGCGAGTGCCACAAATAATTCATCAAATTCGTAGTTACCGTTCCATTTGGCATATTCGTTCGTTACCCAGTTGGCTAGGCTGGCGCATATTGCGTGGAAAAAGTTGTGCCACGAGCAATGCATGCGTGATGCAATTCGCGTGTCTTGCATGCGAAAAAAAAAAAACGAGAGCACGGTTTTTTCCCGATCGCGATTTTGTATGAAATAAATAATAACTCGGGGATTTTCGAGTCTTGAATATAATTCAAAAAGCACATATCGATTTAATGAAAAACTGGAAAACCCCCAAAGAGCGATGTTTGCTTGGATTTTACTTTGATGAACGTACAAAAATGTTTGTAACTTTTTCTTCTCGTCATTCACTTGGCGTTGATGAAGAAAAAAAACATGATGGAATGGTTTCTGTTTTTATTTCTCCATTTCGTCGATATGGCTCGCGTGATTGTTGAAATTATTTTTCCCAACTCATTTGCCGCGCATCCATATATTTACGTCCGAGTAATCCATGAATTGTATCACAAGTGTCTGGGCATAAAAAACGAGTTTATATATGAATGTGGATTTGAGGAGAAAAGTATGAAATTGAGAGACGAGTGGAAGCTGGAAATAGCGAAATGGGGAGAGAAACTAAAAGATGAAGAGAAAATGGAGCTGTTCCAGCAGCCCCTTCAGTTTTTCCTCTCGGTTTTCCGTGCAGGCTTTTGCAGGATCTATTGTAAAGGGTGCAATGGTGCGAAAAGCAGGAAGGATATAGAACCGAGGAAAATTTGCCCTAAGCGCAGCATGCACGCAATATCGCAGCAGCAAAGTTGAGTGTCCAGAACACACACGAGAGCGTACACACCAATCCACGCGCCTCCGTACGTACACACGCATAGATCAAGAGACTATGCTATACGGTTTATCAGAGTTCGTGCGCGGTACAATATTGCCGCGCGTGTTACGCGCTTCCCTTTGCCTCGCATGCCGTACGTGTATGCAATATGGAGGCTTTATATGGGAAATTTCACTCCGAATAACCAAAATCACGTCCAGAATTCTTGTGATTATCAAATTTTTCGACTGGACGTCTATCCGCATTACGAATGCAACAAAAACTCTGTCGCCGTCGGCTCGATCGATTACTCTACTCGTGATAAATAATTGAATAAGAATTAAAAGTAAAAATCCGATCACGATCGACCGAGGACTCGTGGAAGATTAAATTTGTAAAAGGCAATTTTGTTTATTGAGATTTGTGTGTTTGTACTTTGGATTTATGAAAAGATAAATAATTTTGTTGGTTTTTCAAGTTTTTCGAGACGAACCGAAGATTTTTTCTTTCCAGGGTTTAATAATTCATTGATTTTGGCTTAAAAACTGTTTTTTTTTTCCACTTTTATTCCGAACGATTTGGCCTGGAAAAGCCGATGGATAGACTGACTGTGATGCAAAACACAGCTCCTGTTTCTCGGCTGATTTTACGGAACTTCCATGGGGGGCGTAAAACGAGGGCGTTTACCGATATGTGTATATTGTGAAAGTGGCCTGGACGGGCGTTTTACGTTACTCACGTACGTTACACGGCAAATATAAGCTTCTGCTTTCAAGTAATATATAATAACTGTGGCCTAACACGCTTTTCTTCTCATTATTCTCTACGACCTTTCAACGATATACTAATAAATACGTCTCAAAGCATTAATTAACGCTCAATTGTCTAAGATGCATACTTCTCCCTCCCCTTCCCCTTTATGGGTAAAATAAAAAATGATCACGTGTATGGAAAACATTAAGGGCATTGAATTTTATTTTAATTTCCAATCGGAAATTAGCGAATCTTATTAAACGAGAATTAAAAACAATAAAATGCCTCGAATTTCGTAAATTTGATGATAAAAAAGTGTGATAAACACACAATAATGTGGATCCATTTGACACGATCTGGCCGACTGAGCCGGGCCAAAGCTCAGAGGCTTATCCGCGAATAATAAATTGTAGGTCAAGCTTATGACTGGGTGGAAATAGCGAAGCGACCTTGATCGATCGTTTTCCCGATGCACGACCTCACCAAGTAGCCGACCGCGGGTTATTCACCCTCATCGTTTCGTAACCAGCTTCCCTTTGACTAGTTGAACGGAGTAAAACTCGCGGGTTCCGTACAATTGGACGGTTATGCACAAATTCCTCGAGGGTGTTTATTTTTCTAATCAAATACCGCGAATAATTATCGAAAAATGATTTGCTCCATGCGAGAGTTATTGATTTGTCCATTTCAATTGACATTTCGTTCCCATTTATCCGAAAAAAAAAATGCAAAAAAATGAAATGTCGAAAAAATATCGAATTGGCTGGTGGAAAATATGCTCGAAAGGAGTTCCGCGAGGATTTGTAAGCGATGCGACAAAGACGAGGATTTGAATTCCCATTTTGGTTGAGCTGGCCGTAGAGATAATTGGATCCGAATAATGGCGTGGCTTCCCCTGGAAGATTAAGGAGTATCAAGATCTCCATCACAGTCTTACGAATGCCCAGGAAATCTTTTCATTCATTTTCCAATTGTTTTTTTTTGTTTTTTTTTTTGTTTTGTTTTTGTTTTTCTTGATTGGCCAGTACAGATAAATGATGGAGTCTGGTTGAATGGATCTCGTCACGTGCTGGATCAACTTCTTGGATGGTTGAATTATAATGTAACGGTTGTGAGAGGCAGGAGAAGCAGCAAGTTGGTTTGTGTCGCGAGGACGAAGCGAGAAAAGGTTGAAAAGAGTGGTGACGCGAGAGACAGCAGCTTAGACATTAGCACACGCGGATGAAGGTATATTTCTAGAGAGGAATATTTACAGCGAAGAAGACAGGTTGGTCGGCTAAGTACCGGTGACACTGGAAATGGTAGACTCTCGTATGAGCTATTTTATAACGAGGAAAGAAAACTCATCCACCCTTGAAGCCCAATTAACCGTGAACCGGTTGATCGTCCGCGAGAGGAGAACATGGCGTACGTGCGGCCGCGTTGCTTCAATTTTCTACGACATTCGTTTTTTTTTTCTTCCTTCCAATCAATTTTTTTATTTTCATTGCGTTTATAAATCTCGGTTGTACAGTTTCCTCGCGCAAGTATCCGGAGAAAACCGCAATACCTCTCGATCATTTTGACCTCGCTAGCCACTCTCTGTACTTAGGAAAGATTCAGCCAGGAAAACTGGAATGATGAACGCGATAGAAACAACTAACGTTATATTGGTAGCGCCACGCCGGCAGCAAAAATAAGCAATCAACGACAATAATGACATACTAAAGTGACGGGAAACGAGACTCGATGCGGATGCACATTGCGCGCTTCGATATCTTTCGGAATAAAACGTTCAATCGAACTAATCATAACGGGCATTCGTTAATAGGGTGACTGAGTGGTCGAGGGCGAGGTAGGCTATCACGAGAGGTCGATTCGTTTGCTTAGAAAGCGAGCAGGAATCGTGTAGACCAATTTGATTGGAATGCCAAAAAGTATTTTTACTTTCCGAAAGCCGAAAAAGCCATAACGACATTTATTCATTTGAGAATAAATGCAATTATGATTTAGAATGATCGAGCTCATTGAAGGGGAAAGAATGTGAAAGGAAAGAAAATTGGAAAGTGAAAAATGTTGGAAAAAGGCGAGAATAAGAATTAACGGGTCGGCTGGTCCGCGCCGCGTGCTTTTTTACGTCGGGTTGTCTCTTCGTACATGCTTCTCCTTTACCATTTGGTTGCTCGTCGAGAATGAGCGGAAAAAAATGCTCCAGGAAGAAGAAAACGAAAGCTGGCATAGGAGCAAGAAGAACAGCAGTGGAGGAAAGGGCGGGGGGGGGGGGAGGAGAGACGAATTCCGCGTAGTAATGTATAAATCATTGTCAATTTGGTCTGGAATAAGAGGATGGAAAAAAGGGAGCAAAGTATATAGGTGAGTGCGAGGAGGATTTTAATGCGCAGGACGCGATAAGTTACAGCCGAACAAGTCGGGTTCTCTGTTCTTCTTGTCGTTCGGCCCTGCTCCGTGCCCTTCCTCCGCGTTTTCCTGCTTTTATCCGGATGCTGGTTCTCACCAGGCGACCCTCTTCATCGCGTCCAGGTTTGCTATATATATATATATATATGTGGGTGGATAAAAAGAGGCCACTCGGGGGGCGAAAGAGGAACAACTTTTTTAATTTAATAGCGAAACGTCATTTGTCGCGGTGCGTATTTAGCTGGTATCTCGGGGAGGCCCGGAGCGTTCATGGAGCCGGGCATGGAGAAAGCTTTTGTCGGAAGGAGGCTTGGATTTGACTGGACGCGTTATGGATCTCTATGCGGGGTGAGGCGTACGTGTCGACGAAGGAAAGAGCAAACTCGCAAAGTCGAGAGAGTCTCTGCGGTGAAAAGTGGTTTAAGAGTTGAACGGCGGCTGTTATGTATTCCGGGAAACGTATACGCAGTCTGCCATGGGACTAAAAAGAGGAAACTCAGTTGGAAAATAAGAAATGAAAGCTGAGAGCGGGGGGAGAAAGATTCGTCGCCAGAGGGCTCGGCGTTTGAATCATCCAAGAAGGAACAAGTGAGGATATAAATATAGCGCGGAATGTCGCTTCGGGGGCTAACCATCCCGCCTTCTTTCCACCTTGATGGCTAGCAAGGAAGCAGGACTCGTGAAACATGAGGAAGAAGAGAAAAAGCTCTTGGAACAGTGAGCGATCCAATATGAGGCGCTTCAACCGAAGCTTCAGCGAATTTCGTAATTTTATTTTTCGGCTTCCACGGCCTTTGATCACGTGTACAAAATTATGAAAAAAACACACCCAAGTTCATCAAGTCCGATAAACACACGCGAGGCTCTCGAAACATAAGGAAAGAAAAAAAAAAAAAAAAATTCCGTAGAATTCACAATTTTCTATCAATACGAACAAAATTCTCAGCGAACAAAAATCTGGTATCCATTAAAATCTGTGCAAAACGAGAGCTTTGTAGCTCAAACCGTTCTCGATTTATAAGCGCAATCGTAGCTAAAGTTGACGAAATTGGAATGCAACGAAAAATAATCGAACTTTTTCCCGTTAGTATAAACCCGATGCGCAAACATGGAGAATCTTGGAATGAACTTGGACCAGTAAGCCCCGTACGTGGCTCAAAGTCAAGAGTGCTAATGAAATTTGACTAATTTCAAAATGGTTCGATAGATTTCGCATGGAATGGCTCGTGTATGTGTAACACGGACTTTGGTTCAGTTGGTACGTCGCAAGCAAACTGAGCGGAAGCTTGTCCGTTCAGCTAGCAGATTTCAACTGGTTCATCGTTGAAGATACTGCGACGAAGGCACGTGCACAAACGCAGAGAGACAGGCAGACACGTATATAGATACATGGTTAAAAAGGGAAGGGTGTCGATGTGCCGGTGGGATGACGTAGTCCGAATGGAGTCGAGAGTTCGGGAGAGTTGAGCTTACCGCCCGTTCTCCCGGAGTGGTATATTTCTTCTCGTTCAACAGCACCGACACTCACCAACCCGAAGAACATCAGCATTGCTTAAACTTGCAATTGGAAGCAACTTTCCCGCACAGCTCGATCTCTCGATAGCTATAGATATATTATAATATATGCTTGGATCATATACACACATATCTATGTCGGTATTCGAAAGCTCGTATCTGCTCGGTAGGCGAGCTCTCGAATGGCTAAAGGAGGTAGATTCTCATAGCTCCGTTTATCCTGCTCCGTATACACAGCCAGCACCCATTTACACCGCCCACGTGTTACGAGCAAAACTCAACGTTTACTTAACACCCGAGTGAAATTGCCAACATCACTATTTTATTCATAATGTGTGTGTGTGTGTGTGTGTGTGTGTGTGTGTCTACGCATGGAGATGTGTGAGGAGCGAGAGAGAGGGAGGGAGGGAGGACGAGAGATTTGGGTTTCATAGAATCTGCTGCTGGGAAGGTCCACTAGCGATATTGATATCGAAAATGTTCATGCACGCTCGCATTTACTGCGGGTGTTACGGATCCACGAGCACCAGTAACTGTTCCCTCAAATAAATTTGGTGCACAGATTTCATTTCGATATTCCGCAGGGTCCGAATACTTTTGCTAACATTGCTAGCATTTTCATGAGAAAATGCAAAAGCGAAAGTTGCGTGAATGTTGTTGAGAGAGGTGGACAAATTTAGTCAACTTTTCTCGTAGAAAAATCGTTAAAAGTGTGACGCTGGTCCTGCTTGCGGCTAAAGGGCGCGGATGCCAGGGAGCGAGGGTTGTTTTTGCAATATGGCGGAGTGAGCTTAACTGGGATGAGAATGGCATTGCTAGGAACGCACGAGCACGGCAAAAGTCGGCCATAAAAACGTTGCTTTCCGAGTGTACAACCTGAAAGGGATTATACGTCCTTAGCGTTTGAGTGTGCAAGTGTACTCGTGAGCAAATATAGCTCGAAGGGTCGCACACCGAGAGGCGCACCCGAGAGAAAAACTCGGGCGACACATTTTACCGAGGCAAATGAAAATAAAACAAAAGCATGTACACAACACGGAGATTAACATAAAAACGGAGCAAGTCGATTGGATGAAATTTTTACGCGTGCCGGATGTGATCAGATCGAAGTAAATTAATTATTATTGAAAAAATATATGACTTAGGGAGCAAACAGCATTGAATCCATCGAACCGAATCGAAAATATATTCATTAGTTTCGATTCTACAATCGCAGGGATTGATCAAATTTAACTGATGAAAATATCGAATGCATCAAAAATGCATTGCTCGCGGTCGAGGCTTGTACGATGAGAAATAAAATAATTACCAACAAGAGAATCTTATTACCGAATAGAAAGAAAAATACGGTTATTCCTGAGAAAAATGATACACACGTATTTTCGATTATTCCTTTTTTTCTGAAGCATGCAATCACGCTGTGAATTATTTCAGCCTATCGTGGCTGTTGCTCGTTAAGTGAAAATAATCAATTACTGAATATTAATAGGCTCACTGGCTACACAGATTAATTATAGATCGTGCATGCATTAACTAAACCGCACAGGCCCTTGCAAGACATACCTTACTAAACAGAGAGGGAAAGAACGACAACAAATGCGCCAGAGTTCCATCTTCTGCCTCGGTGCATCCACAAGTCCGTCGAGTTTTCCCTTCCCTTCTCTCTCTCTCTCTCTCTCTCTCTCTCTCTCTCTCTCTGAGTCTAACCAAACCAAACGGAATCTTTAAATTCATACCCTCGCGACCATCGCATTTCCACGCTCAATTATAATGTGCATTATAACAAAACACTCTATTATTTTTCATTATTAGAATCTTTTCGAAATTGTTTCCACATTTTGCTGAGAATTCGACGTTTCGTTATTTAAAAAAATCGCATTATTTTCGTTTACAAAGCTCACGGTTAATTGTTTTTCATTAATTTATTATTTGAATGTTTTTGGAATAATTTTCGAATTTTGCTGAGAATTTGGCATTTTGAAATAGAAAAAAAAATCCAAGTATTTCGGGTCCCAAGATCGCGGTAGATAATTTTCATTAATTTATGTATTGCGGAACGATTAATTTATTATCGAAACGAAAATTGGAGTGATTTATCAATCTCGTGGATGAATTTGTGAATAAAATTTGATTTTGCGGGTTTACATGAGTTTATATAAATGTATAGAAGTGTGTGAGTAAGAGGCTCGTACAACAGAGTTACAAATAGGTGTACAGACATAAGAGTAATCGTCGGCGTGAAATGCGAGCAAACGAGCGAGGCAACTTCAACGAGTGTACACCTATATCCTGTTGCCGGAGACTTTCGACGAGAAAGTTTGTTCCAGAGGTCTTGGAAAGTCTTGGCGCGACTGCTAAGCTCATAGTATTATAGTTTCAGTCTCTATATAGATAAACTGTGAATATATATGTATATTAAGGGAGTAAAATGTAAGACGAAGGAAGGGCAAGGAAAGTGTCTTGTCGGGGCTGCGAATAATGCTCGGGAGGCAAGTAAGAAGAAAGGAACGACAATCTCGTAGCAAAGAAAGCTGTAGAATAGAATTATGCAATTCTGTAAGGCGAAAATAAAATGAGAGAAAAAAAGGGAGAAGCTATATGACGAATAATGAAAAAGAAACGGAGTGAAAAAGTAGCGCGGAGACTTGGAAATTTCTTTGAATACGAAATTGTCGTCTTTCCGGTGTGAACACAAATTTTCGAGATTCAACGAGAGAGTTTAAATCTGCGTAATAATTTGCGCTCGTTTAAATATATGTATGAGTTTTATTTTCAAAAATATATAAGCGCGACGTCCGGGATCTACGAATGACATGTGTCGCGCACGGTAATCGAAATTATTATTATTATTTTTTTAATTGTGTCTTTAATTGGCCACCGAGTTTCCCAAGTTTTCGGCGATTTATTTTCATATTGATGGATTTCCGTCACATTGGATCGGGACAAGGGGCCAGGGGGCAGAGGACAAGGGAGGCTCATATTAACAAGCCCAGAGGGTTCGTTAATTGGTTCCGAATTAATTGCTGCGCCTTTCTATAATTGAAATCAATCAATTTACACGTTCGCCCTTTAACTTTCTCTCTCTCTCTCTCTCTCCCTCGGTCTCTATCTCTCCGAGTTGTTGCGACTACTCTCCGCGTGGCGCAATCTCGGTCCGCATGTATAATTAGATGCGCGATACCGCATTCGACAAATTCGCGTGTCCGTCATTGTACTCCGCGGACAGGCTTGTGCGTGACACAATGCAAGCGATAATCCGCGTAATGCGAAAATCATGCAGTCATAAACCCATCAACAAAAAGACCAACTCCGAGTCCCTGTTGCCTCGAAATGCTGCTCTCTCTCGAATAAAACAAGATTTTATTCGGTCCGAGCACTCCGACATACAAACATACTCATTAACAAGCGAACGGTTATCTATTATTCCAGTGTTAAGCTCTCGTAAGTTGTATTATTCGAAATAATGCATTTTATCCGAGTCAATTATTCGCTTCGTTAGCTTCAAATGAATTTTTCATTACATTTTCGCTCCCTCGATTAATAACTCATTATCATTAATCGTCCAACGACGTAAAACATGAAATTTTGAACTTACGAGTTTTGTGAGTATGGCTCGAGCCTCGAAACTTCTTGGGATGTCAAAATTGACTTACCTGAAAAATAAAAAATTGAAAGAACGTTAGACAAATGCATAAGGAGATCCATCGGTAATAATAAATAATTAGAAAATTGACAATAGGCTCGTGGATCGATCACTTGGGCACGAGTTGCATCCCTTGATTTGAATTTTCTCGTCCTTTTTTTTTTTCTTTTTAAATTTTAAATGCCAATAAAAACACCGCTCAAAGTTCGAACAAGGATAATGAGGAACAAGAGACGCGAGCTAAACTATGGGCGCGCGTATAGCAGTGCCAGGTGCGAGACAGGTGAATCTTCACCTGCCTGCAAGCTGCCCCGAGACAGTGAAACGTCGTTGGTATCTTTTCCTCTCGCATTTATTGGCAGAGCTCTTCTCGGCTCTTCCTTCTTGTCTGTTGTTTTTATTCTAGGCCCGTGCTCAATTGACCATCTGGATAATGGGGACCGAGCGTGGAGCGTTGGATTTTCGGTTCGCACTTTGCGGTCTTGCGAGCCATCAGGGAATGATAATGGATTCGAGAATCGTATATTTGTGAGTCTCGATTAAAACGTGCGTTCTCGACAAATAGAGACGGACGGTTGACTTTTTATCCACGTAGAAGACCGTCCATCCAACTATCAAGTCTTTTTTTCATTATTTACGATAATCACAAATGATTAATCACGAGGACGCATTATTATTGTAATTACCAGGAAATTGATATTCATCATTTTTCCATAATTTGCTTGGCGAGCTCGAACGCGATTGACGTATTTTAATTTATAGCCGCGATTTTAGTGCGTTGAATTATCATCGTGATTCGATGCGAATATTATATATTCGTCATATTCATAATTTCTCCCATGAGAGGCTTGAATAATGAGTTTTTTTTTGCTCGCTCTATTTTAATAACAGAGATTTATCCACCGCCACAATGTGCGTGCGTAATTCAGTACCGGAGGTAAAAAAAAAAAAAAAAAAAACGAAAGAAAAAAAATTGCCGCACTCGAGAGTCGTGGATACCCAATTACTCGCTGCTGCTACGGTGCGGAGCGTAGAAAAAAACACACACACACATTGGTACGTAAAAAGGTTGGGAAACAAGGGGAAAAACGTGGTTGAAATGTGTGTTTAGGATGGAGAGAGTATTTAACGTATTTATTTGAGATTATTGGTGTGTCTCGGATGCGGCAATCTAATTCGATTCATTCCCATTTTCTTGATCCTCTTTTCTATTATTCTTCATTTACTTCTGTTCGACATAAAGCGATAGAAAAATCACGGTAAATGGAAGCGAGAGAGAGAGAGAGAGAGAGAGAGAGAGGGACTGGAGAAACGAATCAACGAGTCTTTGTGTGCGTTTCTGTTTCGTAAATAAATACACGAAGTAAGACAGACCGAGAGAGAGAGAGAGAGACGAAGCGGATTAAATGCGCAGTTCGTGGTCGTCGGAGATTTGCGCGGGGCTGCCGCGGGGAGACTGCAGCGCGTTTATTCGAGTTTTAATTCAATGCTTCGGCAAAACTTGGGGCCTCAAAGTAAGTCAGAAAAAAAAATGGCAAAGCTAAAGTTTGTGAAACAGAGACGAGTGGATTTTAGGAGATACGCGCACTCCGAGAGATGCTTCGCTCATGTTACTGCGGGCGGTGGTATATCCTCGTGGCTTTATAAATTAACTTCTCACCCTTGTTATGGAACGCGAGTCGGCCGAATAAGTTACCGAATGACTAAAACTACCGCAACCCGTTCGCACGTTTACTTTTCTCCTCCAGGCGTCCAATTTCCCTCGTTGCCCTTTCTCTCTTTTCCTCCTGTACCAAATTAACTATATAAAAGCCTGCATATGCATAAACTAAAGTTTGCCCTACAGAATGCGGACAAAGAGCCTGGCGATTAAATTATATTACAAATAAAATGTGCCAACGGTTGTTGTAAACGATTAAGAGAATTCATTCGCATGGAAAAAAAAATTTACCAACAAAATAAACGATAATGAAAATAGCGCAAGTAATTAACGAATTAAAAAAAAAAATGCGACAAACGAGAGGCACTTTTTGTAACGCGTACAAGACGACAAACCGATTTCGAATAAATCTGAATGGATTTTTCGCCAGGCCCGCGAAATATTACAAGATAATTTTCGAATAAAGAGTCTGTCACACTATTTTCATTGACACGTGACAGAAATTTGGATTGCGGGTGGAAATGTGATGCGGCTCGACGCACAGGCGATGTGTCGATATTCCTATGAGACGTAAAAATAACCACCAACCCGGAAGAATAATAGTGGGAGAAATATTTGGAAAAGCGAGGAGATTTTCGGTGTTTATGCAAAGAGAAGAGAGTCTTCTGTAGTTGCCAATAGAGACGTTGGTCCGTATATTTAGTGCAACTGTATGTTGAGGTTGGAATGAGAAGCGAGGCGGGATGTGGAGCTCGGAGGAGGAGGAGGAGGCACTTTGGATGGTCATTTGATGGTGTGGTTGTGTATGTAGCGAGTGGAAAAGTCGACCACCAGAGCGACATGGAGTGGAGAACACAAAGCTTTTCTGGCTGCTCATATGCCAGCGACAACTACTGGTGGGGGACGACGACGTCGTCGCGACGCGTTCGCTATACGGAGGTCGAGGCGAGCCTGGCAAACGAGCAAAGAGCTCTTTCCCCCTCCCCATTAACGGGGCTATATATTACAATGCTGGCATGGTAACCGCCCTACGAGTTGTTGAGTCGAAGCGAGAGCTTTTCGCCCAGTTGCCATCGAATCTTTCGGAACCTTATGCTTCTCGCTCTGTTGTTCGTCTCACATTTCCGAATATTTATTCTCTCGCTGCTGCCTTCTCGTTTTCTCTCTTTACGCGCCCATCATTTTATATTCTCCTATGAGCGTAAAAGATCCGCAGAATGAATAATGACACGCTCTCGAGATTGAGAAACGCCGGAAAAATTGTAGCCGAGATATTTATTATTCAATACAATTAGCCATTCCGTTATGGAGATGATATAAAAAGTCTTCAATTTCTCAATAAAACTCCGAGAATCTATAGCACGACTCATCGGCATGGTCGTAACTCGATCGAGGCAGAAATTTCAAGAGAAATTCACTTTTCACTATTCTAATGAAAAATAACAGAGTGCACGATGATTTTTGACTTTTCCTCTCAAGTCGAAAGGCCATAACGCATGGAAAGTCTCGCGGATAATATTCTCTGTGTGAAACGAGGCTCCTTAGCAGAGGCTCAAAGTTTAGGATTCTTAATTAGTAATTTATAATGAAGGCATAGCGATGACAGTGGTTGCGGGCTCGTATCGATTTCCCCGAACACACTCGACGCGGGCGAGGCTAAGGTAAGCAAGGGATTCGGAGGCTCGGCATATCTGATGAGGCGCTCTATACGTCACACAGAGAATACTCAAGTGACGCACGAGGTTGACGAAACGATAATAGAGACCGCGAGGTATAGTAGAGAGGCTTGGAATAGGTGGAGAAAGAGGGTGAATGCTTGTGTCGCCTGTTCCGAGCGATTACACCGGGAGATCGATAGATCGACAAGTGATTTTAGTTGCTCGTGTGGGCCGTGATTCGTTAACGGTGAAAAGAAAGTATCGGAATAAATAGTACGTGTGGAAAATATGAGGAGAAAAATTAAGAAGATGAGAGAGATGAAAAGTAAAATGAGTGGCCGGTGATTGCATGGATTTAGGGAGGCTGGAATAGAAATGGCGGAAATGGAAGGATAGGAGGAAGGAAAGAGGGTGTGAATCGAGCGATATCCGGCGCAAGTTGTCAGGATGCGGAGAGCGAGAGGGGGAAAGAGGTTGGAAGAGGATGAAGGCCAAGATATACTGCGTATACTGATTGCATCCATGCACGAACCGCAAACGCTAATTGACATGCACCCGCGAGTACTTGGGAGCATCGAGCGAGATACGTCGAATCTGTATAATTTGTACAACCTCCTCATCGCGTCGGCCTGTCCCGTTGCATAGCCTCTCATCCTTGCAGCTCTATATATAGCCCAAGACTTTGTATCCTCTGGATTGGCAATCGGGTAGTCTCGCGCGTCGAATGATTGATTGGAAGCCCGTGGTGGAATCGAGAAGGACTAGTGACTTTGAGCCCGTGGTCGGGCTAAATCGCAGCCTCATTTGGGGGGATGAATTTTCCTCCGCTGATATTTCGGAAGAAATCGGTGTATGAGGAGCTCGTTAAGAAGAAAGCGCGTCAACGACCCGTAAGTTTATCGTAAAACCAGAGTCAAAGGCGAAAGTATCGAAACTCAATATTCGCGACCTAATCAATTCGATTAATTAATCAATTTTGCTTGCGAAGCAAACCGGAGCCAATGAAGATTGAAAAACAGCAAAACACAAGAGCATCGGCCAAACGATTGAAAAATAAAAATATTTTCGTCGCACCGCACGAGCCCGCGTCATTTATTCGACGAGAGTGACGAAAATAAAAGGAAAAAAAAAAGCGAGGTGATGCTTTCAATGTGTAATACATGCGGACAAAGTATATAAAACATCGAGGCGAGAGAATGTTGATGCAAAGCTAATTGTCCTGGGACAGAGAAGCAGCAGGGGGGAGGAATACTTGTTCTCTTGTACCATCGACAATTCAATATATCGATTGAAAGACCTTCTATCCCTGCGTTGACCATCATCACTAATTGGTACACAACATATTGAATGGAGACAAGAGCTTGACAATTTCTACAACTAGCAATACATCGATGCGTATGTTTATATAAAACCGGATGTGTACACATGTTCCAGTCATTTGTCTATAATATGAATAAAATGTGAGAGGCGATTGGAATTTGGTGTCTATCAAAGAGTCGGACGGCAGCGGCTCGACGCGCCAAGTTACGAAACAAAAAACGTAGCGCGAGCCCGGCGGACTCTTATATTCATCAAAATAGGCGTTTCATGACGTCACAGAAGCTTTAAATCGTTTCAAGGGGAAAACGGGAGGATAGAAAATTTTCGTATTAGAATGTATGTCTCTATGATTATTTATCTTTCGAATGAGCTGCGTCCAGCTTTATATAGAGAATCGTGGGCCGGACGATTAGGACGAAAAAAAAATCGGTTCCGATCCATTTGCAACGTGCAATTCGAGCCCCGAAACAATGGCCAATAATAAATGGAAACTTGTAGCGTGTGAAATAGCGAAAGAAAAGATTCATCGGAGATAATGCGAGGAACTCGATGCGGCTGGTGTATATTTGCTTAAAGTTGAAGGCGACACTGCGTCGATGGGACGAGGTTTCGAAGGAGTAACTATTTAGTCACGCTCGTGGATTGATTACCGAGCGTGAGATAGCTTTCGGAGTTGGTGATAGTGAATCAAGAGCAATTGTAAACTGGGGAAAATCTAAACACCGGTGAGAAACAGAGGGTTTCCTGGGTTTGTATAGCCCCGAGGAGTAAATGCGCAGTAGAAGCTTTGGGAAGTTGAGGAAAGCCCGCGTTTTCGGAGGCGAGGAGTGTGTCTCTCGGGAACTCAAAGAATCAGTTAGCGCGAGAATCAAGAGTGAAAAGTTACAAACGGTGAGATAACGTACGCGCGTATAAATGCCTCGGCCACAAATAGGTCGGAAGCAGCGAAGCGTAATATCTATTTGGCGTAATCGAGTGAGTGGACTTGGTGGATTTGAAAAAATAGAATAATATATAAAGAAAAAGTTTGAGCCGGGGTGAGAGAGGGAGCGAATGATCGCAGACTCGGGGGAATTGGCATCGAACCGCTGGCCAAAGCGTCGAGGGCACGAGCAGGACTGCGAGAAGGGGACGCGAGAACAAGTTTTTATTGGTGGAGGAGTTGGTTGCGAGAATAACGACGAATATTGGTTCGTACCATTATTAGTGCTATGGCGAGGGAAGAGGATGGTGTTAGGGTTTCAATGACGAAGGGGGAGGGGAAAGGTGCGGAGGAGATTGGTGTCACGAAAGAGACCTTCGCCTAGATCAATATTCAGATTACCACATGCGAGCAGGGTGTGCGCTCTATTCGCACCAATATAACGAAATTGGTGGATCTTACGAGCTTGTCTGGCATAACCGGAGGAATGGTGGCGAGTCATAGTGGAAAACTCAACGGTTGGAAGACGCGCCAGGCGGTTCGAGAGGGCGGAAGAATGAATGGGGAAAGAAGAAATAGGACGAAGGAGGAGGATGATAAAAGGAAAAAAGAAATAAAGGAATGGGAGGAACAACCGAAAGGAATGACAAATAAAAAAAGGGAGGAAAGGGAGTGAATGGAAGCGAAGAGATAGAGGGAAACCGACTCACAGGCTGCAACTGAATTTTCATGAGGTCCCTGAGACGAGAAGCAAACGCCCGCTCAGCCAAGAGAAAAAGAGATGGAGGGTCGTGAGGGAGCATCGGAGAAGGAACGATAACTATATGTGCATCAGCCATGCCGCACTTTGCTTTGCACCAGACTCCTTTTTTCGTCAGACCCTTTAACCCCTGAACCCGGCCCCGACCAGTGATGCAAAAATAAAAAAAAAACAAAAAAATGGCTCAAGTAACGGGGGGCGTTACGTCTCGGATCCTGGAAATTGAAAATTTGCTTCATTTGCGTGTAGGGAGCATTGAATGAGATATTCGTGTAAAAAAGAAAAACGGCGACGCAGCTTTCCAGGCTCGTGTTTCTTCCTGATGATAATTGGAGCTTAGAATTTATTAAAAAGCCAAGAAATCGGAGCACGAGAATCGATCAGAAATACGCGCAGCAGTAAACGCTGAATTATTTGGACTCCGCGTGTAAAGCTGTCATTAGCAGTAACGGCGTGTCGACCGTTTGTAAAAGAATAACGGGGACTAGCGAGTTGAATAAAAAGTAGAAGAAGGTGAGGAAAAAAATGATGAAAAATGGGGCGAGAGAAGTGCATCATCGTGAGGCGGCGGGCGTTCATGTGATGACAAAAGTTGAACGGTTTTGTGGGCTTTGTTTTCCGTGAGTCTTTGTATTTTTCTTGCGTGTTACCGCACAATTGGCGAGTTGACGAGAAATATTGTGTCGACTGCACGGAAAAAAACGCGTTACCGCGTGTGCGTAACACTTTTTTACACAAAAATTGGAAAAAGACGCGTTGGGCGAATTTTAATTGTCATATCGAATTATTTTCGTATAATTTTTCATCCGGAGGCTGAATTTGGGAATTTTGAAAATATGCGGAATTAGAAAGACACGGTCAGAGGGAAGGAAATCACGAAAAGATGTGCCCCTCCGCGCTGGTGTCTGTGAAAAATGGCAAAAAGGGGGAAAAAGAGGACGAGAAAATAATAATGGAATGGGGCTTGTGAAGGTATTACATAAAAAGCTGTGATAGTCGCGTGGGATCAAAGCTTTTCTCACCCGACTATTGCGCGTGTAAAACATGGAGTACACTCGGAGTGAGATGCGGAGAAGAACGTGATGACGGAATAGGAGAAGAAGGGTGAGGGGTGCGGAGGGGAAAGGAGGGAGGGGAGAAAGCCAGGAGTGAAATAGGAGATACAGGCGCGAGTGTGTAAACGCATATGTGAGGACGGATGGCGCTTGTTCGACAAACTCGTTAACTCGCGGGGATGCGAGCAGGTTCTGGGGCAAGGGAACCCGCCGTGAATACGCCGGGGGTTTGCATCCCCCTCGAAAGCAGCAGCAGCAGCAGCAGCAGCAGCAGCAGCAGCAGGCCCGTCGCGCGTGGGGATTTTGCTTGTGATGTCTCTGGTGATGCTGTTAGTGACGCCATTGACAATATGCTCTGTTGTCGTGCACTCTGAGTGACGATCGTTCTCACGAAATTGACAAAGTTTTTTTTGTTCCTCCGGACCTCCTCCTCCCCCTCGCCCCACCCCTGCAGCCAGCACTTTTTTGCCACGTCGAGGTGCAACGAAAAACATGTGTAAAACAAAAGAGAGCTCAAACAAGTTCGAAACGAGCAGATCACGGACCGGGTTAAAGCCTTTTTTTTCTTTCGAAGGACTTCCAAATTTCACTCAATTCTTCTCGTTTCGAATCACTCAAGTTGTAAAGAATGGCGCGCGCGCGCGATCGTGTCAATGGAAAATGAAAGTTTAAACACGCCGCTGGCCGAGACACAAGTATTCCATCAATTTTTTCGTTCAACAACGTCGTCGTCGAGTATCGCAAATATTAAAATTCATATCGACAAATATTCATAAATATCCGCTTACGTGGAGAGATTTTTTAAATTGTATTTCATTTGGAATGCGTCAAATTGGGGCCTCGGTAATAAAAAAAAAAGCCTCGTTAACGTTTGGCGAATCCATCGTCGTCGGTTTCGATCTCGAGTATATTCGAGCAAACGATTTTCCTCTGCAATGCATCAACGTCCATCATTAATAATCTACTTTCGCGAACGCCAACTGTTCGCGAACCCTCTCGCTTCGAACCTGACATCTTGGCTGTGTTATGAAATTTGGCACTAACCTTAAAACGTCCTCGAACATAATCAACTTGTGTATATCGATTGACCCAAAAGTTTTAACCCTCGCAAAACAAACAATAATTCTTTTTCAACGTCACTCAGTTTATAAAACGAATTCAATAGCAAAACCTCGAATGCTCAAACAACAAACAACAAACGTTGGGATAGAAACAAAGTTTGTTCATTCAACGATTATATTTATCAGCCAACAGCGCGATGATATTAAGGAGAGTGACTACACACAACAATGTTGCCCTGTTAAAAGCACAGGAAAATTTTCAAGGATTTCAATTCGATTATTAAATATCATCATATAAATTTTTTAAGATTTTTCTTTCACATAGTTTTCGAGTAATTCAACACTAGACGTTACATGCATAAGCATAGCTTTTAAATATGTATATATATCTTTTGCATATTGAAAAGTTAAATTATTCGAAAATTCATGTCATCGTATTTGATCCAAAAGAATATTATTACAAAATTTTATTAAATTCTTATCATACCGTCGTATGTAGCCTCCTTACACGACGTTGAAGTTTGCATCGTTGGAATGCAACGAAATTCGTATTTTTCTTAGTCAAAACCCATTATTTATATTGAGGATTTAATTGTGATGATAAAATGATCGGTTTTTGAGCCCATAAAAATATATCAGCTCGAGAAATGTGCATAATTTTGAAAAATCAACAAATAATCAATAAAAATGAATATTTTTCGTTGCATTCCAACGTTGCAAACTTCAGCATCATTCTCCTTACAGGGATTGGACGGTGGAATCTCTGGATGTAACGGACAGAAGAGAGTTTAGTGTCGACTCAATTGAGTGAATGGAGGGATTCACTTTTCCTCTGATACTGATAATTAATGATAAAAACTAATTACGAAGCATCACTGAATAATGGAATCAATGACGTAATCGTTAACGAGATAACTGGAGAAATAATGAGCGGCATTGGTAATTAGTATCGTCAGTTCTCTTATGGAGAGTGCAAGGACGTTTTTGTTTTCTGCAATGGAGGAGCATGAGCGGCCATTTTGGAAAAGATTGGTGAGAGAGGGAGAAGAAAGTTCTCCAGGGATCTGGCAAGTGTCTGGATCGTTTGGTGCTAAGTTTGCGGAAAAATTTGCAACGGTTACTTGTTAACTCTCATTTCGACTGGAGACGATATGGAAATGAGGAGGATCGGAGACATGTAAACGAGGAAAGAAACGGAAGAAAGTGCGCTACGGAGCGATAGAAATAACAAATAAATAGAAAAAAGAGGGAAGCGAGGGAGCGGGGGGGGGGGGGGGGGGGGGGGGGGGGGGTGGAGGAAGTATTGAATAAGTTGGAGGAGCGGCTGAAAAGCGCGTTGCCACGTCTGGCAACCGCGGTATCCTCTTAATCGGAGTGTAATTCATGCAAATGGAATAGCATTAATTTTGATGAAACGAGACGCGAGGATTGCCAAGTTGTGGATTTTCCAATCATCGTTCAAGCAAGAAATTTCAACTTTATTTCAAGACCCGTCTGCGGAAAAAGGAGAGCATGTTCGATCCCGAGAAGCTTGAAAAACCAAAATAATGATAAGCGTGACGATCGATTTGACGGACAAACGAATTTTTCGAGGAACGCTTTTTGAGGCGGAGTTAAAACTCAGCAGGCCAAATTTTCCTAAGCTAGCGCGCGAGGGGATCGAAAGAATTGATAAACAAAATCGACGTGAAAAGTCCGGCTCGTCGTCGGCGAAATCTCAGCGGATAACTTTGGGCAGCGGGGCTAGCGGCAAAAAAGCAAACAAATGTCTGAAGATTTTTATCATTCAGCGAGAGTCTGCGTTTCCCACTGATTCAAAACTTGTTCGAGTCTGGCCCTTTCAGCATCTTCATAATACATTCAACACACGAAATAGATATGGAGCGAGTATCTCATACTTCTTGGGTAAAACTCATTCGGCATTTCCAGAGAGCGAATGCGTGATGGGTTGAATAATAATAAAAAAAAGATACAAAAAGCGGTATACACTCCGAGGTATACTTTCCCTCGTTTTAGCTTATTTTTTCCCTTTATTCGAGTCGCAAACATTCCGGACAGTCCAAGGACGAGAATAAGACGAAAAAAAAGGACAAAAACTTCATTTTCCTTCGAGTTTTTTGTCTCAACGTTGGACCCATATCCTTATGTTCGTATATATCTATCTAAAAACGAGTTTCGATAAATAACATCCCACGCCGTCGCGTCTCGAGAGGGAAAACTCTCTCGTGTACGAGGCCTATTTTCTATCCCTCTTGTTTTTTTTTTTTTTTTTTTTTTTTTTTTTTTTTTTTTTTTTTTTTTTTTTTTTTTTTTTTTTTTTTTTTTTTTTTTTTTTTTTTTTTTTTTTTGGTGCGAGCCGTTTTCTCCGGATACGAGGGAGAAGGATTTCCACCGAGGCAAGAGACTTCCCTCTCACGGGAACGACAAATTGCTCCCCCAACCTCTTAAACCCTCGGGCCAATCGCCATTTACTCGGCGCGTTCCTCTCGCTATTTTCCTTGTGCCTTGTCTTCTCTTCTTTCTTGTGCTTTATTTTTCGGCAGATTCCACCCTCTGCCTTGTCCTCCTTTTGGCCCGTTTGCTCTCGGGTCCTCTAATCGAAATTCGAATGTATCGGAGACAAACAGACACAGCAGGGCAGGAAGGAACAAACTTTAGGGAATATTCGTAATTATATATTAAGCGAATTTACTTCCCCGGGGAGAAAAAAGGTTTCCTGTATGGCTTTGAAGCCTTGAATTCGGGGAGCAGCTCGTGAAATATTAAAATATATTACGAGGCCGGATGCAGCTCGTACTGATCGCGCGAGCCTCACCGAACCTTTCGCCTTTGCCAAATCGTCGCGCTGTCACGAGTTGTCAACTGACCAACGATCCGACCTCGTGAGCTTTCTCCCCATATCCTCGAGATCTCTGGACTCGGAATTTATACACATTCTCCGCGGCCCCTTGGCCCTGTCAATATGGCAACAGAAACTTTGCTCATTCCCCCCCATAAATTGCCAATGAATCCGCGCCAGAGCCAACGCGATAAATCCTTCAGAATTAATAGCCGAGTTGGATTTTCCAGGCAAGATTGTCCCATACAAATTTTCGCTGACGAGATTGATTTGATAGACTTTGCTGTTTTTAAAAAATGAAGGAAAAACCGCTGCCAAGACCCAACGTATTTTTCTACATTTCCGTTAACAATTAACTCTCCATAAAAAGTCCAGCCTCCGTGAATGAGATTGACCAAGGAGAACGCTCGCAGCGAAGAAGGAAAGAAAAGAGATCGAGAGAGCAATTATAAACTGTAGCTCCAAGGATGGACATCGATAAAAGCAGATGGCAGAGTAAAGTATGCCAAAGAAAGTAGAAAAAGTGGAGCATATGCCGAAGAAATACGGAGGGAGTAGTGGCCAAGGTGAACCGAAGATGTTAATTAATTAAGAATTATATAAAAACATAGAAAATTCAGGTTATTTGCTCGGGTGAGTTTTGGGGTGGGATACGAGTCACCCTTTTGTCGGATCGGCACAATATTCCGCGTGCACTTGCATACAAAGACTTGGGATTCTTAATTTGAGGTATTCCGGGGCTGTTCTCTGAGGCGAACGTGACTGGAGTAAGCCCATCTGGTGCACCTGTCGCCATAACCTCTCGACTGTGTGGCTCGTAGTCGTTTCGCTCCACAGCATCGCGGAATGAGGAGGAAGGTGCGGCTACACGAAGAAATACGTGGGTGACGATACACGGCCATTTTTCAAACCGAGCCCGAAACTCATTATCGTAAAAGCAATAATTTACCACGCGCGCGCCGTAAATGTCCGTTGTCCGGGCAATATTCACCGCGCGAATGTCAGTCGATAATTAGAAAACGGAGAAACACTGCGAGCTAGGAAAACAAATGCCAGAATTGAAAAAAAAAACAACAACAATGGTGACACGTACGAAGAGGGAAAAGATTGATTTTACACGGTTATTGTTTTTAAGCGCTCGGACTGGTTGATCGAATCGAGCGAATGGCCAAACTTTGAGATCTCATGGAAAAATGTATTATTTATAACGATCTGACCTACATTTTAAATTTGAGAGCTCCTCTACGTGGGCGACACTATCACAGCTTAATCCTTTTGACAAGATTCAAATGGTAAAGGTATAGATGTATAGGAGCAGGAAGAAATGAGAGGAGAGAGAGAGAGAGAGAGAGAGGAGAGCTAGACCGAAAACGCCCCTTTGTAACTTTGGCCATCAAAGTTTTCCCAAGTACTATTTCCGACTGCAGATTCTGCTTTAATCGAAGTTGTTGTAGGTTATGTTATAGATACACAGTATGGTATAACCAGAGGATGATGGGTCCGCGAATCGGTAGTATGATGCGGTGGAGAGGTCGAGAAGAGATAATATAACGAGAGAGGGAGTGAGTGGGCGAGAGGGCACAGAAAATATCGTTCCATAGTTCTGAAAGCTGTTGCAGCAGCACGCTCTAATCCCATGTGCCAGAGGTATACGGGCGATTGGCAAGCGCGCGAACGAGATCTTTGCCTGGTTCGGTAGCGGCTGCCCGATGCGTCGCCCTTGCTTCTCGGTCGATGATAAAACTGTGATGGGCTTTGGAATTAATTGGCAAAACTGAATGAAACTCAAAGACCGAATGGCTAAACAATTCCGATGAAAAATCCTTGCCCGAGCAGGATCTATCTTCGTTTTTTTTTTATATATTTTAAATATGCACACACCGTGCCGAGGACGGTGGAGTTTTCGCGTAACGACGTTACCCTTATTTCCCATGGATTTTCCTCGAATTACAACTTTTCCCAAAGAGCTCAAGCCCACGAAAATCTCCGACAAACTAAAGCCCATTCTTAAACTTTGCACCCTTCGTGACATCATTCGAAAACCATAACGAGCACAACTTATAATTTGCAAAGAGCAAATTGTCCTTGAGAACACGTGGAACACGTTCCTTAATCATCTCTGACAAATTTCACGAGCATTCACAATTCGGGAGGATTTTTTACCAGATCCAACCATCGAGACTGTAATAATTGTGTCCGAGTCTAAAGAATGCATGGACTGAGGACAAAACATACTACGCGGAGAGGTATAAATAAGTATGCAGCTCAATCTATGATACTAAAGTTTGCATCAATGGAATGCAACGAAAAATTCATTTTTATTCATTATTTCGATGATTAACCCACTTTTTTCAATTATTTGTAATAAATTCGCTTTCCGAATGGCAAATTTTTCCAGAATCCACACAATTTTATGATACCGAAGTTTAAACCGATGGATTACAACGATAAATTCATTATTATTAATTATTTCAATAATTGATCGACTTTTTCCAACTTTTTTTTTAGTAATTTCTGTTTTCGAATCGCCAATTTTTCACAGAATCCACGCAATTTTATGATACTGAAGTTTTAATCGATGGAATACAACGAAAAATTAATTTTTATTAATTATCTTGATGGTTAACCCACTTTTTTCAATTTTTTTTCATAAATTCGCTCTCTGAATGGTAATGTATGAAATGTTGAGTTCTGCTTTGAAAAATAATCAGTATAATAATCTGTAACAAAAGGAAGAGTGTTGGTGCTCTTTGCACAGAGGCCAGGAGTTGGAGAATCTGCGAGGAGACAGAATATGGACGATTGAAAATCGAACGAAAATATAAATTGCTGTTGCAACTAATTGACGACAATGAAAAAAAATGTGTACTGGAAAATGAAATATTGTCAATTAGTTGGATGATTTTTTAAATGGGGATAGCCTGATGAATCGGAGGTGCGGTAATTAAAATGAGAGTCGAGGTGGGGAAAGAATTGAGAGGAAAATATGCAAGAGAAAAACAATATCGAGCCCAATAATGAGAGGGAGAAAAAAGATAAACGAAAAAAAGTGGAAAAAAAAGAAGAGAAAAATATGAAGCGAGAGTGAAAAATATCGCGGGCATGTCACGCAGAGATTACGTAGGAATGTCGTTTTTTCTTGCATGTGACAGTAGCTAAACCGGATATACCGAGCTGGTATTCATCCCCTTTTGAAAATGCCCGAGAGCCTGGAGCGGAGCGTTGGTCGCTCGCGCTTGAACGAAAATCAGCGAGCTGCAGGCGCATTGGCTGGAGTGTGGCGAACCTCCAATCATCATTCCTCTCAATCGCTAATGTTTCGGTTCGGGTTCTTCCGAGCCAGGATCCATTGGGAGGGTGGAACCTGCAGCGCTGACAACTGATAAATTCGTTGTAAAAGCTTTCAGCGTGCGAGGCTAAATCGATAGGAATATACCAGGTGTCCCGCGGGGACCAAGAGAGATAATGCGACCGGAATGAGCAAGCGGAACAGCGGAATCCTTTGAGCTACTGAGTCGCCGCGATGAGAGTGTTGCAAAACCCTTAACGTATTTTCTGTTAATCTCAACTTTTTAAAGACGTTTCGTACCCCCGGAATCGCCGAGCCCCATGAGGCAACTTTCGATCGAGTTTTCCTTGTGTTTCGGGCTCCGTGATATTCGATGCTGGACAATAAGAATCGAGGGAGCTTTATATCGATATATATTGTAGCATGTACCTCGACAAAATTTAGTAACTCTGCGACACAGACCTCGGAGCAGCATGTTATTCCGAAGGCAGGAGGAGCGAGCTGTGGGTGGGAATAGGGAACAATATCGTCAATGGTAAACAATTTCGTCCTGCGAAAACAAATTTGAATACTTTTCTGCACTGACCTCGCCGGGAGCGCGTTGCTAACGGGGATAAATAAAAAAATGCGTTGAAATTGTTTTGGTATTTGCGTTAAGCAAAGAAAAGCGATAAAAAAGAAAGAAAAATAAATAAAGTGAGAAAATGTAAAAGTTACTTTGACGGCATGGTCGGTGAAGGAATTGATTCATTCGAGGCCAATGTGTCCAGCTCAATAATCGATGTGAAGAAGGAAAAAAAAATCTTGCAAATATATATGAATGGCACACTTTAAATCACCGAGGGTGTAAAAATCTCTCTTCTAGAGCGTTATATCGCCTTTTATTCTTCGTGTCCATCTATAGCAAAGCCATAACCACGTATAACGTAATAATCAACGTATAACATCAGTTATACATGTATGCGAATGTTCCTGTGTGTGTATGACGAGGCGGCCACCGGGGAGTGTGCGATACAAGGAAACCGACGATCGAGAGAGAGAGAGAGAGAGAGAGAGAGAGAAACAGAGAGTGACGAAGAGGGGGGGGGGGGACTGAGGCTTATAGTGTGTGCTTGAACCTCACCAGTGCCAGCAACACCCAGCCCCAGCTTCCAGACCTCTCGGATGCCGGATCGATCTCTCGCGGGGCCGGGACGTCACTATACACGAGCCACTCTTCCTCTTGCTTCCTCCAAGCTCTGACGCTCTGACGCTTTTGGCTCTCCTTTACCGGGGCCAACTTTTTCCCGTACTTTCCAATTTGTTTACTACTTTTTGTTTCCTCAACATATTCACAAAGTTTCATCAAACGACAAAGAAATGAAGAAAGAGCTTTTTAGCCTGGACAAATCAATTCCACGAGGGCGCATGGGAGTTACATCTCACGTGACCTAACGATCGAGCGCGATCGAGGAAAACCATCAAACGCCATAATCATTTCATTCCACGCTCAAACAACTTTGCTATACCGACGTTAATTGCCTGTTTGCTTTGCGCATACCACCACTATCACTTTAACTCGACCAAATTAGTCACCAATTCCACAACATCTTTCTCTTCATTTTTGCAGGCTTTCGAGTCTTTGATGTGAAAACATCAAGATTCATTGAATCGTGCCCGCAAATAACGTGGCCGCATGATTATAATTGCTTAATAAACAGCTAATTTAATAATCGAATTATTTCTATTGAATCATACTTTGCCGTAGGCATGAAATTGCGCTTTTCACTTTGAATCATAATTTTCACCATTTGCCAACCAGATAATGCCTATCAAATCGACGATTTTTCAAGCCCAAACACAATGAACCGTTTCCAGTGCCGAGGGGCATAGTTAATTAAAAAATGCAACAAAAATTAATCATTTTTGAAAATAAAGTCCAAAATCTGTTGGAGTATTCGTTGGAAAAAGTGCAACGACGTTCTTGGCCATTGAAAAAAACGAAATTTACGAAAAAAAAAATGTAAAAAGTCGATTAATTATAAAAATAGTGAATAAAAATGATATTTTCGTTGTACTTAATCGATGCAAACTTCGGTATCATTATTTAATTGCATATTTCAATAATTTCGAAGTCCCTGGTTTGAATTTTCAAAAAAGACTGGAAAATATGAAAAATGGCAAAGAAACATTATTTCAGAGGGTAGCGTTTAAATGTTTAGAGTGAGTTATTCCATATGGCGTACGGAATGTTGGTGGTAGACGTAAAATTCCATGCTGAGCATAGCGGAAAGGGTACAGTCATCTCTCGGTTAATGGGAAGGCGGTTGCATGGTCTCTCGGTATTTTACCTGGTGAGGGTGAATGAGAGAGGCTGCGCACTTTGGATTACGCAAGTAAGCACGTAGGAATAAAGCGAGAAGCGAGGATAGGCGGATTGTTTCTCCCACTGTGAAAATTGGTCTGCCTGGATGGTGGAGAGACAGGATGACGACAGGTGAGGGAGTAGAGATCGATACGGGAAGAGTGTGTGGTGGCAGAGAGCAGCAGGGAGTAGGGATTGTCGCTCGATTGGAAATTTCGTAAATCGAGGTCGTAGTGTAAAGCAGGAAACGAGGAGTAGCAGGTTGCTTGTGAAAAGAAAGTAAATAAGAGAGTCTTGGGAGAATATGCGATGGTATATACATGAGGAAAGATGGAAAATGTGTAACGCTGTGAGGCATCGGGGTTCTTGACTTTATACGCTCGCATGTCATGTGCGGACTGGCTCTTATTTTCTGCCCTCGTGTTTCCAGGCTGAAGAATTTAGCAGCGTGTACGGCAAGCAAAAAGCAACCCCCAAGGCTCCTCTTCCATTACGTTATGACGTACGAAATGGTAACAGCGGTAAGAGAGACGCTGTCTCGTTTCGCCTGCGATCTTTCCTGCTTGCGTATACTCAGGACCTCAGCCCCTCTTTTTCTTCGTCTCGGAGTTTCTCCGACTCTCTCATTCCGTCATATTCGCGACAACTTACCCATTTTTTTTGTCCAACCAACCTTCTCGTTTCGTATTCCTGAAGGAACTAATATTTCCCAGCACTCTCTCATTTTGCTACTCTCCCGTTACACTTAAAACTCCGGAGATATCGCGACATCCCGACCGAGCATTTTTATACACCTTTCCACCTCGACTCTATCGCGGCTCGCATGAATACTTCAATCTATAGAAAATGTGCCGCTCCATAAACATATCTCCGTGTGTTTTTGTCTTCGCTGACGATCCCAATTTTTTAAATAAACAATTATTTTGCAATTCCATCAGAAGTTCCGTTGGTTGTTGTTGTTGTTGTTCGTTTTCGATGTGGAAAAACCGCAGCTGTCGATACGATGTCAATAAAATTTGACGTTTGCTCGATTGAATCCTCAACTTTTGATGGTACGAGATTTAGCCGGTGTGTGCGTTGTTAACCTCGTATTCAAAGTGTCCCGGTAATCCGGGATTTTACCTGCGAAAGTTCATAATTTTCGCTGAGCGTTAAGAACCGCCGCCTATCGATCGAGACTCTAAACGAGTCTGAAAAAATGTCGTCTTTTCTTTCATTAATTCGTTTGTTTTCATCGATGAAAAGGGTTTAACAGGGTAAGTTCTTTGTTGAAAAAGCTTGGCACACGCACAGAGTACAATCGCGCTTCTTGCCTGGCAGTTTCATCCTTCTCTCGGGTCGTTGCTGTTAAATTGCTTTCGAGAAACGAATCTACAGCATCTGGTCATTGGGGTCGACTTTTCTTCATTTCCCATTAAGGGGAAAACCTTCCTATGTCTACAAAGCTCTTGGTCTTTGTCCCCCCACCCCTCTCTCGCTCTTTTCTGTCTCTGTATTTTCATTATCACAGGGGAACGAGCTCTAGCCTGAGAAACTTGAAAGTGGCGAGAATAAACTTATCATTTAACAAAATCGTGAAATTATGGCTGCTGGACGAGCAGGCACCGATCGATCCATGCAAACGAGAAACTTGTTTTATTATTTTAATTTACCTTTTCATTGTGAAATAAAAATGTAAAAATGAGAAATTCAGCTGCACTCGACAACGCAGTAGAAAATAATGCATAAACTTCCGGTTTTAATATGCAACAGTAAGCAGACGCATGTTCCGAGTCCTCGGATGAAAAAGTGGAGAAATGTGAGTAACAAATTTGCTCGGATTGATGAAATATATATTCGAGTTTTCGTTGTGACGAGAACGTTTCTAAAAACGAGTTGGAGCGAATAAAAAGGCTGCAATGGTAGGAAGGATGGGTGCAAATGTAAACTCGTTAATAAAGCAGAATTAAGTAAAAGTGGACAAAATGTAGCGAGAGCTCCGATCGCGGGAAGTAATCGTATAAATTGAGGGAGCGTAATGTTGGGTCTGGTGTGTGGTAAACACATTCCATTAGGATGGAATGACGAACAAGAGGGAGCGGATAATGCGAGGGCGGAGAAGGATGAATTGTTTTTGGCGGGAAAGCGAGAGTCTCTGGTCGCTCTCTTTTGTATGTTATTGTCTATACGGAAAGGGCACTTATGGTCGGTGCACGACATCAAACATCAGATGGGATGAGTCAAAGGGATTGAGAGAAAAAATAGGTAATAAGTGAGCCAAGTAAAGCATAATAACTCGAGAGAATGATATCGAAACATTCCGTGAATATTCATACAAATACAAAAGAGAGGTTTTGCCTTGACACTGCAAATTTCAAAGTTCCGGCAAGTTGGATTGTTCTGCTCTCTCTGGCAAAGAGATCGTGCGCTGAGAGTTCAAACGTATATGAACCCGAACCAGCCCGTATACTTATAAACTTAGTATTCTTTCCTGTTTCATGTATTTACGCATGTAATAGCAATGTTCTCAGCCTCGCCCGGTCTCTCATTCAAACTCTAATAACAAAAGACGAGAAAAAAAGAGTATAATTCAGGGCAAACATTGTAATAATGTAAAAATCGTTTTCGTTTTTTTTTCTTCTGTCGTCAAGATTGCTGAGCGTAAAAAAAAAACGTTTTCTCGGGCTTTATGGGAAAAAAGTTGAAGTAAAAAGTGTAGATTGGTTTTCTAATTACTGAGATCTATGCTGGGCGATGAGGGACATTCAGGAGGAGTCTGGGGGCACAAAAACATGAGGAAAATGTTGACAAGAGACCGGTGGTTGGTGGCACAATCCGATTACGAAAGTGTATAGAGGAGGCAGAATGAAGGAGGGAGAGATAGTGAGTGTGAGAGAATTGAAGAAAAAAAGAAGAGGGAAAGAGAGTAAAGAAAGGCAAACTACAGAGCAGGAGAAACGAGATACGGAAATAATTTCGCGCCCCAGCGAAATGGAATGTTAATGTGGTTCATGTTTCCCGCAGGAGTGCCACCACGAAACGCAACGCCTGTGCACCCCGTCGCGCTCACACGGGCGACCGCGACAAACACATATTCCTACCTATATGCGTAACACGCACGAAACCCTCACTAAGCAAACTCTCGCTGGCTGACCCGGTCGTCGAGAATATTATTACATACGGCAATACAAGCGTAATGCCCGAAACATACGGAAGCTAAAGAGAGGAAGAGGGAGAGAGGGGAAAGAGTAGGAGGAGGAGGAGGAGGAAACAGTGACAGAGAGCGTCGGCAGACACGATAACCCGATGACGAATGCATTTTGCCAGAAATTGTGATACAAATTTACAGGGTGCTCCAAAAAACATGAGCTCTCGACCCTCGAACGAGCTTGAATATTATTCGACGAAGAGGTTTTTCCATCATGATTCATTAAAACTAATTATTATTAATAAATAATTGGTATAAAAAAATCATGTTGAAGTTTTCATCGTTGGAATGCAGTGAAATCCATTTTTTTGTTATTTTTTGTTTTGTTTGAGCGGAGCTCGAAATTATTTTCCAATATTTGATTCCGGTCGTTAAAATGATTCTCTTTTGCCATTGACAAACTTGATCGACACAAAAAATCGTGGAGACGCACACACTCCTGAGGACAGTTGGAGGAATAAGAGATGGTTTAGCAATGAGAGCTTGAGTACGACGGGGAGGTATATTTAAAAGCCAGGAGTTGTTGTCCTGGTGGGGTGAAGTGAGAAGAGAGACGATTAATCACTCGGTCTCGTGACGGCGCCACTCCGGCCGATACGCCGGTGCTTTCTCCCTCGCGCTTCGTCTCTTTCGTTTAGCTTGATCGGGCGCAGTGTCTCTGCTGGCACAGTCCTCGCGAAAAGCCAAGAGCAACGTACTGAACGGTTTGCCTCGCACTTGCCAGAGTGCCTGTGCACAAGAAGCAACGCTTTTCGAGGGAATATTGAGAAGAGAGTGAGAGTATAAGGCGAAGAAGGAAACGAGAGAGAGAGAGAGAGAGAGAGAGAGAGAGAGGGAGCAGGCAACGAGACGCATTCATTGCAATGGAGCAAAGAGAGGAGGAAGTGCAGCTCGAGGAAAGAGAAATGTGTGTATATGTGTGTGTGTGGTCTCTGTCACCAGGTCCTCTAGCTATACATACTTTGGCTTAAAGCACGCGGCAGGGGTGGTGCCGTAACAGGTACATAATAGACGAGTTTCAACGTCGTCTCTCGGCGGTCTACTCATTTTGAGTTTGATAAATCGTTGTCGATCGATAAATCCCAAAGAGTCAAGTGTAACAGTGTGGAGAGCGCGTTAACGACTGAGGGACGCGCAAGCGGCCAGGCAGTAGGCGACCAGACGTTTTCTCCATTCTTCAACGCGGTGATGCGATCGGTGATAAAATGAAAATCGACTTTAAAGTCTATTCGAATAATGAAAAATTCATAAACCACGTGACGGAAGATAAATCGATTTTCTCGTAATTCCAAAAGGTTTTGGGATCATGGATTCTTGTAGGAAGTGAGAAATTGACGAAAAAGGTTAGAGATTTGGCGAGTTTATTCACGGAGATGCGCGCGGAATCGTCTAGCAAAACGAGCGTCTTCTCCGGGCCGCGGAGTTTCTTTTGTTTCGGTTAACTGTTAGTGTGGCAGAGACTCGTTAACTGTCAAATTAAACTCGCGGGCCGAGGAGAGCGATAGATGAGTTTTTCCGAAGGTGAGAAAAAAAGATTGGTCAACGAATGGAAAAAGTGCGCGCGATAGACGAGGCGAAAAGCGTGCCTCGTTGCCATGTATGTCACACGAGCCCGAGTCAATGGGAAACTTGTCATTTACTTTTAGTACGAGCTTTTATTTTCTTTGGCTTGCCGGAGGCTTGTTCGTTCCAGAAGGAGAAATCTCCAAGGAGAAAAAGATAGAAGAATGATGAGAGCGCGCGCGCGCGCGGCAACAAGACGCGAGCTGCACACGCGCGGACGCCCCGGCGAAAATCTACGGAACAAAGTATTCGAAATCATCGAGGCGTGGAAAATCGATGACCTCGCCAGCCGTGTCTTGATAGCTTTGCCTTTCGCGTACGAGTATTTCAGACTTAATCATAAAAGTCCCTAATCTCGCGAGCATCTTTTTCATCCTGTCCGCTCGTGTTTGCTTCGCTGTGATAAAACAGCAAAGAACACACCGAGAAACAAAGATTTGCTGAGTTGTCAAGTAACTAAGGGCTCGATTAATGTCGTTCCTTGATTAACAGACGTTCCCTTGTCTCTATCCAATTCCGAGTGTCACTCCATTACTCGAATTCGTTGCGAAGATCATTTCGTTCCAAAATAAACGTAACCGAAGCCCATAAACCCATTAAAATCGTCTGGGCAACAATTTTGACTGAAAAAAAACCAATGAAAATCTCTCAAAGACGAGCGCTGTTACGCGCACGCGTGAAAAGCGGAGCTTAAAACGATGAAAAACCGAAGAGAACATGGTAACGAAATAGTGAACAAAAATATTATTATGCTGGTCGAACGAGCGCGAGGAAATTTGTACAGGTTGTGAAGGAAATGCCGGGGGTATTGAGCGTCAGTGAACCTGATGAAAGTTGCGAGAGAGAGAGAGAGAGTGCAAAGCCCGGAATCGATTTCGTATGGAATAAGTTAAAAGCCATATTGAAACGGCAACGCATCAACGACGTATTCCAACATTCGTTTCATCCGAATTCGAGTAAATTTGCGTTTGGTGCTATAAACCGAATGAAGAAATAAAAAGCCGCGGGGACAGAACGGAGATGGCGTAGAAACATGGAGAAGGCATTAATGCAGGTGAGAGAAAATATGTGAACGGAAGTAATATTGTTGGCTCGATTTGAATCTTTGGTGCCGCAGCTGCTTCCACTTGTTATATTTTGTGGAGAAAAGCCCCGAAAGGAAATATTTGAAAAGCAACTAAATAAAAGGCGCCCGGCGATTTGGAAGCGTTAGCGATCGCGTTGAGTGTTGGAGAACGCCTCGAAAAGAATAAGAGGAAAACAATATATACATAGAGTTGGAGCGGAAATTCTAGTTTTGACAGGAGATGAAATACAATTCGGTGTCATGGACGTCGTTGTTAGTTGTTCATAGGGCTATATCATTCGTGGACGATTTGATGGTAAGGGAAGGGAGGAAGAGAAGAGCTGGAATCAGGACACTGCATTGAAGAGGATAATCAAAAAGGTATGGGGAGAGCGAGTAAGGGCGACGAGAACCTTTAAATATCGAATGTCTCGTTGAGAGTTTGGTACGCGCGGAATTAAAGCGAGAAACGCGCGAATGTCTATAGAGCGGAAAGCTGCTGCAGAAGATACTTGACGAGGATAGAATATCCATACGTGTGTACCATGTGTAACCGAACACATTGGGGAATAAACAGTGCAGCTCCGAGGTATGGAGGGGCGGCGTGCGTGTGAAAAGAGGAAGAAGAGCAGGAGCAGGGAGAGGCAAGTTGACAAGAGGAGGGAAGAGGGTGTGTTTCAATAGTTCGAGAACTACGAATGTGTCGACTGAAGCTCCTCTCGTGTCAATGCTCCGGTGGCTTTGTACAAATATAATATACAAACGTATATACGAGACAAATAAAATGCATGTCATACGAGCGAGTTTTCTGGACGCCTGGCTAAAACGCGGATCCGCCACTCATTCCAGTCGATCGAAAACTTGTTTATAGAAAAGAAAAAAAAAACAACAACAAAAACAAAAAATTTCGTATCGAACGTTTATTTTTTGAAATTTGATACTTCGGTTCGCGAGGATCATTGAGACTGCGAGAGGCAATGTGTCCGCCGTTGAAATCGCAGTAACTCATGGAGCCTCATTAAGAAATGATTTTTATCGATTTCCGGAGGATTTCTCGGGCTTATTCCACTCCTCGAGGATAGAGTTAAGCTTATAAGTGATGACGCCATTTTTCCGAGTGTTTCAGAATCGTTTGATCGATTTTTTTCCTCCATTATTTCGAAAGCCGATCAATAAAAAAAAATGTCAGAGTCACCAAGAAAGTGGATCGAAGAAAAAAAAACGTTGAAAAACAATTTTTTTTCTTCTTTTTTCTTTCGAACCGATAAATCACGCGTCAAGTCTGGATAGTGTCACTTCAGGAAATCCAGGAAGTAGAGGCGCCCGAGAACTTCATCATCGATATCAGATTAAGCTGCGGGCGTTGTCGTTATTGGGCTACCGGGTGAAATAGTCTAACTCAATTTCGCCGGAGAGCCTGTTCGTGCTACGTGTTTGTCGAGCAATCCGCTTGATTCTCACCCCCCCCC